>CM062815.1:417973216-418498216 GCA_031772625.1 Pinus tabuliformis
GCAACGAAAATTGAAACAGAGCTATGACAAGCTAGAATACATGTAAATGACAACAGGCATTCAAAGAAATCAAGCAAACAGCACCCACACAAGTGAATATACAAAAAGTGACAGAAATGCAGCATAAGGTATGGGAAGCGAGCTTACCCCAAAACAGCTGAGGTGAATGTGCCAATTGCTCCTAGATGTGATGTCGGATGTCAGAGCTACAAGGTTGATGTGAGGAATGAGCTCTGCAGCATCCGGTTGATGATTTTTTGTAACATCGAGGTTGTGACGTGCATGCCACAAATCTAGGGGAAGCGACACTTAGAGAGAGGTTTCTGAATTGTTCCTTGCATGTAACCTCCAACTGTTAAACATAGATCCCATAAACAAGGGATGCATTTGCATGCTGCCTTGGGAGAAACAGCCCATGCATGCAAGTTTGTTTTGCTCAGTCTTGGAGGGAACTGGTCAACTCAGCTACACATGCAAGAGACTGCTTGACTGCTGGAGAAAAATGTACATTTCTAGCTGGCAGCCAGGCTGGCTGCCTAAGAGATTTGTGCAATTTCTGGGCTGAGAAGCTGACTGCTGCCTAGATTTGTTCAAATCCTGGGCTGAATAGCCTGCTGCTGGGAAAATTTGCACAAATCCTGCTGGGAGGGTTGGCTAGTAGGATTGCACAATCCTAGAACCCAACAAGCTGTTAGAGAGGATTGCGCAATTTCTGGAGGGAAGGCTGGTTCCCTCCAGAAATGTGCAATTTTCAAGGGGAAGCTACTCATCCTGTAGTTGGAACAAGTCTGAGTGAGCAACCTCTAAAGGGAAAAGATCAAACTGTGATCAACAGGCTGCCTTTGAGCAAGAAAGGCATTGAATCTTGAGGACTTAATGAAGCAAGGAAAGCTGCTATGAAGGTTTTTAGGGAGGCTCCAAAACAGGTTAAGGAAAAATTTTGGAGGGTGGTTGTAGACGCTACAACACTTGGTGACACACTGGTAGAACTCTAGCTCTCTTAATGGACCTTGTTCATGAAAAGAAAGTCTAACACCTCTGGAAGTATTGTTCAGCTCTCAGCTCGTCTTGGCTTCACACTAGCTTGATTGTAAGATGTAGCATCTACCAGAATCTTGGTCGATTGACACACATTCCAAGCCAAGGAAACACAGTTGTTTTGATTGGGGTTGAGGGGTATATAAGTGCACAAGCAGTATAGTTGTCAGAGTCTAAGTTTCATCTCTAGTGTTGCTCCACTGCCAGTAGGCCTAGATAGTACCCCAATGGAATCACATAGGAACACAAGCATGGCTCTGCTGCCAGCGAGCCTGGTCAGTACACCGACGAAGTTACTTGCATAACCTCCCTACGCAGGAAGCCTTTCTCTTCTTTCGCCTTATTCATTTTTCATTTGAATTTTTTGACTTTTTATTTTTTTTCATTTTTCACTATGCATAGCACTTATTCATTTTAGAGGCGGAAGAGGGATCTCGACTTATTGTGAGCAAAATAGGTTGTTCCAGCAGAGAAGTAGTTTATTGTATCTCTGACGTACCTGTTCAGGTGTTTCCCCCTCACCATACTCTACTTGACTGAGCTGACAAGGGTTAACCCAAAAACAACCGATCAAAGAAGGTGACACTAGTTAGTGCGCAAGCATTGTGTTTTCACCAAGGTTCACTTCGAACAATACGTATTTTCCTTCAACGTATCATGGACTAAAATTAACAAGCTCATCATACAGAGGCAAGATGACAAATAACCAAGTAGTGATAGTTGTACAAGCCCTCTTGTACTTCACCCAGCTCATTTCAAGAGTCATACATGGTTTCATGCCAACTAACCTACGAATGAAATGAGCAAACAAACTAATCAATCAACAAAGCAAAGTAAGAGTAGAAGAAAAAATGAAAGCGAAGCAAGTAAACAAACAAAGAACGTAAGCAAATAAGCATGCAAGTAAACAACTAAAAGCAAACACTACTCCTACTCCTACACTAACGTTGCATGGGCCTGATCACGTGAAGTGATATTTCCAATGCAGCCACCGGCGCATTGGTAGACCCATGTTGGTGAAGGCTTGGTCCGCGAGTAACCCAGTCATGTGGACCAGCATACAAGAAAGATATAACAGTGAAGATAGCCACACTTTGTGTTTCAAAGTGCCCATGGGACATAAGTGAGTGTATGTGCATGACTGATAGTCCATGGACTTATCACAATGCTATGTGACAGTATGTGCAACTTTAAAGCAAAAGCACACTCTTGACTGAGACATGTAAGCAAACGAAAGAAACAACGACAACTTGCGTCACGAATGAGTGCTTGCAATGTAAGACTCCTCCAAAGCATGAGAAATGATATTGTGCAATTCGAGTGGAGGAAGTGTGATCTATGTGTGAGACAGATCTTCAATGCATATAGACGAGTGATGAGGAGCCTTGGGTGATTGAATAGTTTCATGATCGAAAGTGAGACTAACCCCAAGAGAGCAAGGGCCTGACATAACCATCAACTCGGGCTGAAGTGCCTCAACAGTCTTGGGTGTCTCAACTTCATCATCAGGTAGATCATCATACACCAGTGGCTTCGAAAAATCAACTGTGATAGATTCGTGATCGTGATCAAAATTGGAAGCAAATGGATCACGACCGCCACGATCAGAAAAATCAATGAATTCTTCGGCATCCTCATGATCAGATGAATCAAACAGAGGGGTAGATGAAAAGTGAATGAACTCATCCTCTGTATTTCCAGAAAAGATAGATGAAGGATCAAGAAGATCTTCAATGACTAACTTATCCTCTCTGTTGTTGAATGATGGACTAACATCCGGTGATTCCTACGAGTGATCAACAATGGGTGCATCCGTGGATGAAGACACACATGCAAAATCATGGATGGCAGGTTCACCAAAGAAGCTAGGAAATAACGGAGGGGGCTCGGACGGAAGGGATTCATCCTTATCCGAGTGTTGATGTTCAAGCTCCCACTCATACTCTTCATGAATGACAGTGCATATTGGTTGTGCAACACCAACTCCGTCAGTGGGTTGTTCCTCGTTCACAACAAGTGAAGAGTTTGGAATGGATGAACATAAGACAACAACATCTGGAGGAACACTTGAGTGCAAAGACGGAGGTCGAAGAAAAGAACGCATATGGGAACTCGAAGGGATCACAACCAAATCTGCACAAAAATGGAGTGGAGTGATGTTGGGAGAGTGTGAACGATGAACAACTATGCAAACATGATCCTCAACATCACTGGGCGATGGTGGAACTATTGAATGAGAGGGAGGCGGACAGTCCATTGAGAGAGTGCCTACTCCCACATGGGATTGTGCAGTTCCATCAATGAAAAAGGTTGAGCGAGGCTTGACATCAAGCTTTCTCTTAGGATAGGAATATTTCTTAAGACAACACTCGAACTGGTCCCGAAGATAAGCGAACTTCATCTTGCTCCTCGGAGCTTGAAATTGCAAGTCACGGAAGCACTGCCAAAAATAAATAATGGTTTCATGCGGAGCCTTCCGTTGTTGTAACAGTTTCCGATCAAGATGGTCTGGATAAAAATGATAGAACGTGTCTTCAATAAGATCACAAAAGTGCTCACATGAGTGCACGTTGTCAGCAAGTAGGCTAAGCACCCAATGAAATGGAGATTCGCGAAGTGTGTATGCAAGCAACAAACTGACCTGTTCGTCAGTAAACTCATCTTCCTCATAAATCATGGAAAGAAAGTTATGTAAGTGCTCAGGCCAGGCCACTTCACCTTCACCATCATATGTGTGAGTGGACAAGAGATTGAAAAGATTCCCAGAGATGGAGGCATCTTCACAATTCAAAAAACACCTCGGGAGAAGAAGAATGCAATACTCCATGAAAGATATGAAAAGGTTCAAAACTAGATGAGAGGACACTGCTTATCATCAGGCCCTCCTTCTAGCACCAGAAATGTTGACGGTGTTGGACCCACCAACATGTCAAGGGGATCTCCCTGGTAAGAAGTCCCAATTAGACCTCAGACCATTTGGTGTAGGAGTCCCAGCAGTGGGTCGTAAGGTAATGCCTTGACCGTGATGTCACACAAAGACAAGTAAGAAAACTCTGTCAGTAGCAAGGGTGTGACTGATGCATAAAGTCAAGGAATGTGTATGTGAGGTTCCAACACTTCGAAGGGAGAGGAAGGTGAAGGTGAGTTCCAGGTTGAAAGGTATTAGTCCCAACTTGGCTAGGAACACACCACACAAAGGACATGCACAGTTTTCAGCAGAGCAGTCCACTTGGACGCGGCAGTCACGACATATAAGGTAAGATAACATGAACAACACTCACGGATCAGTCTGAGATGAGTGTGACGGTTGATATAGCAAGGTTCATGAGAAAGGTCTGTCTGATGTCTGGCAGAGCAGTCGACACGGACGGTGATAGCATTAACAACATATGCAACACATTAACAACAAGATTCATATAATTGCATACAAATCAGTTCATATATAAGTACGTAAGTTAAACAACATATATCATTAAGGCAACCAGAACAATCCAACTACAATAAAAACATATGCATGAAAATGTGTTGGCTCTTATTATTAAAGAAGTGTAAGTCACAATCATACAATACACCATGTAAACCTACTAGCCCCAACAATGGAACGTTACAGCCACATCCGCCTGCTCCTCCAAAGAGATGTACTAGCTCCATGCAGTGGAGAAGCCAAGGCGCGTTACAATACTATCCAAGCCTTCTTCAAGATAGTCTTAGTAGAAGATTGGCTTACCAAAAGCCCTTATAATGAGTTATGAGGGACTATTTATAGCAAAGGGTGGGGTGACCCTTGACATTCCCCTTTCTGACAGTTCAACGACCCTCATGACTCTTCACCTACTCTATGACTGTTACATTCAACCATTGACACTTGACTTACACTTGACATGACTCAACATTACAATGCACTTGCACTCATGTGAGACAACATGGCTTGAGAAAGCCTTGCAAGACATCACTGACACTTGGTCCACTGTGATGAGACCAACTCTTTGACATGCTTGTGATGGTGAATGTGGTGAGCCGATGCCAAGCTTGGTCATCCGTGATGGTGAATGTGGTGAGCCGATGCCAAGCTTGGTCATCCGTGATGGTGTGCATGCACCTCATGGTGACATCTTGTTGAAGATAACTCTTGCCTCCATTGCAACCGGTGCATTGGTTCAACCCCTTCATCCAACTCATCTGCTAACATGCGCATGGTCTTCTAGGGTACTATTGAACCTGCAACACACTGATTCATAGTGTCTATGCTGATATTCAAGTGTTTGATGGTGGTCATACGCATCAACTTGTCGAAGTACATGTTTAGCCTGAGTTGGACTTGCTTCTTGTCTTCGCTTTGTTGAGTGTGTTGAATGGGTTGGATTGCATGCATGTGCTCAATGACACGCATGTTGTTGGATCCCTTGCATGCAATCAATAACATTTCTCACAATGTTTTCTCTGTGTCAGTTGCTGGGATGGATCATTAACTCGTATTAGCGAAGTTTCATCCACGAGTGCATGTTGCACCCACTGTTGTTCTTATTCCTTCTACAACTCATTAGACTGTCTATGTAGCTTCATGCCTGCTGCCTCAGCACATGCAACTCCTTCTTTGTTCCATCTTCTGCCTTCGTGCGATCTTCTTGTCGTGTCATCGCTTCATAGCCTCAGTCTCCAAAGTTGCTTTCATTATCAATGGATCTGCTTGATCTTGCAACTTTGCTTCGCCTCTATGTTTTCAACAACCTTCCTCTTGCATTCGTTGTGTTCGTTGTGTTCGCTACATTCGGTATGCTTCCTTCAGCTGTTGTTCATGATGTTGCTCGTTGTGATGTTATTGCTTGATGTCCTTGTCCATGAACAACTTGATGTCTTCATGAGTAGGTAAGCCCATGGACACTTGATCGACTGCATCCCCAAGCGTGCTCTGAATGGTGTCTTCATCTCTGCTCTCTTGGAAACCATTGTACCTGTACTGCTGAGAGGCAGATGAACACCTGTGATACTTGGAGACATGGCAACACTCATAGCAAGCAATTTGTCAGTCAAAAACCAAAATGAACATGAGAACTGACTTGCAACATACCTGGGTGAATGATCATGAAGGTTGCACAATTTCGGCCGGGAGGTCAGGAGACTGACTGCCAAGACTGCACAAGGCACAGTCCGGGCTGCTGAGAGACTGATTAACAGTTGTAACTACACAATGCATAATCCAGTCTAGCTGCTGACTGCTAGGATTGTGCATTGCGCAATTCCAGCTGGGAAGGACTACTGGCCCAGGGACAGATTTGTTCAATTTCTTAAGCCAAGTAGCCACTGTCCTCCAGAAATGCGCAAAAGAGTCTTGGAGGCTAGTGTTGGACAGGAATGCACAAATCTAGAGAGGAAGGTGAGCCTTCCTTCCCCAGATTGCGCAATGTAGCCTTGGTGAAGGCAAAGTCCGGGCCAAGGTTGGCCCGACTTGCCGACGGGAAAATGAAAGCAACTAAGATAGTAAATGCATGGCAACACTAAGTGATAGCATAAGTGATTGACTGTGCATGTAAAACATGAACGAAATATTCATCAAACATATCAACATGCATGTGGGTGAGGCAGTTCGTCGGTTGGTCGAACGTCCATGCAAAACAATTTCATGCATGCGATAGCAGTGAGATAGCAACGAAAATTGAAACAGAGCTAGGAAAAGCTATAATACATGTAAACGACCACAGGCATTCAAATAAATCAAGCAAAAAACACTCACACAAGCGAATACACAAAAAGCAACAGAAATGCAGCACAAGGCATGGGAAGCGATCTTACCCCAAAACAGCTGAGTTGAATGTGCCGACTGCTCCTAGATGTGATGTGGGATGTCAAAGCTACAAGGTTGATGTGAGGAATGAGCTCTACAGCGTCCAGTTGATGAGTTTTGATAACATCGAGGTTGTGACGTGCATGCCACAAATCTAGGGGAAGCGACACTTGAAGAGAGGTTTCTGAATTGTTCCTTGCATGTAACCTCCAGCTGCTAAACATAGATCCCTGAAACAAGGGATGCCTTTACATGTTTCCTTGGGAGAAACAACCCATGCATGCAGATCTGTTTTTCTTAGTCCCAGAGGGAACCAGTCAACTCAACTACACATGCAAGAGACTGCTTGACTACTGGAAAAAAATGCGCATTTCTAGTTGGGAGTTGGGCTAGCTGCCCAGGAGATTTGCACAATTTATGGGCTGAGCAGTTGACTGGTGCCTAGATTTGCACAAATCCTGGGCTAAATAGCCTGCTGCTAGGAAAATTTGTGCAAATCCTGCTGGGAGGGTTGGCTAGGAGGATTGCGCAATCCTGGAGCCCAGCAAGCTGTCAGAGAGGATTGCGCAATTTCTAGAGGGAAGGTTGGTTGCCCTCCAAAAATGCACAATTTTCAAGGGGAAGCTACTCAGCCTGCAGTTGGACCAAGTCCGGGTGAGAAGCTTGTGAAGGGAAAAGATCAAACTGTGATCGACAGGCTGCCTTTGAGCAAGAAAGACATTGAAGCTTGAGGACTTGATGAAGCAAGGAAAGTTGTTGTGAAGGTTGGTAAGGAGGCTCCAAAACAGGCTAAGGAAAAATTTTGGAGGGTGGTTGTAGCCACTACAACACAAGGTAGCCTCATTTCTCAAGAAAAAGTTGAACCATGAGATCCAACCATAGGTTCTCTATCTACAAGGACAAATAAACATGGTTTTATGAAGAATTGTAAGGGAATAGATGATCCACTAATAAAACTTTTTGGTAAAAAAATGAATAATTGCTTAAAGGATTAAAAAAGAAGCAACAATAGTAGATCAAATCCAAATAATCCTAAAGTGAAGTTGGGTATAAGAACAAACATATTTTTTTGTATATATTTGCTTAATAGCACAAAGAAAGAGGTTGGCAAGGTGCTTACATAACCCCTATAACAATAGGAAATGCTTTGTTCTTTTACCCTAATGGACAATCTACATGACATAAGAAAGTTCCACATTATTTTCCTGAAATACTTATAAAACAAGAACAAACATTAGACTAGAACAAGCATCCATTAAACACTAAAAAACATTTGGGATTATACTAATTTTGATCCTTTCTTGAGGTCACATGTAGAATTCAAGTAGCTCCATCGCAAGTGCAATCTAAGTTCTATTTGCAACAAAGATTTAAGCAATTCATTTAATTACCACTGTTGGAAACAGATAAAAAATAACCATGGTAAGCTGAAGCTCGCAAAGGTTATCAATCTCGACAAACATATATTTTTGAAAATATTGTAAATATTTCCTATTTGAATTCTCGATGGTAGTTTGCAATTTTCACCCACAAGGCACCAGACTAGGCATAATTGTATCAGAAATCATACTTACTTCTTGTAAGAAATCAACAAACCCTTTTCTCTCTAGGCACTTGAAGCCCATGGACTCAAATAAATCAAGCACATATTAGTGACATCCTTGATACACCACCTCTCCTTCAGACAATAAGATGATATCATCAAATAGCTCATATGTTTCAAGTGCAGGTTGTAGAAAGAGATCAACATTGTGGCATTGTCACATCAAAGGGATTGATAACTTGGTGGAAACATTTCATAATCTGGAAAGTCATAGCACTATCCAATCCTATGGAAATTTCATCCATGAAAAGAACTTTTGCACGATCGATCAACATTTCTCTTGCAAAGATATTATCAATCAGAAAATTTCCTTGGTACTATTATGCAAATGGAATTTTTTTGTGGTGACAAGGAACTATTCTTGGAAACTTGCTTGGCCCACCTATTGTAAATCTCTTCTTTTAGCCCCCATAGATTCCACGATGCATCTTATATCTAACAATTGTGTCTACACAATAGTCCAAGCCCAGAATCTAAAAGAAATCAAAGACACTGCATCCTAAGTGAATAATATGTATGCCTAAAAACCTTAAGTATTATTATCCCATAAGCCTGAGCTTTTGAAGAATAACCTTTAACACATAGTCTGTGACAAAGTTTGTCCATTTTCCCTCAATTGTAGTTTCCTGCAGCAATATGAAAAATCAAATTTTGCAATAAGTGAGAAATTTGAAATCAGAAGATTTTTTAGGGCCTACTTCAGCAGGCAAGATAGCTAGCTTGAATGGGAAAGACAACCACTAGGGGTAAAACATGTCTTTAGGGATTTGAATGATGGTATTAAACACCTAGGTTAAGCATCAAACAAAAAACCATTTGAGGAACACAAGGGTTTTCAAGATTTAATTGAGGAACTCGTCTCTAATTATTCAAATAGATCATTTCTAATTCCACCAAACTTGAAAATAACTTATTTGATTCCTCATTTCTATTTAGAACCAACAGATTTATGTATTAACCTAGCAATTGTTGCCATTACCTAACTATTTGAATTGTCGAGTTGATCAATCAACAAAGAAATTGAGGAAAACAAAACAACTATCCATGGACATCAGCCATTTTCATAATTTCTGCTATTATTTCCAATGAAATCTCAAATACATCTGGATCCTCAGTGGTTGCCAAAGAATGTTTCAATATTCAAAGGATATTTTATTTTCTTTTGTTGCATGTGTCATCATCTTCAAAAAAAAATATTTATTACATTTTTCTCAATAAGCAATGGATTTGCAAACAAAATTATCTCCTCGCAACCTTCTTCTCATAAACTGGAAGTATATCCAGATATTTTATCCACAAAGGTTTTGTTCTCAGAAGACCACTTTTGATTGCATGGCATGGAAGACGAGAAATTCTTCCCATAGCAACAACTTGAACTTGCTCTGATGATTCACTAACAAGAAGTCGAGAAAAGAGAGACTGAAAAATACTGAAAGCACACTCTAACAGTTGTATTATTAAGATTGTCTTCCCTTAGTATCTAATGTAAGTTACATCAAGGTCGCTTTTCCCTAAGTTAGATGGAATTTTTTTATCACACTGAGCACAAAAGAATCCTGAAATAAGAACATCTATTTTTCCCAAATTCACTTCGGAACCAACAGTTTGGTGGAGTTGACACAAAAATTTGATTACAAAATCGTTTTCTAAAAGAGTAGAAAATAAGCACGCAATGTATCCAATATCATGAGCTACAATTTCACAAACTTTGTCATATTTGTCAACCAAGACCTCCAATCTTTTGCGCATGGTTGTAATAACATGTAGCTAGAATTGAACGCAAGAATTGGCATAGATGCAACAGCTTCATCTTGGACATCAACAATCTCATTTTGCAATGCTAAGTCCAAAACCTCAAGAATGTTTTTACTCATTGCTTTGATCCCTATCTTAGGAAACATATTGATAATTTTGAACTTTGTCTTCCTGATGATATCGGATTGGATGTCAATATCAGAAAACAACAATGGAAGTTTTAAAATTGACAAAAGTGTTTTTGTGTTCACAAATTGTTTTTTGTTGGTTGTATTATGAAATGTCTAAGAAAACACACTTAGAAACTCTTTAGTTGTACATTCAACAATGCGTGTAGGGCATATGGCATATAAAGTATGAAGGAAAGCACCCATTTCCGAATTATAAATAGGAATTCGTTGAACGCACAAGATTCTCGATAGGAATTATTTCTGCGTCTAGTGATGATTATGCTAAATGTACAAGGTCAAAGCAAGCCCTTTTTAATGCACCATCTCCTTAACCAACTAAATTACAATATGTAGACATGAATGATGAGCTAATAAGGTCTTCTACTTGAAGACTCATTTTGACAAGGCATCTACTCAACAAGTTCAACATCCAAGAGGCAAATGACTGCCAATGTGCCTCTCCTATAACATCAATTAGAATACCCATTGTATGGTGACATGGAGAAAGTAGGAAGGTCACAACAAGGTGTTGGAGAGCTGTAGATATAAACTTCAGTAAAGGACATGCCAAAGTATTTTATAGACAAAGTAGTAGAAATTGTGAAGCTAGATTCAGTTGCATAAAATGATGCAACAAATAAAAGGAGTGCCATATGATAATTACATTAAGTCCATTTTCTAGAATAGGAATCCATGACCACCTGGCTACGAAGGAAGCATTTATCTGCCAGGCATAAAAATAATCTCTCATAAAATCAAGAAGTGTGGCTCCTTCACCCAGAACATTTGCATAAGGGAGAATGACCTTGATATTTTTCCAACCAAGATCATAGCTTAATCTCATCACAACCAACATCATACGGGAATACCATGTCTAGTTGAGACATTTTGTCAAACACATAACGTGCATTTTCGATGTTCCTACATTTTGCATGCATCTTCACAAGGATGTTCCTTAGGATGGTGTTTTGTTCAAATCCACAAACAACTATTTTTCCATGGATCTCCTCCACAACCCTCAAGTCTTAGGACACTGGTAGAATGTTGACAAAGGCATACTCATTGGGATGAAAACCCAAATGTTTCATTTGGAAAAAAAGGTTTCTTGGTCTCTTCATGAAGTCCTTGCTTAGAATAAGTTGTGATCATGAAAATCCATGAGACCGCATCTCGTTCTGGAAATTGGTCTAAAACTCTTTGGGATTCTGCCAAAGTGCCACTTCTTTTGGCATATATGTTGATAAGGGTACTTGCCAAAAATATGTCCACCATGAATCCCCACTAGAATATATGGGCATGCACTAATTTTCCCTCTACCAAAGCCTTCTTCTCAATACACCTATCCAGAATAGATTGATTTAAAGATGGGAATTCAATAGGTTGCTCTCTATCCTGTAAAATGCGCAGTGCTTCTTTCAATTGGTTCTGCATACAATTCCTCTTCATAGAGGAAGAATTGGTGTTGGAATTGGCTTCTTCCTGATAACTTTTGTTGGGCATGCCTTTGATTATGCCAAACCATAGCACTAGCCCAAAAAACAATTATCCATATTTTTTGTCACAACTCTGCAGCTCCCTCACTTTGGATTGTTCTCACTTACCTCACTTTGTATTCTTCTCGCTTACCTACTCACTCTCTTAGTAATTATCCCTATCATCTAGGAGGATAGTTATTATCCATACCACAAACCAACAAACTAACCAGAAATCAAGCAAAAGGATGCTAAATACTATATTCTACAGATATATCAAAAGTTGTGAGTCTTTTGATTCTAATTACTCTTTCTACCTTCTCCATTTTCTTTTTTGCTCTCTCTACCTCCTCTATCTTCTCCATTTTCTTTTTTTTTTCAACCTCCTCCATTTTCTTTTGCAATTGTAGTGCATTTTCCATTAAAATGTTTCTCTAAATCAGATTCTCCCCCACTTTTGAAGAATGAGTTAGGTTCTAGAGAAATGATTTGGGGTCTAGCGATAAAAGGATCTACAAGAACCAACCCTCAATTTTCTCTTCTTTACACCTAGCCCACCCAGCATTACCAGCCATCTTATTCAGTTGTTGAAGAAATTGGAATGCCTTGAAATCATACCATCTCAAAAAAATGTATTGGGAGCATATGCTAGAGCTCTAACAAAAAACATCAGAAATGGTAAGAATATTTTTTCCCATTGTTCTGGTACTGATAGAAATTACTAGGAATTATGGTTTCATACTCCCAAGTGCTCAGATGTTACTCATGATAAGAATATTTCTAGAAATTATTCCATTATTAACACATCTTTCGAGGAATTAGGGTTCCATAATCCTTGCAAAACCTCTAATGTTAGTCCTTATTAAGTTGGCAAGCATTTGAATCAGACTGACAGCAATGGCGTTCCACCAGCATCATATCATGCACAATCTAAGGAGCTAGTGGATTCTAACCACTCACAACAAAAAGCCCTAAATAAGTTGAAAGCTTCAAAAACATATTTAAGATGTCTTTTTTCAAAGGTCTCCAATGCCAAAGGGGCCTATGACCATCATTCTTAGAATATCATCAGTATTCAAAAGGATAATATCAGTATTTAGGAGAGCTATGATGATGAGGAGGTTGCAACAGTTCACAGAAGGATTACTAGAGACAAATCACAGGCGACTCATCGTAAGTGTTTCTCTGGGAGCTTCTTCTTTATTAAAGAATCTCTATTGGTACCTAAACTAAACTCAGACAGTTCTCCAGACTGCAAATCTCCTACAAGGAGAGGCGCATGTCTGAAAGGAATCATGAGAAGTTCCAATTATGAGATTGAGAACCGTGTCCAAGGAGCGATTACTCACTGCAAGCAATCTCATTCAGCTAATCGAAAGAATGTGATCTATATCGCCTAATTTTGCAACTATCAACTTCAAATCCAGAAGAATGTGTTGGTGGTCATGCTAATGATTGTTCTCGATCTGATTCAGTATTGCAACTTATCATTAGGAATGAAACATGGTTTAGGTTAAGAGTAATGATGTTCCATGAGGTCAGATTACATCTATTTTAGAAATTTGGCATTACAATGACATGATGGAGCTTTCCATGTCATTCTCCTTATCTTATGCTCATAAACTCTTCTCAGCGAGGAACTAGAGACGAGTTAATCTTCAACCCACTAAAAAGGAAAATATAGGGAGAGAGCCCAAAGCAGGTCTTTTCCTTCCCTTAATTCATGATAGACTTTATATATTTTTAATAGTTTGTATTTAATTAATTTTTAAAAAAGTACATTTTAATGTATAACATATAAAAAATTCTTATTCCAATATAAAAAATTAATTTGTTAATATATTATATATTAAATATATTTTAAAATAATTTAATGATTAAGATAAGATATTATAATAATAATTTAAGTTTATATTATTGTTAAAATTGATCATTTTATTTGGTCTTTTTATTATAGTGATATTCTTACATTTAAACATATAAAACCTTTTGAAATTTTGATTTTTTTTTAGGTTATATTTTTAGTGTTTTTAGTGTTTTAGAGATTGAGACGATACATCATATAATGGTAATTTAGGTTTAACTATTTATATGAGATGTGATTTATATTTACCATTTTATTAGGTATATTAGTTTGAGGAGGAGAATCTTGACCTTATCATTTAAAGTTTTATGTGTATAGTGGATTGATTTGGTAGATGTTGATTGAGATTATAATATTAATATAGTGAATTTAAGATATTTATATTTTTTCATTTATGTGTATATATAGCTTAAGTGGGCTTAATGGTTAAGAGCATGTGTTTCCTCCTAAGATGTCACAAGTTCAAATTCAGAGGGGGTGGAGTATGTATGCCTTCGTAGAATTTACAGTCAAATCACTATGAGGATGATCCCTTAGTTATTTATATTGTAAATAAACATAGGATTTGGGTAATCTGCTCCTAACAGGAAGTGATTGGGACACTCCAAAACTCTCTAAATAGCGTGTTCCACAAACCATTAGACATGATTCTATGGGGATGATCCCTTATTTATTTAGATTGTAAATCAACATAACATTTGGGTGTTCTGATCCTAATAGGAATTGATTGGGACACTCCAAAACTCTCTAAATAGCTCGTTCCACAAACCATTAGACAGATTCTTTGACCAAGATAGCAAGTTTCGAAGTTGTAAGTGTTTATGGATGAATTTTATTTTGATTTCTCTCTCTCTCTCTCTCTCTCTCTCTATATATATATATATAGAGAGAGAGAGAGAGAGAGAGAGAGAGAGATCCTCCACATCCACATGTCATTGAATTTGGGTAATAAGGATGAGTGAAGAGTATTGGGATTTGAATTTGTTCTACTATTCGGTATTTTGATTTTGTGATAAAGTTTCTATTTGTTTCTAAAGGTGAGTGAAATCTTTGTGTGGTTATAATGTTTATATTTATTTAGAATGTTCTCATTACTAAGGGAAATGTGTCCTCTACTAATTAACCAACACTTCTCCTTGCAAGTATTCTTCATATTGTATTTGACCCAGTTGTAATCCCACGTCTCCCATTTTGGATAATCTGTTAGCCTTTGAATTTAATTCCCTGTGAATGTGATCAAAGGATATAACCCTGAATATTCTAATCATCTCCATAACTCTAATAATCCACTGATCATTAAAGAAGTGTTTAAGGAAGTATAATCTTTCAGTCAATCTATAACAACCTTTGAATCCACTATCACTTTTAAGTTTAAATTACTGACAAAACTTGAACAAGGGCCTAACTAGACTCATCCTAGCCATGGCAGGAATTTCTTCAAACACATCATAAATATTTAATGTACAGGTCATATAAACACATATAAGCATAGGGACCTCATACTTATTTCAGATTTGTTAAGAAGGTTTCATGCCCTCTGATAGGACCCTGTAATACTATTGATTACCCCATTACTATTGTACTTGTATCCCTTATTAATATTGTTGTGCCCCTATTGTCCCCATATTTTTATTACTGTGCCCCATAGAACCCCTCTATTATTATTTTTGTGGCTTTATATTATTATTGTTAGGTCGGCTGGGTTATATTGTGACTCCTTAGACTCCTATATATAGAAAGGAGGTTTTGTCATTTGAATCATCCAAAAATTGTTCATTTATGTAATGTAAAGGAGGTTGCCCCCTCCAAGAGGCTGAATTCTAAGGTGTTGATCTATCTTTTTGTGAGCTGGTTTCATAACATTTGGTATCAGAGCTTTGGATTCTAGGGTTTCACTGCTCCAAACAGGTCATCGTGGCATTTCGCTATAACTTTTTTTAGAAGCTAAAAAAAAAACCATTTGAGAAGAAATCGCGCTGAATCTCGAGTCTGAATTTCAAAGCTTTTCGCACTATATTTGTGGAGATATGATCTGAGGAAGTTGGTCTTTTTGAAGACTCCTGAATTACATTCCAAATAGGTGACCTGGGGAAAATCGTCATAAATTTCTTTCTGAGCTTTGGATTGAAATTTCATAAGAAGGTACAGAAAGAGGATGGATTGTAGTCTCTTGTATGTATTTTTCAGAGCCAAAAGTCGAAACAATGACTCATGGCACATCGTACAAGTTCACTCTACTGAACTAGTCTATAATCAGGTCACTATGGGAGATTGTGCATAACTCTTTCTTGGAGAATCCAATTTGGATCAGACTGGTGGCATTGGAAAGAGGAAGCAGAGGGCTACTACAGATCACAATTTCAGAACTGGATGATCTGAAATTACAGAGATACATCAGATTCAATATCAGGCTCCTACAAAGTGAAAAAAGGTGTGTAGTTTTTTTAAAATTTTTGCATAAGCTTGGTTTGAAAAATTAGTTTGAAGGAATTGAAAGGGTATAGTAAATCATTATTATCGATAATTGATGCCCCGAGAAAAGAAAATGCAAACACCTAGTAGGCAACCTGAAAGCTCTAGCATGACTCATGAAGAAGAGGAAGAAATGCAACATGATATATCAAAATTACGAGACCAAGTGCAACAACTGTCACTTGCACAAAAGGGAACAGAATCTAAGATGGATGGTTTAAATAAAGATGTAGAAGCTAAGATGGATGGTTTAAAAAAAGCCGTAGAAGCTAAGATGGATTGTTTAAAGAAAGGCGTAGAAGCTAAGATAAATGACGTGGAAGCTAAGATGGACGATTTGAAGATAGATTTGAAGACAGACATGGAAGAATTGAAGATAAATATGAATAAGTTGCTACAAGAAATGGTCACTAATGGTGAAAGGGTAGTAAAGGAAACTCATGATGAGAACAAAAGAAATGTTAATCATGATTCCATAGACTCTAATGTTGGATCGAAGACCCACCATATTCCAAAAATCGATATGAGGAAGTTTGATGGCAAGGATCCCGCAACATGGATATTACAGATGGAGCAATTTTTCGATCTCAATAATGTGCAAAACACACAAAAGGTACGTATTGCAACTTTATATTTGGAACCAAATCAGTTTGTATGGTATCAATGGCTTTTCTCTCGTAAACAAATTATCACTTGGGCAATTTTTACGGAAGAATTGACAGCACATTATGAGGATAAAAAAAGCAACACTTTTTTTAGCCAATTGATAAGTCTCAAACAAAAGGGGTCAATAATGGAGCACATTGAGGAGTTCCAAAAATTGAACATAAGGGTAAAAAATATTCCAGAGGAGCATAGGATTGATGTGTTCATAGGGACTTTAAAGGATAATATCCAACATGATGTTTGCCTTTGGGAACCTGATTCATTAGAGAAGGCATTTAGGTTAGCAAGAAAAATGGAAAGCAAAATTATGGCAACCAGGAAGCATACCACTCACAACTATAAAGATGGAAGTGTTGTTGCCCCTAGCCTTCCACAACCTATAAGGTTGACACCACAACAATTGGAAGAAAAAAGAGCAAAAGGGCTTTGTTACAGTTGTGATAGCAAATACACTAAAGGTCATAAGTGTGCTGAGAAGAAATTATTCTACATAGATTGTGAAGAGGAAGAAGAAAAGGAGCAAGAAAGGTCAAAAGAAGAGGATATACTCCAGGAACAAAGCCTAGATGAAGAAGAAATGAATCCAACCATATCTTGTAATGCATTGGCTGGAATTACCACTCCTCAAACCATCAAGATAGAAGGACAAATCAAGAAGAAAAAGGTAATAGTGTTGATTGATTCAGGAAGTACCCACAATTTTATTCATTGTAAGGTAGCAAAAGAATTGAATTGCTTCCTATATCCAGCACCAGAGTGTCAAGTGATGATTGCAAATGGAGGAACAATAAATTGCTCTGGAAAGTGCCATAATATCAAGCTATCCATGGGAGAATATGTATTGACTAGCCCAATGCTTTCCATTCCAATGGGAGGTGCTGATGTTGTACTAGGAGTCCAATGGCTACAATCCTTGGGTACAATAGCTTTTAATTTTCAAGAACTTTTCATGAAATTTTCTGTGGAAGGAAAGGAAGTTGAATTAAGGGGTATTGCAGGGAAACCGGGAAAGATAATCAGCTCTAACGGTATGACAAAGCTTCTAAAAAAGGAACAAAGAGGTGTAATTGCACAATTATGTTCGCTAGATGTTTCCACATCGGAATCATCTATTTCTCCAGATCTCCAAAAAGTCTTGGACAATCATTCCAAGGTATTTGAGACTCCCAAAGGTCTCCCACCTATTCGTGATCATGATCATGCTATTCATCTGATTCCAGGAAGTGTTCCTCCAAACATCAGGCCGTACAGATATCCCTATGCCCAAAAGAGTGAAATTGAACGTATGGTTGCAGAAATGCTAGAGGCTGGTATAATTCAACCTAGTCAAAGTTCTTTCTCTGCTCCAGTAGTATTGGTGCACAAGAAGGATGGATCATGGCGCATGTGTCCGGATTATAGGGAGCTCAACAAGCTCACTATTAAAGATAAGTTTCCCATTCCTGTCATTGATGAATTATTGGATGAATTGCATGGATCAATTTACTTCACCAAGTTGGATCTTCGTTCAGGATATCATCAAATCAGAATGAAGATTGAAGACATTCCAAAAACAGCATTTAGAACTCATGAGGGTCATTATGAATTTTTGGTCATGCCTTTTGGCCTTACCAATGCACCTTCTACATTTCAAGGTTTGATGAATTCCATTTTCAAACCCTTCCTTAGAAAATTTGTGTTAGTATTTTTTGATGATATACTAATCTACAGCAAGTCTTGGAAGGATCATGTTGAACATGTTGACAGGGTGCTACAACTATTGGAGGAGAAACAATTATATGCAAAAAGATCCAAATGTTTCTTTGGAGTACAAGAGGTGGAATATCTGGGTCATATTGTATCTCATGAAGGAGTTAAGGTAGACCCTAGCAAAATTAAAGCCATTAAGGAATGGAAAATCCCCACATCCATAAAGCATCTGCGAGGATTTCTCGGGTTGACAGGGTATTATCGCAAGTTTGTTAAGAATTATGGGAGAATAGCAGCACCTCTAACAACATTATTGAAGAAAGATGCATTTTCATGGACTCCAGAAGCAACAAAGGCCTTCGAACATCTTAAAGAGGCAATGTGCCAAGCACCGGTCTTAGCTACACCAGACTTCACAAAAACTTTTATTGTGGAATGTGATGCTTCAGGAAATGGAATTGGTGTTGTTTTAATGCAAGATGAAAGACCCATTGCTTTTGAAAGTCGTCCAATCAAGGGAAAGTTTTTACACAAAGCTATTTATGAGAAGGAAATGTTGGCAATACTACATGCACTTAAGAAATGGCGACCCTACCTAATGGGAAGACACTTCAAGGTAAAAACGGATCATGATAGCCTTAAATACTTTTTAGAACAAAGATTATCCTCTGAAGAGCAACAAAAGTGGGTCACAAAGATGTTGGGTTATGACTTTGAAATCATCTACAAAAAAGGGAAGCAAAATGTGGTGGCAGATGCACTCTCAAGAAAGGATGAGGATGTGGAAGCATTGTTGTGCGCCATTTCTATTATCCAACCAGATTGGATAAATGAAGCAAGGGAGGAATGGAAGAATGATGAAGAAGTGTGGGCACTTATTCGAAAGTTACAAAAGATTCCAGTACATCTGATACATTTAGCTGGCAAAATGATTCGTTATGGTACAAAGATCGCTTATACCTCTGTAAGAATTCCCAACTCAAACAAAAGATTCTTATGGAATTGCACACTTCTCCCTTAGGAGGGCACTCAGGATTTTTAAAAACTTACCACAGGGTTAAGAAGGATTTTTTTTGGGATGGCCTTAAATCAGATATTCAAAAGTTTGTGGCGGAATGTTTGGTTTGCCAACAAAATAAAGTTGAAACAATTAAGACCCCAGGTCTATTACAACCTTTATCCATTCCAAGCCAACGTTGGGAGGAGGTTTCAATGGATTTTATCACAGGTTTACCCAAGTCTGAGGGAAAGAGTGTCATCATGGTGGTAGTTGACAGACTTACCAAGTATGCACACTTTTGTGCATTATCACATCCATTTAAAGCCAGTACAGTTTCTACTGCATTTATGGAAACAATTCAAAAGCTACATGGAAACCCAAAGATTATTGTAAGTGACAGAGATCCCATTTTCACTGGAAATTTTTGGACAAAATTATTTTCTTGTCTTGGTACTCAGTTAGCTCATAGCTCATCTTATCATCCTCAATCTGATGGACAAACTGAGATAGTAAACAAATGTTTGGAAGGATATCTTCGTTGCTTTGTATCTGATAAATAAGACACAATGGGTCAAATGGTTTCCTCTGGCTGAATGGTGGTATAACACTTCCTTCCATACAACAACAAAAATGACCCCATTTATGGCACTTTATGGATATCAGCCACCATCCATCACATCATATTTAAGAGAAAATTCTAAGGTTCAAGTAGTGGAACATCACATTGAACATCAACAACAAGTCCTCCAACTCTTAAAGGATAACCTTGTGTTGGCACAAAATAGAATGAAACAACAGGCAGATCAACATCGCAGCGAAAGAAGTTTTGATGTAGGTGATTGGGTATTCCTAAGGCTACAACCATATAAACAAATGTCCCTCAAGCAAGCTAAGAAGGATAATAAATTATCACCAAGGTATTATGGTCCGTACAAGGTGTTGCAAAAGATTGGTACTATGGCATACAAATTGGAGCTTCCTGCAGCTTCTCGAGTGCACCCAGTTTTCCATGTTTCATGTTTAAAGAAGGTTATAGGCGACAAGCTCCCAATTCAAACAATATTTCCAGAACTTGACGAGGAAGGAAAAATTATATTGGAACCGGAAGCAGTCACAGAAACAAGAACTCGACAGCTACGAAATCGATCAATCTCGGAGTATCTCATCAAGTGGAAGAACTTATCCGCTAAAGATTCCACATGGGAGGATGAGAATTTTATACAGAAGCATCCAGAACTACTCAAGCATTGAGGACAACACTATTTTTGAAGGAGAGGGGCATGATAGGACCCTATAATACTAGTGATTACCCCATTACTATTGTACTTGTATCCCTTATTAATATTGTTGTGCCCCATAGAACCGCTCTATTGTTATTTTTGTGGCTTTATATTATTATTGTTAGGTCAGCTGGGTTATATTGTGACTCCTTAGACTCCTATATATAGAAAGGAGGTTTTGTCATTTAAATCATCCAAGAATTGTTCATTTATGTAATGTAAAAGAGGTTTCCCCCTCGAAGAGGCTGAATTCTAAGGCGTTGATCTATCTTTTCTATCTTTTTGTGAGCTGGTTTCATAACACCCTCTCACAATAGCTACATTATCATATATTAGGTCATAAATTCATTAACAGTTCATTTACTAATCAAACATGATGAGAGACATAACTAAAGTTTGGCATAAACCATGAAAATAACCAACATAATAACAATGTTAGAACAACCGTTAAAACCACATATTAACAAGTACATTTACACATGGAACACAAGAGGAAAAGAGCTATTATTAACATATGGAAAGTCCAACCAAGTCAAGGACTTCCATGTACCACCCGACCATAGATTGGGTTGAACCAAAACTCTCTCTCATCCAATCACCCCCGTGCCATATTCCAAGCATGAATGTGGGACTTACAAAAAAACTGACTAGGGCTTCCTCAAGCTTTACCGTATATCCCACCAATACCAGTTAAGTATTCCTAGGCTCGAAACCCTCGTTTATATAACTAGGCTTTACCACAATCTCGCCAAGGGATTCCAAGGCCCAAACAAAAAACATACACTACCAAGATTTACCGCAATCCCACCATATACCGGTCCAAGGATCACTAGGCCTATATAACCATGGATGCTTCCATATCTCTCCACCTAAACCATCAAGAATTTGTCCATCTCCACCCTCTAGGCTTTATCATATATCCTGCCATTTATTGGTCGAGGATTCCTAGGTACAACAAGAGTACACATGACTAGGATTTATCGCAATCCCATCTTTACTAGTCCAAGGATTCCTAGGCCTTGTGATTTTTCTTGAGACCACCCCACTCAGTTTCGAAACCATCTGACAATATAGATCAACCAAGTAAGTGTTGGGTTGTGTTATATTCTTTCCACGACTAGCCCACGTAGTTAATCGAGGGGTTAGAAGGGGAGCGGAGCCCCCCCTTCGTTGTGTCGATTGTGTAGCGGGGGGAGTCATAGGGGGTTTGAGGGGTGCAGGTAACCCCACTCTATGGGGTCCGGGGCAGCGCCCCGGAAAATTTTGTTTTTGGACCCTATATTAGGTTGGGTGGACCTACCTATGGTTTTGTGCATGATTTTTCGCACATGGTTTTGGATGCGATGGTTTTCAGTTCATGGTTTTGGATGCGATGGTTTTCGGTTCATGGTTTTGGATGCGATGGTTTTCAGTCCATGGTTTTGGATACTTCAGCATGTATAAATATGTATTGTAACATTGAAAGGAAAATAATGAAAAATCAAGCTGGTAGTCCCAGTTTTGGGATCCAGGGGAAAATCTCTTTGTATATGTGTTTTATGTGTTATGTTCTCGCATTGTTTATTATTCAGTGTTTTAAAATTCGTATGCAGGTAATTTCTGTACGGGGTTAAAACGTACATTTGGTATCGGAGCAGTTTTGGCTTCAAGGGGATGCCTTTGTTGCTGAGGGGTTTCTCTCGGGCCTGTGGTAGACCCTGTTTAGTGGGAGATCTGCGAGATCGATTCTGGTGGTGAAAGAAGATGGCAAGGAGTGAAAAGATAGAGATTGAGAAATTTAATGGTCATAGTTTTGAGTTGTGGAAACTCAAGATGGAGGATCTGTTGGTGGATAAATATCAGTGGATCGCGGTAGATCCGGGTATTAAACCAACGGGAGTGGTTGATGAAGAATGGAAGAAGTTAGATCGAAAGGCAAAGAAGACAATACGATTGTGTGTCTCGGATTTAGTATTGCTGAATGTATCAGGGGATGCTACGGCTAAGGCTTTGTGGGAAAAGTTAGGGACTTTGTACCAATCTAAGTCTCTGGTGAATAAATTGTTGCTGCAAAAAAAGCTGTATAACCTGAGGATGAAATATGGAGAATCGGTGATAGAGCATCTGAACGCATTTAATATTGTGGTAAGTCAGTTATTATCTATTGATATTAAAATTTCAGATGAAAATAAGTGCATCAGTTTGTTGTGTTCTCTACCAGATTCGTGGGATATTTTGGTTATTGCAATAGGTAGCAATACAACTGCCTTGGAGTTTGATGAAATAGTCTCATCCTTATTGATGGAGGAGATGAGATGGAAAATATGGAGAGCCATAATGGTGATGCCTTGTCTGTATGAGAACAGTCCCAGAATAGAAACAAAAATAAGTCATCGAGTGGGAGATATAAATCTCCAGGAAAACCTGTAAAGGTGGTGTGCTGGAAATGTGGAAAGGAAGGGCACTACAAAAGGGATTATAAATCTAAAGCTCCTGATAAAGGAAAGGGATCTGATGATGCTCCTTCTACAGAGGTGAAAACCACCTCAGATGAAGGTGGGGATGTGTACTTGGTTTCTTCAAGTACACATGTAGATCATGAGGCATGGTTGATTGACTCAGGTGCATCCTTTCACTTCACTCCCTATAGAGAGTGGTTCTGCGAGTATGAGAAATATGATGGTGGTGATGTCTTCTTAGGGGGTGACAAGAAGGCTAGAATTGTTTGTCGCGGAAAAGTTAAGTTGAAGTTGCAAGGTGGAAGGGTTAGAACACTTCCTATTCCTGCATTAGCCAGAAATCTGATTTCTATAAGCAAGCTGGATGATGCAGGTGTAAAAACAATTTTTGAGAAGGATACTTGCAAGATGGCTCAGGGGGCACTGGTATTGATGCGGGGAGTTTGAATTTGAACTCTGTACAAGCTGCAAGGTAGCACTGTTGTTGATGGGTGCAATAGTTCTGTGGTTTCTGAAAGTGGAGCAAAAAATCTAGTGGTCTCTGGAGAGAAGACCATGTTGTGGCATCAAAGGCTTGGACATATTGGAGAGAAGGGCCTTCTAATACTTCATGGTAAAGGTATGGTAGAAGGTATGAGTAATAGCTCTCTGGATTTTGATGTCTTTGAAAATTGTGTATATGGGAAGCAGAGTCGGGTGAGTTTCTCCTCTGGTGGTAGGAGGGCGAAAAAGATATTAGAGCTTGTGCACAGTGATGTGTTTAGACCCGTGAAGGTTCCATCACTAGGTAATTCTGTGTACTATGTATCATTTATAGATGACTTCTCAAGGAATACATGGACATATTTCCTTAAGAAGAAATCTGAAGTCTTTGATAGGTTTAAATAATTTAAGGCTCTAGTGGAAAACCAGATAGAGAAGAAGATAAAGGTGTTGAGGACAGATAACAGTGGAGAGTTTTGCAGTAAGGAATTTGAAGAATTCTGTAATAAGTGTGGTATAGCATGGCATAAGACTACTCCATATACACCTCAGCAAAATGGAGTTGCAGAAAGAATGAACAAGACGTTGATGGAAAGGGCAAGAAGCATGCTCAGTGGTGTCAGGTTAGGACAGGAATTCTAGGCAGAGGCGGTGGAGATAGCATGTTACCTGGTCAATAGATCACCTTCATCAGTGTTGGAGGATAAGACTCCACAAGAGGTATGGACTGGTAAGAAACCCTCTCTTTCACATCTGAGGATGTTCCAAAGGAGAAACGAACCAAGTTGGATAGTAAACATGAAAAGTGCATCTTTATTGGGTATAAGGATGGTTTAAAGGGTTATAAGATTTGGAACCCAGTAACAAGGAAGGTTGTGTACAGTCGAGATGTGGTGTTCAGAGAGGTGAAAGATGTTATTAAACATGAATTTGAACCAAAGGAACCTGAGAAGATAGAGTTTGAGCTAAAGGAGGAAGAATCAAACTCTACAGCAGAGGAGGAATCAGAAGATGAAGAGCCACAAACTCCGGGTGTGAGAAGATCAGTTCGAGAAAGAAGGCAGCCAGAAAGGTATAGTCCATCTGCTTTCTGTTCAAATTTTTCTTTATCTATTACTGATGATGATCCCAGAACTGTGAAGGAAGCAGTAGATTCAGAGGATGGAAAACTCTGGAAAGAGGCCATGGTTGATGAAATGACATCTTTGCATAAAAATGAGGCTTAGGATCTGGTGGAGTTGTCGGCTGGAAGGAAACCCATTGGCAACAAATGGGTGTTCAAGAAGAAGACAAATGCAAAAGGAAAGGTGGAGAAATACAAAGCTAGGTTGGTAGCAAAAGGTTATTCCCAGGTGCCAGGAACTGATTTTGGTGATATTTTTTCTCCTATTGCCAAGGTAACTTCTATTAGATTACTTTTATCTGTTGTTGTTGCTTTTGATTTTGAGGTAAAGCAGATGGATGTAAAGATAACATTTCTTCACGGGGATCTGGAAGAGGAGATCTACATGAAGCAACCTAAAGGGTTTGCAGTGAAGGGTAAGAAAGAACTGGTATGCAAGTTAAAGAAGTCTCTTTATGGGTTAAAACAGTCACCAAGGATGTGGTATCAGAAATTTGATACATTTATACGGGGACTTGGCTTCACTAGAAGCAAAGCAGATCACTATGTGTATTTTAAATTAATTGGTGACCGTGTTATTTATCTGGTCTTGTATGTGGATGATATGTTGCTGGTTGGAAATGACAAAGAAATTATCCAGGATTTGAAGACCCATTTGTCTTCCAAATTCGACATGAAAGATATTGGTGCTACAAACTATATTTTTGGCATGGAAATTAAAAGATATCAGACAAAGAGGAAGCTCTGGTTAAACCAGATGAAGTATGTCGAGACAATATTGCAGAGCTTTATAATGCAGGATAGTAAACCGGTGAAGGTTCCTATTCCTATAGGTGTAAAGCTATCTATTGAACAGTGTCCCAAGGCACAAGAAGAGGAAGAGGACATGTCTCGTGTTCCATATGCAAGTGCAGTCGGTAGCCTGATGTATGCTATGGTCTGTACTAGACCAGACATTGCACATGCAGTGGGAGTATTGAGCAGGTTTATGTCAAAACCAGGGAAGGAGTACTGGATAGCAGTGAAGTGGGTTTTCAGGTCTTTGCGTGGCACTAGTGATTATGGTTTGTGCTACCAAGGAAGACCAGGATTGGACAGAGTGTTGGATATTCGTGGCTTTATTGATGTAGACTGGGCTGGAGATCTAGATCAGAGAATATCTACAAGTGGGTATGTGTTTAACCTATTTGGAGGTGCAGTCAATTGGATGAGTAAGAAACAATCTGTAGTGGCATTATCAACTACAAAGGTAGAATACATGGAAGCCACTCATGCAAGCAAGGAAGCGGTTTCATTGCAGAGGTTGTGTTCAAGTATGGGGTTAGTACAGGGAGATATAAGGATAGACTGTGACAGCCAAAGTGCAATTTTCCTGGCAAAGAACCCTGCATATCATTCAAAGACAAAGCACATTGATGTTCAGCATCACTTTGTGAGGGATATGATAGAAGACAAAAAGGTGTTGCTGGTAAAGGTGGACACTTTGAAGAATACTGCAGATGCATTGACAAAATATGTGAGCTCTGAGAAGTTCTCTTGGTGTAGAGAAACAATGGGCATTGCAGGGATGGATAAATGACTAAGCTCTCTTGTGGCCCCCTGTGGAAAGAAAACAACAAGTGGGAGAATGTTCGGTTGTGTTATATTCTTTCCACAACTAGCCACGTAGTTAACTGGGGGTTTAGAAGGGGGGCGAAACCCCTCCTTCGTTGTGCTGATTGCGTAGCGGGGGGAGTCACAGGGGGTTTGAGGGGTGCAGGTAACCCCACTCTATTCGGAAAATTTTGTTTTTGGACCCTATATTAGGTTGGGCGGACCTACCTATGGTTTTGTGCATGATTTTTCGCACATGGTTTTGGACGCGATGGTTTTCAGTCCATGGTTTTGGACGCGATGGTTTTCAGTCCATGGTATTGGATGCTTTGGCATGTATAAATATGTATTGTAACATTGAAAGGAAAATAATGAAAAATCAAGCTGGTAGTCTCGATTTTGGGATCGAGGGGAAAATATCTGTGTATATGTGTTTTATGTGTTATGCTCTCACATTGTTTATTATTCTGTGTTTTAGAATTCGTATGCAGGTAATTTTTGTATGGGGTTAAAACCTACAGTAAGAGAAACCCAATCACACCATGGCTATCTAGAAATGGAAAGGAAAGGTTGAAAACCACTGTCACACCTAGAAAAACCCATGCCAATGACAACAAGAGAACCAAAAACGCAGATTCGTGTACCATGCATGCCCAAAACTAGTAAGGAAATTATACATGCAACTCGATACCTGCAAGTAATCTCATTGTAGTTGCTTGATCCGACCCTTCCTTACTTGATCTTTTCTTCCCTTTGCTTTCTTGTCCTTCCTTTGCCTTCCTTCCTCCAATGCTAGAGTGCTCCAAGAATTCTCTAAGTGTGCAAGAGTATGAGAGAGTAGAGATAATAGAGAGAGAGCTCCAAAACTGAACTGACAAAAGGTTGTCAACTTATCCTCATAATCTTTTTTATTAATTAGGCCTCTACTTTCTTCAATTTCCATTATTTTTCCTTCGTTTTCCTCCTCACATTCAACCTACGACATTTCACCTTCCTTTTCTCCTAATTTCCATTATTTTCATAAATAAATACCAATAATCTCAGAATGCAAGATTTTGTGATAAATGATTAATATCGAGTATTTTCCAGACTAAATCACATAGAAGTTTTTTCATCTTGCCTTTCCACATCCTTCATCATTGCCTTTGCCAATTTCCCCACATATTAAACCAAATGAACACCCACTAGAATGTTTTTCCCAACATTCAGCTTGGGATAAGTGTTCCATGAACTTGGTCATATTTTGCCTTTATTAACTTTATTACATGAACTTTTGACCAGGGGATGTTACACTCTCTCTTAATCCCTTGTTCTCATCGATCATGCTCTCATTAAGAGAATTTTAAATCTTTAATCCAAGATCACATGAAAATTATTTCATCAAACACCTCAAATAAGTCTCTACTGCATTCATCCATAGCTTTCATGTGACCACAAAATTCTTCATTAGAAATCTTAGGATCCCCATCCACACAAAAATGCAACTATACACAAATCAAAATTTTGAAAAAAAATGAGGATGTTTATTAAATATCATGTTTTTAATGTGGATTTTAACGGTTAAAAATCACGTCATAGACATGGCGAAAATGGTTTTTAAATATTAAATATCAGTGTTACCAATGTGGTTTTTAAAGAATAAATAACATATAATTGTGAAAACGAAAAATTATGTGGTTTTTTAAAGTTAAATGTTAATATCACAAGGAAGATTTGTGTGGTTTTAATTTGTGCAATGTAGAAGAGTTTGACAAGGGATATATCATTTTAGAATTTTCATAGCATAATCATGACCAACCCTAACTACATAGAAAATGTTTCATTTATATATATATATATATGATGTGACTAATAACAAACACAATGTTCGGTAGATGTATGATAAGATTGATAACAAAACACAATGTTGTGTAAAATTATGATTGCATGTATAACAAGAGTGATAGCTACATAGCAGCATCATCCATGCCTCTTTTGATAGTTATCGATATGTTGGCACGATTAAGGTAATGCAAGTTCTGCATTTTTTTTTTATTCAAGCAATCTATGTTTCTGCAATCTGTCATAATTCCCACCTCCACACACTTCTTCTATACATCTCTGTCCTGCAGACGACTTCTACTACACAAGCACTACCCTGCACATTTTCTTTCGCACATTTGTTGTTTCTCGCATGCTTTCCTACTCAATGCTATCAACTATTTATATACCACTTGTTCTCATTACAAATATTTCATGGTAATTATTAGATAAATGTTCATGTCAATCTAGGATTACCATATGACCTAGTGCATTTATTGTACACATAAACCAAACTTTTCATGCGGAAGAAGTGTTGTGCAAGCTGGAGGTGTGCGGAAGAAGGGTTCGGAGTGGGGATTGTGTGTGGAGGTGCGGAAGTGTGGATGGGTGCAGAAGGAGGAAGAATGCAGAAGTTCCATCCACACTTCCGCACCTTCCACATGTGCAATAGATTTCCAATTTTGTTCAATCTGCAATCAATTGTGTGGAAGAAGTTTTCTAGAGGGTAGAGATCTATGAAATAAGTGTGTTTTGGTGGGAATCATGACAGATTGTAGAAAAGATTGCAGAAATAGAGTGATCTCAAATAATGAAAAAACATGGACCCCACACTGCCTTAATTGCACCAGCGTATCCATAATTATCAAAAGAGGTAGGGATTATGCTACTATGCAACTATCATTCTTGTTTGAAAATTCTTTGACCCTTGTCGAAGCAGTATGTCCATGTCAACATTATCAAATTAAATTGACTCCACTGGGAATACAATTATATGGATGATGTTTGAATTTTTGTCTGAATTAATCTCTCTATCTACTAAACCATCATTGATGTTATGAAATAAAATTATTTCTTTATGTTAAACTAGGCACTAAGGAATCAATTTCTATCTGTATCAAATTATATAATTGAATGATGGTTATTTCAGGATATTGAGTCAAGAGGTGGAAGATGGAGAGATGTCTCCAACAGAGGAGCGACCACGTTGCCTGCATAGCGAGGGTTTAGGATGATTTCGCTAATTCCCTACAGCTTCACCGTAACCCCGCAGTCCTCCGGCAAACCGACGACATTCGTCCCCCTGCGTCGCTGTCAACTGTCCCCGGTGGTCATGGTGTCGATTCCCTGCCCCATCATGGATGAAAGTATGGAATTCGAAGAAGTGGACTATTCTATGGACCCATTTCCCAGTCAAGTCATTGTCAGAAACCCTAACCCTTATTCATCACATTCTGGTTTGCATCTGCCATCCACCTCTGTACCTTCCTGCTCTGCCCCGGTGGTCACCCACCCTAGCCAAACCGCATCATCTTTGTATTTCAGCTCGCTATCCATAGATTCACCTGCGCTGGACTGCCCTCCACTCTCACCTAGGACGTTGCACCTACTTGCCGCTGTCACACCGCCCTCTCCTTCTTTCGAGCTGTGCCCTTTGGGCAAACAACTACACTCGTCTAGCCCTCTACCGACTTCGGGCTAGACACCTGTGGGTCCTCATTGTCACAACCCAACTATCCCTACCATCCCACCTTCAAGATGTTTTGGAACCCCTGTGATTAGGGTTAAATCGATAGCCCAGCTTCATCAGGAGGGATACAATTCCACTGATCCGTTACAGGATCATCCATCTGCTCCACAGACCGGGAAAAGGAAAGTGAAGTGTGTGAAAGCTTCGACAAAGGATTTCACAATTTCCTTCAGTGAGGATATATCGATGGGCGAAGTTGCGAACAAGGCCAGCTCTGTTCTGGTTGGGCATGTCTGGGGAAGGGCTTACACAGCGGAGAGACTGACCCTCTGGGTCAAGGAAATTTGGGGCAATACCCTCAAAGAATTGCTGGAGGTCCAGATTCTTCCTAGGGGGTGGTTTGCTTTGCATTTTACTAAGGAGGAATACACAGATCTGGTGCTAGCAAGATACTGGCATATAGAGATGGCACTGGTTCTCCTTAAGTGATGGAGTCCATTGTTTGACCCGAAAAGGGAGCAGATAGGGGCTGGACCTATTTGGGTTCGTTTACCTAGACTCCCACTTCAGTTTTGGTCTGAAGAAGTTTTTGTCAGGATCGGGAATACGCTAGGCACCTTCCTTGACTTCGATAAGTCCTATGTTCAGACCAAGAATCGGACCTTGGCACGCATCTTGGTGCATTTGGATACGCGAGAGGGCTTGGAGGAAAAAATTACATTAAAATGGAGGCATTACACTCGGGTTCAGATCTTGGACTACGAAGGCATCCCATTTCATTGCAGGAGATGTCACAAGGTAGGGCACATCTTCAAGGAATGCCCATTAATCAAGAAATCATCTGATTCTCTGAGTACTCCTTTAAACTCAAAGGGTAAAGCTGTCTCCACCCCAGCCCACACCCCTGTTTCGGTCCCCCGAGCACCTGATTGGTTCGGTACCTCCATGGCAGTGGAAGGAGCGAACAGAACTCCATCACCTCCGATGACATGATCCCGTGCTGCTGCTGCTGAGGTTGCAAGAAAAGTGGGTACTCCTCTTTACTCTCTCCCTATCTCATCTGTATCTCTTTCTTGCAGTGCATCACTTGATTCTGCATCTATTAGGATCATTTCTCCTTCCATTCCATGTGCTCTTACCTCGCCCCCTCCCATCATTTCCACCACCGCTCCATTTGTCCCGCCTCCCCCTACCTCCCCTCTCCCATCCTCCTCAGATCGATTGGAACCACCTCACTCATACAACTTATGCTCTCGATCCCTCTCTGAGTGCCCTACTCCCTCCTATACAGGGCTAGGTCCCTCTCTATTTGATCTGGTTGTTCAAACATCTCATGGACGAAAGTCATTTCTTACAAAAGCCATACAAAAGCCTGGGGCAGAAGTCGTCACTAGCAAACAAACCACTCTGGAAGGGGTTCTTAGAGCATTGAACACCCCTGGGAGGGTTCCACCATGAAATGGCTCTCATTCAATTGCAAAGGTATGGCTAGTGCCTCCAAAAAACTAGCCTTGCGTAGGTTGTTTGAAGCCGAGCCTGTGGATTTCATCATGCTACAAGAAACCCTAGGAGAGGCTGACCACATCAATAGAACCTTATCATTCTTAAAACCCGGTTGGCTATTTTACTCCCTTGATGTTGTGGGACGATTAGGGGGACTAGCCATTGGACACAACCCGTGTACCATTAAGGTTACAGCATCCTAGGGTAGATTAAGGTTTATAGGTATGGATATTTTCTCGGCCGATCTTGGTATGAATATCCAAGTTATAAATGTATATGGACCTTGTCAACGATGAGAGGATTTCTGGCAGCGTTTTCTCTATCTAGGGATTACTTCACCCGATCATCTGGTCATCAGGGGTGATCTTAATTTCTCCATACGGTTTGGGGAATCCTAGGGATCCCATGCTCAAATAGATCCTCTATCTGGGTACTTTATGAATTCTTTGGAGCAGCACAACCTTACGGATGTCCCCATGATAAAGCACCTACCCACTTGGAGAAATAGAAGGGTAGGGGATGCAGCTCTGGCTAGGAGGCTCAATCGATTCCTGATTAAGGTGCCCCTGTTGCAACATCTGAATAGATATAGACAATGGGTGGGTTCTGGGGGCATATCTAACCACTCCCCAATATATCTGGAGATCCTTGGTCCCGAATCAAAACCTAAACCCCCCTACAAATTCAATCATGTCTGGCTACAGGATCCAGGATACAACAAGATGGTCACTGACTATTGGAAAGCAAATCCCATCTCGAGACATAGATCCCTGGCTGAGGGATTTTGCCACAATCTATCTCAGCTCAAGCATCTATCCATCTTGTGGGCCAAAGAGAAAAAACAAAAGGAAGAATAGACCCTATCTCTGATTGAATCTGAATTGAGCGCTCTTATGGATGACAGCAATAAGGGATTTTCATCTGCAAATGAAAAATCCCATCTTATTGAGCTTGAGAAATAGAAGGACAAGATATTGAAGGAAAGAGAGGAAACCTAGAGACTTAAGAGCAGGGCAATCTGGCTACAAGCTGGAGATGACAACACAAAGTTCTTTTAGAACTTTGCAAAGGGGAGAAAGGTAGCTAACACTATCTGGAATATGCCTATACCGGATGGAGGTGTGGCAGACACCTTCAAAAATCTATCTCTCCTAGGTACCTCACACTTCTAGAATCTTTACAAATCTCCCCAAGGGACCAATCTAGCGGATATTATACAAGTGGTTGGATTTTTTCCCTCGGTTTGTAGATGAAGAGGCGGCAAAGGAGCTCAATTCACCAGTGACACCTGCTGAACTTGAGGGAACCCTGAAGTGGTTTAAAAAAGATAAAATCCCAGGGCCGGATGGGTGGTCTATTGAGTTTTATCTGGCCTTTTATGATCTCTTGGGACAAGACCTACTCAATGTTGTGGAGGAGTGCAGGACCACTAGAAAATTATATGATGCCATTAATTCCACCTTCATTGCCCTTATCCCCAAGACTGATTCTCCATCATCCTTCAACGACTTTCGACCCATCTCTCTATGCAATTGTCTCTACAAAATCATTTCCAAAATCATTGCCAATAGGATCAGACCCATCCTCTCAAATCATATTTCACCTGAGCAGTTCGCTTTTCTCGAGAACCGACAGATCCATGAAGCCATAGGTACTGCTCAAGAGGCCATATGCTCTATTTGATCCAAAAAGCTTAAAGGCATCATTTTAAAGATTGATCTGGTGAAAGCTTTCGATCGTGTTAGCTGGCTCTACCTTAAAATGCTTCTCATCCACCTAGGTTTCCCGCATCTTTTCACCCCTGGATCATGTCTTGCATATCAACAGCTTCCTTCACTGTCCTCATTAATGGCTTTGCCTCCCATTTATTTCATGCTAAAAGGGGACTCAGACAGGGTTGTCCTCTATCCCCTCTCCTTTTCCTCATTTTCATGGAAGGACTTAGTCGGTTACTTGCACGGGAAAAGTGAAATGGCAGACTATTCGGTCTGAAAATAAACAATCATTACTACCTCACACATCTCCTATTTGTCAATGATGTCCTTATTTTTCTGGATGGTAGCATTCGAGACTCTGTTTCTTTTGATAATCTTCTATCCCTTTTCTCTTGAGCTACAGGTATGATGGCAAACCATGGGGAATCCACCATTACTTTAGCTCACACATCCATCCATGAATCTTGATATGCACAGCAGCATTTCCCATACTGCATTCTCCCACTTGATCATGGATTCAGATACCTGGGGTTCTGGATCAAACTCTTGAGCCAAAAAATTGCCGATTGGATATGGCTGGTCATCAAATTGGAGAAAATGCTATCAAATTGGTGTCATCGTTTCTTATCCAAAGCAGGAAGATTGGTGCTTATAAAATCTGTCTTAGAGGCCACCCCTATTTTCTGGATGGCTCTTTCCTGGATACCCAGAAGCATCCTTGCTCGCCTTCAACAGATTTGCAGCAGATATCTTTGGAATGGCCAACACGATAAGAGAACTTTTGCCTAGGTTAGTTGGAACAAGATTGCCTTGCCCAAAAAATGGGGAGGATGGGGACTAAAAGATTTACCCCCTTTTGCTCAAGCACTTGCTGCAAAAATGGAATGGACACTTGTTTAGTCAATTTAGTGTTCCTAAATTGATGTCATTAATTGTCAACCCGGGGCTCGTAAGCTGATGAAGTGAAGGTGTACTATATGTACTTAAGCAACCTCTTAGATCTTTTTTTGTCGTTTGGGGGTGTTGTTTGTGGTCAATTTATCTTCCTAAGATGGAATGGAGGTTTTATAAACAGATGAGTGATAGTGTGTGTAAGGTGATTTCTAAATGAGTGAGTGTGAGTGAGTGTGTGTTACTGGTGGTTTCTAACTACCTTCTAAACTTGCAAAGAAAGAGCTTGAAAGAAATAACTTGAAATGAAACTGAAAGCAAAGCATAAAAACCACTTTCTAATGGCACTAGTCACTACTCATGCTGCTGCAATAAAAAGGTAAGAAAAACCACTTTAAAGACCAATTATAATGTTCATCTCTTCCTAACACTCTGCTTCCAACATATAGTACTATGTGAAACACGATTAAGAAGTAGTTAGATATAAGTCTAAAAAGTAATCAAGCTCTAAGATGACAAATTATAACACCACTTTGCCTCTCTCCAACATTCTGCTTCCAACATACATTGTAATGTGTAACAAGTGAAGAAAGAGTTAGTGATATAAGTAAAAAAAACTACTCAAAGCAAGCTGTGATTTATTAGTATTCTGATCTCTTAAAGATGAACAACTTATGATAAGGAGACCATCAATATGTTAGCATACAACTTGAGAAACTAAACTAGAAATCAAGCTAGAAAAACAGAGTAAAGGCAGCAACTATGAATATGACAACTGAAAATACCATTAGAGATAAAGCAAATACAACAAAGACACACAATCCCGGGCTAACACCTGCAGAAAACAATCCTGATCAGTTAAAGTAAATGTTGGAAATGAAATGACAGTGAAAGTAAATCAAAACTATACATGTTTTAAAGAAAAGGAAAATTGCTGAATTCAAAAGAAGGAAATGGCAAGAACATAAAGGTAAATTTACTATACAAAGGCTGTTATGAACGGGGGCCCTCCATCCACAAAACCCAAGGAAAGATCAGCTACTTGAAGTAGTCAAAACAACACAGTCTTCTATTAATTCATATGCAGAAATTACAGTAAAAAGTGCTGAAACAGCAGCTTCAAAACAGAGTTTCTGTATACACTAAAATTGTAGCAATTACATAAACAAAGCAACTAAAACTAATCCTTAAGCGTACGCAGACGCTGGATTTTATAGGCGTATGAACAACTGCCTACTGCATAAAACATGAAACTAGAAATTAACTAACAGTCATGCTAATTAAAGGTACAGCAACACGTAAACAGGTCCGTGTGTTATCTGGAGGGTACGGTCATCATGGAGGTTGAATCCAAGGTTGGATCCTGTCTCCCATAACCTGCATAGCGTGGAGGAATCGCCATCTGGAGTGACGTGACCTATCAGCTCACGCAGCACCGTTTGAGCTGGCTTTGTTGACCGAAGTTTGATCCTCGTTGACCGGAGGTGTGGGTGGCGTTGCTGACCGAACCAATAGCATAGGAACCTTTAACACCTTCATTCCCACGTGCCCATGTGATTCGTTTTTCAAAATGACACGTGGAACATAGAGATCAATGAAAAGGCTGCGGAATGACTAGATAGCTGCGGAATTGCTGAATGGCTGCGGAATTGCCAGACAGCTGCGGAATCTCTGTGCATATGTCAAAAATCTAGACAAACAGTCAAACATTAGCAAAGTTAACCAATCATGCTTAAAGACATCAAATGTAATGATCTGGATAGGTTTATGAGGAAAATAGGGCAAAAGAGAGAGATAAGTAGGGAAAGGCTGTAGGTAATGATAGATAATTAGGTGCAAATTAGAGGCTCTACATACCCCCACTACGAGGGTGTTGCATGTCCTCATGCAACGAAAACATTGTTTAATCCACCTGCTGAGATGCCTCTGCTAAGACATCTAGTCTTCTCCTCTTCCTCTGTGTGGCCACATTGACTCTTGGTTTCCTCACCAAGCATCTGAATTTTAAATTGACCAAAGCTCTGCTTAGCTTCCTGCATTTCTTCTTTAGCTTTCTGTTTTTCCTTTGCCAAAGGCCCAGATGAAGCATGGTATTATCGTGGACCATCTTGTCCACTTTAGCTTGCTCCTTCAATTTTTCATTCTCTTGTATGATGTGGCGATTTAAAACTTCAAGCTCAAAAATTTCCTGTTTGAGTGAGTGAACTTGCTGCTCAAGAGGTAGAACAGTGCTTGGACCAGTAGCAGCTTGTTCTAACGTCTCCAGGTAGTTATAAACTTTTTGCTGATCTGGGTCAATCTCTGGTGACCTCTTTGGACTAGGCTCATGCTCAAATTCGAGTTCATGCTCAAAAGGACTTTCCTCACGTGGAGGACTAGTCTCAACATGCTCAACATGTGGAGGGCTTTTCTCAAAGTCAAGTCTTGTAGCAACCTTTTCAGGTGTGCTCAAGTCAATAATGAGTGACTCTTTATCCTTTGTGGCCCCCACTTTGTCTTGTAGCCTGCTGCTCCTCCTCACGGTGGTGATGCTCTGTTTTTCCTTTTGTTGCTTTTGCATTTGTTTTTGCATCTTCTTGGAAAGGGCAGCCTCATGAAGTTGGGCCAATCTATGTGCCAATGGCTGAGTGTCCTTTTCACTGGAATTTTCAGGAGTAAGGTAGGTTTCTTGGGCTATAGCTTTTCCTTTATCTTTCTTTTGTCTCTTCCTACTCTCCTTTTTCTTTTGAGTAGCCTCTTGGAAAATTTCTTGCAGGGTTTCTGTAATGATTTCTTGGGCTGTTTGGTCAATGTCTACAGCAGGTTCAGGGTCATTTTCTTCTTCAGAATGATGTGCAGCAATTTCTTCTTGGACAACAATTTCAGGGACAGCAGTTTCTAATTGGACAACAATTTCTGGGGTAATTTCCTCTCTTCTTTTCCTTCTACTCTTTTTAGGCACTTGAGGTGAACCACCAGAGGTTTCCCCTATCTCTTGGAAATGATTCCTTACAAGAAATCTTTCCCATGTATCTCTTTTTGCTTTCAACTGTTCTTCAACTAGTATCTTGACAAGCCCATGATGATACAAATGTGGCTCAATGTTTCTTGGGTTTCTTTGGACTATTGAGCACATTTTTCTAAGGCTTGAGAGTAAAAAATATGGAAGGTTAATGTCATGCTCTCCTAAGAAATGCATCATAATTTTGGCATGGTAAACATATAGAATTCCAAACCTTCCCTCACATGTAAAGAATTTTTGTACTAGTAGAAGCAAAGCTGTCAATTCTTCTTTGACAAGATTAACAGGGTTTCCCTTTGTAAAAATGCTAGTGTCCATACCTGGATTCTTCAGAATTTGCTTCCATTGCTGGTCTTTTACTGATCGGTTTTTAAACCATCTCTCCCCAGTTTGTGGTAGTGAAGTGGCCTGTGCTAAACTGCTTTCGGTGACTGTGAATTTCAGATCTCCTATCTCCACTTGGTTGTCTTTGTCTTTGAAAGAACTTGCAAAAGCCTTTGTGACCTCTCTATGGTAACCCTTGAATTTTTGGATGCACTGGAGCCAATTTGCCTTCTGCAAAGCGTCTTTGATTTGGGGATATCCTTCCAGAAATTTGGAGCCCTCTGGCTCTGCCCTCAAAAGTTTACCCATCAGCTCTCTGGCTTGTCTTACAGCTCTGTTTTAATACTTTGGAGAAAGGGTTATACGGCTTCAACAGTGGCTTCAACACAATAGATTTACGGCTTCAACATAACAGCCGTAATACACTCACAACAGTGGTCAAAGTTTAGCAGAGGAGAAAAAAATGAAACAGAGTATGGTTACGGTGGCAGAGTAGTGAATAAGGCAGAGCAGTGGAAAACAAGGGAAATGCAGAAGTGAATCAACAGCGTGAATAAGATTATACATGCGTAGGAGGGTTATGAATAATGGGAAGAAACAGTTAAGTCCCTTAGACATCGGTCATGAGTGTACATTTGGCTGCGGAATCATAACGCAGAGAGCCGTAGTACAATTGTCTACGTCACTCAGGTACAAGAGTTTTAATGGAAGAGCAGTCGTGTTTGAGTTTTAAAATCGTGATGAATAGGGACCGTTAAGGCTGAGAGATACGTGGATTTCCGGTCGAGTAATGGAAAGGATTGGTAATCATTACATTAAATGGCTAAAAACACAATCCGGAAACCATGCAAAATGTTATAACCGTAGGTTTAGAAATTAGATCATACCTTATGTATCCGCGCTTTGATTCCTTTTGCTCATCTGACACTAACCTTTCATTGTTTATTGCTGCTACATGACCTTTTTTCAATTATTGCTGATGACTTTTGGACTGCAGATTCCTTCTTAAAACAGACTGTGTTTTTTTTATGCAGGTGCAGAAAGTGTATCGGCTGCGGAATTGGGATGTTGGCTGCGGAATTGCTCCTCAGCTGCGGAAACTGCAGTGATACCCTCTGTCTGCACAAAACAACTTTAGCTGTGTGAAATAAATCTGACAATGGCTTTATTGGTGAGATGGAATGTAATGGATGGATGGATGGAAAGAAATGAGGTGGAGTGAGAGTGATTGGATGAATGAGATGGTGAATGAAGTGGGCGAAATGGCGAAATGAGATGGAACAAGGAGGAGAGAGAGATTTTTTTATTTTTATTTTTTTGGAAAATGTGAGGTGTCAGGTGACCCTGATTTTCACCTCAAATTTTCTGCATAGGACTGCCAATCAGAGACTGGTTTTCAGGCCTATACATTTGTATATATATATATATATTTTTTTTTTTTTCAAACAGCAAAGATTAGGCTGATGGAGGAGAAGAATCCTTCTCCACCAACCTGATTGCAGAATCTTCTTTAAACAACTTAACAAATTCCTCTTTTGAGAGTGGCTTCTGGTAGATTTTCAAGCGATGGCCATTCACAATAAGAGGAGTATGAAATTCATCAATAGTTTTTACTCGAACTGCTCCATTGTTAAAGACTTCATCAATCTCATATGGCCCAAGCCAATGAGTTTGAAATTTTCCTTTGAAGTCTTTAAACTTTGAATCAAACAATAGAGCCCAATCTCCTTTCTGAAACTTCTTCTCCTTGATGTATCTATCATGCCATTTTGTTCTTTGATGCTGAACTAGATCAGTTCTTAAAATGGCATCTTGTCTTATCTCATCTAGTTCATTTAACTGCTCCATTCTGTGCTTCTGGGCTTCTGAAAGATTCATCCCCAACTGGACTGCCATCTTGAAAGTTTTGACTTGGAACTCAATGGGGAGCAGGACTTCTTTCCCATAAACAAGTTCATAGGGAGAATATCCTGTGGTACTCCTCCATGTAGTTCTATAGGCCCATAAAGCTTCAGGTAGCCTTTCAGCCCAATCTCTTCTATGCAGATGAACAGTCTTGGTGATGATATTCTCAAGGACTTTATTTGTAGATTCCACTTGACCATTTGCTTGCGGATGGTAAGAAGTAGATGTTCTATGCTTGATCTTGTATTCCTCCATCAGCTTCTCCATCAGATTAGATGTAAATTGGCTTCCTTGATCTGTTACAATTTCTCTTGGGACACCAAAATGAGTGAAAATATCCTCAAAAAGAAATTGAACAACTGAATTTTCAGTGGCAGAAGGCAAAGCTTTTGCTTCTACCCACTTAGTAACATAGTCAGTACAAACCAATATATACTTCTTTTGCTTAGATGGCGGATTAATGGGTCCAACGAAATCTAAAGCCCATTTTTCAAAAGGTTCGATGAGTACCTGTGGCTGCAATGGCATCTCACTTGAAAGAGTTGGTCTCCCAATTCTTTGGCAGGTGTCACACCTTCTGACATATTGCTTTGCATCTTTGAAAAGAGTAGGCCAATAATATCCCAAAGAAAGGATTTTATAGGTTGTTCTCTTGTCAGCGAAGTGTCCACCGCATGGCTCGTCATGGCATGCCTTAAGGATGTCAGGCATCTCATCTTCCCGAACACATCTTCTAATCACACAGTCTAGCCCTGTTTTGAACAATTCATTAGAAATCCATGAATAACTTGAACTCTGCTGAATAATCTTTCTCCTTTCATTAGGAAAAAGATGTGGAGGTAGTTTCCCTGTGACCAAATAATTAGCAATATCTGCATACCAAGGGGTTTTAGTAGTTATTGCAAACAAATACTCATCAGGAAACTTATCTTCTACAGGAGAATCTTCGTTAGCATTTTGGATTCTAGACAAGAAATCAGCTACTGTATTTTGTTTTCCTGGTCTATCTAACACAGTAATATTGAATTCTTGCAAAAGTAAGAGCCATCTGGTGACTCTGCCATTAGTAACAGGTTTGTTCATTAAATATCTTATGGCAGAATGGTCAGTATGAACAAAAGTTTCATAGCCGGTTATGTAGTGTCTAAACTTATTGATCGCATGTACCACAGCTAAGAACTCTTTTTCTGTCACAGTATAATTTAACTCAGTGGGAGTCAAATTTTTACTGGTGTAATAAATGGCATAAGGGATCAAATCCTTTTGTCCCAAAACAGCTCCTAGAGCTGTATCTGAAGCATCTATAGAAATATGGAAAGGAAGTTTCCAATTTGGCCCTCTTAGAATGGGTGCTTCAGATATTCTCGTTTTTAAAGCTTCAAATGCAGATTGGCATTCAGGATCCCATTTGAATTCACAGTCCTTTGTAAGTAATTTGAAGAGCGGGGATGCTATTTTGGTGAAGTTTTCAATAAATCTTCTATAATATCCAGTAAACCCAAGAAAACTTCTAACATCCTTTTGGCAGTTTGGAATAGGTAACTTGGAGATGACCTCAACTTTGGATCTATCAACCTTAATCCCATCTCCTGAAATATGATGTCCTAAAACAATCCCTTCAGTAAACATCATAAAACACTTTTCATGACTTAAAGAAAGATTTGTTTCCTTACATCTTATCAGTACTTTTTCCAAATTTTCCAAAGCTTCTTCAAATGTATTACCGTAAACTGTAAAATCATCCATATAGACCTCTACACAATCATGGATTAGATCTGAAAAGATACCTAATACAGCCCTTTGAAAAGTAGCAGGTGCATTGCATAATCCAAAAGGGAGTACTCGGTAGGCAAAAGTTCCCCAAGGACAGGTGAATGTGGTCTTATCTTGATCTTCAGGTGCTACCTGAATTTGATTATACCCACTAAAACCATCCAAGAATGAGAAATACTTCTTACCTGCTAAAGTGTCTAGTACCTGATCAATAAAAGGTAGAGGAAAATGATCCTTTAAGGTTGCCTTGTTCAATTCTCGATAATCAATGCAAACTCTCCATTTACCATTCTTTTTGGGCACTATAACCAAGGGAGAAACCCATTGGCTATCTGAAATGGGGTAAATGAAGTTTACCTTGAGTAATTTCTGGAGTTCTTCTTTCACGATTTCCCTAAGGTTTGGATTCATCCTTCTCTGCGGTTGCCTAATAGGTCTGCTGTTTTCTTCAATATAGATGTGATGAATACAAGTCTTAGGATCGATGCCTTTCATGTCAGTGTATTCCCATGCAAATGCAGTAGAATGTTTTTGCAAAAGTTTGGTTAATTTTTCTTGTTGTGGTCTTTCCAAGTTTCTATTAATGTTCAATGTTTTTCCTGGAAGGATTTCAACTGTAGAACTACCAAACTCTTCCATTGAGAAAAGAGACATCTGTCTAGAGGAGAGATATTCAATGTCCGCATCTAACTGAAACTGTGTAGAGTCAGATTCTAAAGATATTTCAAAATTTTCTAATGTATTTAGGATTTGACTGTCTTCACTGATCTCAGAGATGGTTAGAACAGGTTGTATAGTATCCTCATCATCGACCCACTCATCTTCTCCTATTTCTGTTATTGCCTTTGCTGGAGGATACAAGTTGAATTTCTTGGTGGAATTACCATCTGATATATACATGTCCCCAGACCTACAACTGATAAAAGCATCAGCTGTTGCTAGCCAAGGTCTTCCTAGGATAAGAGGATGTCCTCCTAGATAGTTCTTGGGAGTTAAAATCATAAAATCAACTGGATATTCCCAAGAGTCTAGGGAGACTGGAATGTCTTCCAATACACCATCAGGTTTAATGATTGATCGATCTGCAAGTTGCAGTAAAGTAGGTGTAAAGAGAAGGTTAGGAAGCTTTAACTGATCCATGGTCTGTCTACTCATGATGTTGATAGCGGCTCCTAAGTCAATCAAAGTATTTGGGATTTCAACCCCATTAATATGAGTTTTGATAATAGGGCTACCGGGATCCACATACTTTTGCATGGTAATCTTACCCATCATAATGTCTGCAATTTTTCCAACCAGATGTATCCTTTTGGTATCTCTGGTTCTCTTTCCTGTTTTCTTCAAACTCAACTCCTTTATTGTCTTTGCTAGAATGGGAATTTCCTTAATGGCTTGTAACAAGGGGATCTTGATACAGACATTCTTCAATTCATCTAGAAAATTATAGTCAGGCAACCAAATTTTCTTTTCCACTCCTTTGTCAATTTGTAATCTTTCAGGAAAAGGAGGTGTAGCTAAAGATGTAGGTTGCTCAACTATGGGAGTTGTGGGGGTTGATTCTTTTTCTTTTTCTTTTTGGATATTTTGGTTTTGAAGTGATACTTCAGAACCCTTATTGACTTTAAGAGATTCTTCCTCAGAAATGCTTGGCTGTTGAACATTTATAGAAGGTTGATCTAGGATTCTACCTGATCTGAGTTGTACTTCATTGAGAGGAACAATCATATAGGTAGGGAATGGTTGACCTTCCATCATATAAGCATTTTGAGGGTTCCTATTATTGGGATTTGGTAATGGCTGAGAGGGAAGTTGATTTGACTTCTGTTGGGATTGAAGCAAGAGTTGAGAATTTTGATTTTGTGGAGGAGGTTGTTGTTGTTGAGGGTATGGCAATGATAGTTGTTGACCTTGATTTGGAAGTTGTGGAGCTTGTTGGTTCTGAAAAGATGGAGGATATTGATAGAATTGAGCAAATCTCCCATAAGGATTTTGCATGCTTTGTATCCATGATTGAAAAGGATTTTGAGGTTGAGGCCAGGGTTGTTGCCAAGGATTCCAATTTGGTTGGGGTTGAAAATTCATAGAGTTGTTAAACCCTTGATTCTGTTGCCCTTGCCAAGGTCTCCTTGCAACAAAACAGAGAGATTCAAGTGTATTTGGATCTTCTTGAAAGACTGCTTTGAGGTCAGGAATTGAAGGACAATCCTTGGTCTCATGAGTTTCTGAGCAAATTACGCATGTTTCTACAACGTGTGCATCCAAGGGACATTCCCTTAAAGCATGTTTCTTTCTACATTTCGGGCAAAAAATGGCCAAAGCCTCAGCTTCTGCTTTTTGTTTATTGTGAATCTTAAGGGTATCTAATTGTTCACTAAGACTCCCTAAGATGTCAGTTTTGAATTCATCAAGCATATTGCCGATTTCAGCCCTACTTACTGATCCCGTTGCAGATTTATTTGCTCTAAGGAGAGAAGGATCTCTAGGCCCTTTTTGAGTTTTTGATTTGCCCCTTGAGAGATGGATACATAGTTCTGCTATATCACTGAGTGAAAGTTGAGATATATCCCCTTTCCCCATCATGTTCAAGATATCTATCCATTCATCTCTAATGGCTTTTAATAGGAGGGCTTTTAAGGTCTCTTCATCCAAGTTACTCATTTTTGCTCTTTTCAGGTTATATTGAAATCTTTCAAGTAAATCTTCTAAGCTCTCATCTTCTCTTTGTATCATTTTAAATACCTCGTCCTTGTGATTAGTAGGCATACAATAGTCCAGATACCTATCCAAAAATGTTTGTTTCATTTCATCCCAAGACCTAATGGATTGAGTGAGTAACCCCATGAACCATTTCAAAGCTTGATCTTTTAATGTTGAAGGGAACAATTTGAGTTTCTGAGAGTCATCCAGATAGTCATAAGTTCGACACACAACTTCAAACTCAAATAAAAATGTTTCAGGGTCCTCAGTTCTTAACCCATGGAAATTTGGGAGGACAGATGGCGATATGTTTTTCATAGTAGCTCGGGAATCCTCATTAACAATAGGAAACCCAAATGAGTTATCCCCATCTCTATTTCCTCCTCCAAGGGGACCTCTACCTCCTCCATTGTTGTTTCCTCTTCCTCCTCTACCTCTACCTCTACCACCTCCTTCTTCCTCTGCCATGATAGTTCCCCTAGGGATTTCAAGATCTTCTGGTTCTTCTACAAAGGGTGAATGAGAAGAGATTTCTCCTTCTTCTTCAGATGATTCTACTTCCTCAATTACAATTGGTCTTTCTGTAGGAGAAAGAGAAGGGTCTCTTCCTGGTTCAAATTCAATAGAAGGTGTGGGAGAGTCAATTCTTGGCTCTTGAATTCCAGGAATTCTAGGGCTAGGAGTGTCGGTTGGAGATGAGGGAGGTGTCTCTTGTCTATTCCTTGAAGCAGATGGACTTGTAAAAATTGAACTTCGAGCTCTAGCTAAAAACCTTCCCCTAGAATCTATAGCTCTATGCATGTCATTTTTTTTATTATTTTTCTTCAAGTCAAGTTAATAGTTCTTTTTCTGATCTTCCAGGTCACTCTAGGTGCAAGAAGAGAGCATACTCAAGAAACTACTAAATCAATAACTTTCTCTTTTCTGATCCTCCAGATCACTTTGAAGTGCAAGAGGAGAGCATACTTTGATAGGTTATCGACTTCTTTTCTTGAAATTTTATGTTTTTTTTTCTAAGAATATGGCTACTTAATTTCACTTCCCCGGCAACGACGCCAAAATGTTTAGTCAATTTAATGTTCCTAAATTGATGTCATTAATTGTCAACCCAGGGCTCGTAAGCTGATGAAGTGAAGGTGTACTATATGTACTTAAGCAACCTCTTAGATCTTTTTTTGTCGTTTGGGGGTGTTGTTTGTGGTCAATTTATCTTCCTAAGATGGAATGGAGGTTTTATAAACAGATGAGTGATAGTGTGTGTAAGGTGATTTCTAAATGAGTGAATGTGTGTTACTGGTGGTTTCTAACTACCTTCTAAACTTGCAAAGAAAGAGCTTGAAAGAAATAACTTGAAATGAAACTGAAAGCAAAGCATAAAAACCACTTTCTAATGGCACTAGTCACTACTCATGCTACTGCAATAAAAAGGTAAGAAAAACCACTTTAAAGACCAATTATAATGTTCATCTCTTCCTAACACTCTGCTTCCAACATATAGTACTATGTGAAACACGATTAAGAAGTAGTTAGATATAAGTCTAAAAAGTAATCAAGCTCTAAGATGACAAATTATAACACCACTTTGCCTCTCTCCAACATTCTGCTTCCAACATACATTGTAATGTGTAACAAGTGAAGAAAGAGTTAGTGATATAAGTCAAAAAAACTACTCAAAGCAAGCTGTGATTTATTAGTATTCTAATCTCTTAAAGATGAACAACTTATGATAAGGAGACCATCAATATGTTAGCATACAACTTGAGAAACTAAACTAGAAATCAAGCTAGAAAAATAGAGTAAAGGCAGCAACTATGAATATGACAACTGAAAATACCATTAGAGATAAAGCAAATACAACAAAGACACACAATCCCGGGCTAACACCTACAGAAAACAATCCTGATCAGTTAAAGTAAATGCTGGAAATGAAATGACAGTGAAAGTAAATCAAAACTGTACATGTTTTAAAGAAAAGGAAAATTGCTGAATTCAAAAGAAGGAAATGGCAAGAACATAAAGGTAAATTTACTGTACAAAGGCTGTTATGAACGGGGGCCCTCCATCCACAAAACCCAAGGAAAGATCAGCTACTTGAAGTAGTCAAAACAGCACAGTCTTCTATTAATTCATATGCAGAAATTACAGTAAAAAGTGTTGAAACAACAGCTTCAAAACAGAGTTTCTGTATACACTAAAATTGTAGCAATTACATAAACAAAGCAACTAAAACTAATCCTTAAGCGTACGCAGACGCTGGATTTTATAGGCGTATGAACAACTGCCTACTGCGTAAAACATGAAACTAGAAATTAACTAACAGTCATGCTAATTAAAGGTACAGCAACACGTAAACAGGTCCATGTGTTATCTGGAGGGTACGGTCGTCATGGAGGTTGAATCCAAGGTTGGATCCTGTCTCCCATAACCTGCATAGCGTGGAGGAATCGCCATCTGGAGTGACGTGACCTATCAGCTCACGCAGCACCGTTTGAGCTGGCTTTGTTGACCGAAGTTTGATCCTCGTTGACCGGAGGTGTGGGTGGTGTTGCTGACCGAACCAATAGCATAGGAACCTTTAACACCTTCATTCCCACGTGCCCATGTGATTCGTTTTTCAAAATGACACGTGGAACATAGAGATCAATGAAAAGGCTGCGGAATGACTAGATAGCTGCGGAATTGCTGAATGGCTGCGGAATTGCCAAACAGCTGCGGAATCTCTGTGCATATGTCAAAAATCTAGACAAACAGTCAAACATTAGCAAAGTTAACCAATCATGCTTAAAGACATCAAATGTAATGATCTGGATAGGTTTATGAAGAAAATAGGGAAAAAGAGAGAGATAAGTAGGGAAAGGTTGTAGGTAATGATAGATAATTAGGTGCAAATTAGAGGCTCTACAACACTCCTCTCCAATCAGAACCTTTGGACATTTGTCACTTACCACAAATACATATGGCCTCTCCAAATCATGGACTAGATTAGGTTGCCGCAATGGACAAAGACTGGTATTTCGTCAGTATGGAAAGCTTTGCTCCATTCTCTCTCGATCATTCGCAATAATTTGGCTTGGCAGATTAATGATGGCACAAAAGCGCGCATTGTTCTGGACCCCTGGACAAGGGGAGGAGATCGATACCAGCTTCCGAGAGAGTTAATCCTCCATATAAATCAGAGAAATATCAGTGTTATTGCACATATTGCTGACCAGGATAATACCACCATATTTGCACAGGCCTAGAAATTTGCACATGAGCTGAATATCCCTCCTCATTGGCACCAAATATGGAATAATTATATTGCTGCATTGATTGAATCCCACATCCGAATTAAGGAAGGACCAGATGAAATTATGTGGTGCCTTTCTTAAAGTGGAGCATACACCCCAAAAGTTGGTTACCTCAGACTGATAAATTATAGACAGGCAGAGAATACACAAGATTGGTGGTAGGCTAGCTAGAAGTTAAAAACCCCACTGCGAACCAAGCTCTTTTTCTGGTGTGTACTTAGCAATAAAGTCCCCACAGGGGATTCCTTAACTCACAGAGCCATTCATGGACCACACTGGTGTGTACTTTGTAAGCAAGCATCTGAATCGACTAATCATATTTTTCTTAAATGTGATGCTACGGTCAATCTTTGGAGGTCCATCGCAACTAAGATTCAGTTCACTGGCAGATGGGAGGGGGAAAACATAAACCAAGCATGGAAAAATTGGCACAGCTCGCATCCTAGATCAAATCTGATTTGTCTTCCTCTGATCATTTGTTGGTCTATTTGGCTGGCGCGAAATAAAATAATTTTTGAAGATGGTATTGTCAGATGGCATTTTATTACTACAATGATCATATCTACCTATCATGAGCTCCCTGAATATACTATGCCTCATCCCCAAAGACCACTTGCACTCGTACCCATAGATCAATCCATCCCCTGGGCTTTTTTTTACGGAGCCGCACAGGAACATGGGTGTGGGGGAGGATTTCTACTGTACCTCTCTGAACAACATCATTTTAGGGTCAAGATGGGACTTGGAGAAGGGACGAACAATTATGATGAACTTATCACCCTTCACCATCTACTGCATTTTTCTCTAACCCATGAATGCAGCAATCTACAGATATTCTGGGACTCCAAAATCATTATTAATTGGTTCAATAATATCACTATCTGCCATGTGCACACACTTAGAAATATTTTGGATGAAGTGAACATATTCAAAACACATTTTAATTCCATCATTTGTCATCATATTTATAGGGAGCATAACAACAGCACTGACAGGCTTTCCAAGGAGGCCACGCTACTACCCAGAGGTCAGTGGATGATTCAGGAGCAAAGGGGTACAGCACAGTACCAATATTACCACAAGCCATATATAGATCAAGCATATCATAGGGTAGATGGACCCTAAATTTTTGAAAGTTCTCGGTTATAATTTACATTGTATATATCATAGTTTTATTTGCAGAATATAACTTATGAGAACACCCTGCGTGGTGTATATATTGTAGATATCACAGTTTTTTAAAATACTTTTCAAGCTCTCTCATGCTATCACCCTGCGTGGTGAATATGTTTCTTTTTTCCAGTCATTTCAGGAATGGACTTTGATAAATTTTGAGACTTGTACACACTGATATGACTAAGATTCAATGATGCATATGCTGTCAAGCATCTACTATATGTAATTTTTCAACATTAATGAAAGATTGAGATTTTTCCTTGGGAAAAAAAAAGGATATTGAGTCAAGAGGTGCTCTGCAACCCAGAATAAGGGAGATGTGTAGGAATTAGATGTTAGATGTTAAACGTTAGATGTAAACATTTTTTAAATTCAATTTTTTTATACTATAATTTTGTTTTTATTAATTATGAACAATTTTTTCAGACATATCACATCAAAATATAAAACATAAATACTAGTTATAAATTAAGATCCATTTTACCATATAAATTAAAATAATGATTTTGTAACCATATTTGAATTTAATTAATAAGCACATAAAAAAAAAAAAATTCTCCGCAAATGCTAATTCTATTAAAAAAGTGAAAAAATATGTACAATGAGGTCAAGACCTCAGAGGAGGCCTAAGCCAGTCCTCAGCCAAAAAAACAGGGATATTACAATTCAGCCCTACATCCAGAATTACAATGCAGACTTCAAAAGTTTTGCTTTGGTTCCTGACATACTGACTAAATTTACCAGACCTACAATCTTCATGGCCTGCATTGACTAACAGTACAAAAAAACCCCCGGCATAATCATATGTAAGACAAAAAGAGAAGTCTGGATTTGCAGTTATTACTGCCTGAAGCTTGAGAATAAACCAGTTATCTACCTCTAACTTCAGACTCAAAACCATAAAAACAAAATTACAAAACATATGAGCTAGAGAGCCACCCGGCAAGAAGGAGCTGTGCTCAATCGGCATGTCTTGGCAAAGCTGGCGTGTCCTCCTTTTCCTGGCTAGTAGAGGCTAGCCAAGTCACGAGACCATCTTCGTCCAGAACTGGCTCGCCATCCGGATGAGTAACCAAGTGCAGAACTCCAAGATCTCGTTGAGATGGCCCGCAGACTAAAACGTCTTCCTGTAATGGAGCCGGCTGCTGAGGCGCTTCCAGAGCAGGGGCGTCCTCTTGCATATGGTCCACATGATAAACTCGTCCCGATAGGTCCCCGAGCAGAATGTTGTCATCCTGAGAAGGTGCGGAAACAGAAGGAACCGAACTAGACGGATTGCCCTCCTCTTCAGAGACAAATACTGTAAAATTGACTGTCACTATAGGCCTATTGAGCTGACTCTGGAAAGAAAACCTGGAGGTCTGATAAGAATTGTTCGGAGGAAACCTATCCTGATCCAACGACGGAGACGAGGGCGGAGCTAAGGCAATAGGAGCGACAATCTGAGGCGCAGGTCGTGAAAGGCTTCCTCTATTTCCTGAGTGACTTCCCCTGCGCGGGATTCCTCGTCTGCGCGGCATGATTACAAGGGCAGAGAAACAGGGAGAACAATTGAGATAGAGCAGACCAGAAGAAATGAGAGCTCTAAAAACCTCAGGGCGTCTCCAGCACCAATCAAACATCCAAACCCAAATGACAATACAGCAGAACTGAGGCGACTTAGCCTCATAATACCCTGAGACATTAATTGCGTTGCGCGGATCCATGGCACTGAGCCAGAGTGTTAGCAGAGCAGCCATGCTCGAAATGAATTCGAGCCAACTTCGAGGCTGCGCAGAAATTAAATCTCCTACCTTTAACTTGTTAAATCCACCTACGGCCTGTACCATGCAGTCCGCCGGCCTGCCATCCGTTAGGCCAGCTGTTTGTCTAGCGTAATTCCTCATTGATTGTTGGAAGGATCACCCACATCCGGGTATAAGCACATAAAATTTTAATACTTACAATATAATAATATTGTTAACAATTAATATTCACCCCCATTTTACCATGGATATTATTACCACCCCTCATTCGGGCCTTGACACCACTCGATCCCGTGCACCTTACTACCTCTGTACATTCTATGTACTCCATGCCATAACCAAGGTAATCATATATCATGAAATATGTGGGGGAAGCCTACGGTCACAATATATTCAAATTAAAAAATATGTTATATATAATGTATAAACATTATACCCCCTTCACCTTTTCTTTGTGTTGCATAAACACCATGTTGCATGGTATAAATTATAATGATTCATATTAAATATAATATCATAAATTACCCCACCACCTTCGTGGGTCCGTTCGACTAATCGACGGTAGATATAGTGGGAAGTTAATGGTGCAAACTGAATTGTGAACTCCTCTCCCCTCGTTAATGTCATAAGGAGGGGGGGTGCACAATCAGTCACATGGGACCATGGTGCTAAGCTTGAGGAACCAAACTGAGAAAGAGCATGTTCATCCCCTGGTTATATGGTGGAAGCAAGTTCAAGGTCAACCCCTCGTGGAAGCAAGGTCACATGGTAAGGGTCAACCCTCGGTTATGTGGAAGAAATATGGTCAAGGTTAGTCCTTGGTGGAAGCAAGATCACATGGTAAGGGTCAACCCTCATTTTTATGGTAGAAGCAAAGTGATAAGGCAAGGGTCAGCTCCTGGCTATATGGTGGATGAATGGTTACATGGTAAGGCCAAGCCCCGATCATATGACACAAAAATTACATGGTAAGGTCAGCCCTACACAAGCTTGGGATCGCAAACCATTATAAATACAAGTCCAACCCACTCAACTCAATGGTGTGAGAAAGTGGAACATTGGTATCTTAATGAATCTAGTCTCAGTGGAGCGAACTAGTTTTTTATTTTTGTTTTAATAATGGCTACATAGCTTAGTGAAGCCTTTGTCTTGGTGGAGCAAACAGATTTTTATTTTGGTCTTAACAGTGGCTACATCACTTATTGAAGTCTTAGTATTGATGGAGGGAATAATGTTTATTTTTTGGAAACATCGCTCAATGAAGTCTCAGTCTTGGTGGAGTGAACCAATTTTCTTTTGGTCTTAACAGTGGCAACGTCACTTGGTCAGTGAATTCTTTGTCTTAATGGAGCTCCACATCCCCCTCGATCCGATGCTTCATGGTAAATGTGGACCCCCCTCCCCCATGCTAATGTCACAGGAGGCGGGGGGTCTACAGTCTTGGTTTTGATGCCCGACAATGTCAAAATTACCCCTATGGCCTATGGCCCACCTACGACAATTTATGTGGCCCATGACTAAGGCAACGCCCTACTTCTTGACCTAAGATTTGTAGCTTAACGACCGTCATCTCAATTGCAATCCAACGCTAACCTACCAACACTTGTGGCTCAACTTCTCGCTGCACATCTCGTTCCTCCACCGGACATACTTGGTGATACCATCCCATGTCTCTTTTGGAGCTCTCAACCTCGCCCAACACTTGTGAAGTCATCAACTTCAACCACGATCCATAGGGAAAGTAACACAGATAGTGGGGGGGAGGTTACACAACACTCGATGGGGTTCACCTTGTGCAACAACATAAAAATATGATATTTATATATAACACCATCAAACCTTGATACACCACCTTGGAACACTAAGGTTTCAACACCTGAGGCTTTAATAAACTTGGCAGGCTAGAAAAGGTTCCACCTTAGAACCCCGTCCACATAAAAATGCATATAATAAATATTCCACCTTCAAAATTCAACCTTGTATAACATATTCAATGAGAGAATATATATATAACATTTTATTTATGAACCTTTCAACTTCATACCTTTTCGACCCATATTCAACCCTATAAATATTGGGTCTTTATTGCCAATTTTCCATATCATCATTCCTATCTCTGGAGGGTGTTGGAATTTTGGCACAGGTGTGGCGCTACGGTACAGGTGTTGTCCTTGATGGCAACTCTCTTTGATGACAGATCTCAGTCCAGACTACAAGAATGAAGAGAAATTTCATATACGCAGGTTCATTAAGCCCAAGTTGCGTATACACACTGGTACGCTATATACTAAGTCGCGGATATGCAGTCTAGCTATATACGAAGTCGCGTATACACGCAGTTTCATGAACAGAAAAGAGCGTACATGTCGAGAAGCTTCCCTTTGGTCCGTGGTAGTTAGTCCTCGGTACTTGAGCCTATGTTTTTGGACCAAGGTATCTCGACAGTCGTGTTGATCCCGAGTTTTGAAGTTGATGGTATTGTATTACTATGGTTTTGGACCGTGGTATTGAGAAGGGCCTAAGACTATATAAGGAGAAGAAGATCATTAGGCAAGTGCATCGAAAAGGTCTTGAATATCTAATGAAGAAAGAGATCTAGTATGCAGGTTCTGGGTTGATGATACATTGCTTGATCTGAGCTAAGGAGAGATCACACCAGTTGATGGAAGACTAGATCTAAGGATAGATCGGGATCAAATTGTTTGAAATGAACTATCTTTATATGGTTGATTATGCGTATTTTTAGATCTGCATATTGACGCAATGTTATGTTCTGGGTATGACTGATGTCTGGTACAGCTGCAAGTTATGAGAAATTATTTTTAGATCTGTACGCATGTTGTCTTTGGTAAAAGCGCGTGTATACGCGGGTTGGTTTCATTGAAGTAGCGTATATCTTTTGAAGCTTAATTTTTGGGTTGCAGTTGGGTCTGACTGTTATTGCAGAGTTCTGTAGTCTGCTCTGTGTTCTGGTGACTGGGTGTTGACAGGGTTTCAGTGGTTCAGTGATTCAAAGATTGATGATGCTAGTATTGGTTGTTTTGTGCTTCAATGATTTGTTATGAAAAGTGAATGAATCGTGGTCTTCAGATTGTAATGTTGTGCTTCAGGAGTATCCAGTCTGAAAATTGATGAAAAGTGGTACCTGAAGGAAAGAAGATTGTAGGCTAGCACCTACGTACTAGTATTTTAGCTAGTACAAGAGCAAAGGGGGTTGGAGCTCCCTTCCAGGAGATTTTGGAAAACGAGAGAAGGTTGTAGCCTTCTGCAGGTTGTAGCCTGCGTACTGGTATAAGGCTGCACCAGTACAAAAGATTGTAAACTGAAGTTTCTTATTAAAGAAAGATAGAGACGACTTGCAGCAGGTGGTTTTCACCCACATTGGGTTTCCACCTTATATCATGGTGTTCATGTGTGTGGCTTTTGTGTGATGATCTGTTCTGTTATACTGCACCTGTTTACTTTTAATATGGTTAATAATGTCCTGATGCATTTACTGAAGATAAACTAACTGAATCATAAGTTTTCTGGTTATACGCTGGTTGCTTTAGACACAGTAGCGTGTACACGCTGGTTCACTTAACTGAAGTAGCGTATATATTTCTGAGTATTGAAAAAGTTTTATTGATCTGATAATACTGATTCACCCCCCCCCCCTCTCAGTATTATTTCCAACAATTGGTATCAGAGCAGGTCCTTCAGAGAAGCTTGATCGCTTGAAGGTAGATCGTTTATCATGAGCAACTACGAGAGAGAAGCATCAATCATGCCACCGGTTTTTGATGGGACAAACTTCAATTATTGGAAGGTAAGAGTTACTGCCTATCTTCAATCTCTTGGTACAGAAGTTTGGGACATCGTAGAGACAGGCTACACTTTTCCTTCAGCTACTCCTACAGATCCAGCCGAGAAAAAGAAGTATGAAACAAATGCGAAAGCAGTCAGTACTCTATTAGGATGTATATCCCAATCGGAATTCATGAAGGTAATGCACTATAAATCCGCAAAAGAAATATGGGACAAAATTGTCACGAGCTATGAAGGAGACGAACAGGTAAAGCGTGCTAAACTTCAAACTCTCAGGATTAAGTATGAGACTCTCAGAATGTATAATGATGAAAGTGTGGCTAACTATTTCCTTAGGGTAGATGAGATTGTTAATTGCATGAAAAACTTGGGTGAAGAAATAAAAGAGGCTATTGTGGTTGAAAAGGTTCTAAGATCATTGTCCCCCAAATTTGAATCTAAAGTGTCTGCAATAGAAGAAAAAGAAAATCTACGAATTCTTACTATGTCTCAACTCCACGGAATTCTAACTGCTTATGAAATGAGAAAAGGAGGTCCATCAGACAGAAGAGAAGCTGCTTTCAAGGCTTCAGGCAAAGAAGATTATTATGAAGCAAGTCACGTGCCAGAAGATGAAGAAGAGGAATCAAATTTTGTCAGAAATCTTCAAAGGGGTTCTGGAAGGTTCAGAGGTAAGTTACCTTTTAAATGCTTTGCTTGTGGAAGAGTAGGTCATTATGCTGCCAAATGTCCTCACAAAGATAAGAATGACAAGGGAAAGGAACCTGTTAAATGGAACAAGAAAGAGAATGAAAAGAAGAAAAGCTATTACACTCATGAAGATAGTGATGGTCTTTCAAATAGTGACGAAGACGAACAGGGTTATAGATATAAACTTTTAATGGCTTTTGAAGATGATGACTACATGGATGCTATAGATGTAGAAGGCTTTTATGAAGAAATGAATAATCTCAAAGTTTGCTTAGAAGAGAAAAGTGCTATTATTGATTCTCTACAATGTCAACTGGCATAAAAGGAAAAACATCTTGAAAAATTGGAATGTGAGATTGTCTGTCTTAGAAAGGAGATTGAGAAAACAAAAGCGATTAATCTTAAATTTGTTAAAGGATCTGAAACCTTGGATGAGATTATCAATGTGCAGCGTTCTCCTCTGATCAAGATAGGTCTGGGATATAATGGAGAAACATCTCAAGCTTCTACCTCTAAAAGTTATCTTGATGCAGCAAGGAGGAGCGAGCAAAGACCAAATAAAAGTCATCAGGTGAATCAAGGACAGTTTACCTCAAGAACAAATAAAGACTATCAAGAAATTCGGGGAAAAGCTGCCTTAAGGACAAACAGAAGCTACAATCAGCCACAGGTAAAATCTTCCCAATTTGCCCCAAGAATGGATGTCAATAGAAGCTACAATCGGTTGGATGATAGATCTGATTATCGGAGAAATTTCTTTAATGGCCAATGTTTTTCTTGCCATAACTTCGGTCACAAAGCAGCTCAATGTGATGCCTACAAGACAATCATGACTAGAGAAGCTCAAAAGCAAAGAAGTATGACTGGAACCATGAAAAGGACTTATAACAACTTTTCGGTTCTTGAAAATGAAGTTGAATGCTCTATTTGTAATAACTTTGGTCATGAAGACTCTGAATGCAGGAGCAGGTTCTAGAAGACAACTCAGAAGGAACAAACCTCAAATGTCAAAACATGGAGAATAAAGGAACCGCAACTAGAAAGATGTGGGATAGCCTTTTATGCAGAAGGTCAAGAAAGTCTATGGTACATTGACAGCGGATGTTCGAAGCATATGACAGGGGACAAAGAAAAACTTGAATCATATACCGCATTAGAAAAGGGAAAGAAAGTTTCTTTTGGAAACGATATCTCTGCAGCCATAAAAGGAAAAGGTGTTGCTCCGTTGAAAGACAAGGTCAAAGCTGGAAATGTTTTGTATGTTGATGGATTGAAGCATAATCTTCTGAGTGTCAGTCAGATGTGCGATCAAGGAACAGAGGTAATATTTAGATCAAATGGATGTTGTGTTCGTGATCTTGATACAGGTGAAACAGTGATCAAAGGAAGAAGGACTCCAAATAATCTATACATCTTTGAAGAAAGACAACAACAATGCTATTTGAGCAAGAATGATGAACACTGGCTATGGCATCGGAGGTTGGGGCATCTAAGCTTTCCACAAATAAGGAAAGCATGCAAATATCAGGCAGTTCGTGATCTTCCAGATATCAAAATTCCAGACAACACCATATGCAAATCATGTCAGTTTGGAAAGCAAACCAGAACTAATTTTCCTTAGAAGGAAGGATCAGCTAGCATGCCTCTTGAGCTAGTACATACAGATACATGTGGTCCATTCAGAAAAAGAACACCTCGAGGAGAAGAATATTTGATATTATTCATTGACGATTTCTCTAGGTTTGTCTGGTTAGGACTTATGAAGCACAAAGATGAAGCATTCAAAAAATTCAAATCCTTCAAAGCCTTGGCTGAAAATGAATCAGGACACAAAATTAAGTGCCTCAGATCTGACAGAGGTGGGGAGTTTACCTCGAATGAATTTTTCGATTTCTGTGAAGAACATGGGATAAGAAGAGAATTCTCTATAGCTAGAACTCCTCAGCAAAATGGAGTTGTGGAAAGAATGAACAGAACAATCCAACAAATGGCTCGTGCTATGCTTGATGAATCAGGTACTCCCGCAACTTTCTGGGGTGAAGCTGCACATGCTGCGGTTATTATTCTCAACAAAACAAATGTCCGAGTAAATAGCACTCAAACTCCTCATGAGCTCTGGTGTGGTAAGACTCCTTCGGTGAAGCACTTCAAAATCTTTGGGAGCAAATGTTATATTAAGAATACTGATGAGCAACTTGGCAAACTTGAACCAAGAGCAGATGAAGGCATTCTTCTTGGTTATTCTCCACATAGCAAAGCATACAAGTGCTACAATAAAAGACTTGGCAGAATTGTCGACAGCATTGATGTTGTGGTTGATGAGAAGGGATACATTCCTAGGCAAGTTCATCATGAAGACATCGAAGAAGATGAAGGCTACCCTCAAAGACAGAATGATGAAGAAGAACCCCAAGAAGAACTAGAGGAGCAGACAAGAATAGAAGAGAAGACTCCATCCAGATATGTTCAGAAGAATCATCCAAAATCTCAGATTGTGGGGCAGAAAGAAGTAGGAGTACAAACAAGAAGAACAATTGCAGAAGCTTCAAGCTATTTGGCATTACTCTCTTCCACTGAACCACAAAATGTGAAAGAGTCATGCAAAGATGAATGTTGTGTCAAAGCAATGGATGAAGAACTTGAGCAGATCGAAAAGAACAACACTTGGGAATTGGTTCCTAGACCAAAAGATAAGAATGTCATAGGGACAAAATGGGTCTTCAAAAATAAATTGAATGAAAATGGAGAAGTAATTAGAAACAAGGCCAGACTTGTTTGTAAAGGGTATGCGCAGCAAGAAGGAATAGATTTTGAAGAGACCTTTGCTCCTGTTGCAAGACTTGAGGCCATCCGAATGCCTTGCTCTCTCAAGCTTTCAAAACTTCAAGGTATTTCAAATGGACGTGAAATCAGCCTTTCTGAATGGAGACTTAGAAGAAGAAGTATATATTGAGTAGCCAGATGGTTTCATTCTTGGGGATGATCCAAACCTTGTATGCAGATTGAAAAAGGCTCTCTATGGTCTCAAACAAGCTCCAAGGGCTTGGTACTATCGTTTGGACAAATATCTTCACCAACAAGGTTTTTCAAAAGGATCAGCAGATAGCAATCTCTATATGAAAGTTGAAAATAACAAATTGCTAATACTTGTTGTGTATGTAGATGATATTATCTTTGGCAGCAATGAAGAGGCTATGAGTCAAAACTTTGCCTTGGTTATGCAGAAAGAATTTGAAATGTCATTACTTGGAGAATTGACATACTTTCTTGGATTGCAAATCCAGCAAAATGAAGGAGGTATTTTCTTGTCTCAAACCAAGTACCTCAAGCAGATCTTGAAGAAGTATGGCATGGAAGATTCAAAGCCAGTATGTACCCCCATGGTTACAGGATGCAGCCTCAGTGCAAATGATGAATCAGCAGCAGTTCACCAACCAACTTATAGATCCATGATTGGGAGTTTGCTTTATTTGACAGGTACCCGACCAGATATTATGCATGCAGTAGGAATTGTTGGAAGATTTCAAGCCAACCCAAAGGAAACTCATCTTCAGGCAGTCAAAAGAATCTTCAAGTATCTTCAAGGGACTCAAAACTATGGCTTATGGTATCCTAGAGATACAGATCTCACTCTTCATGCTTACACAGATGCAGATTGGGCCGGAAGTGTGGATGACAGGAAAAGCACAAGTGGTGGTGCTTTCTTCATGGGTTCCAGATTAGTATCTTGGTTCAGCAAGAAACAGAGCTCGATTGCTTTATCTAGAGCTGAAGCAGAATATGTGGCTGCGGCATCTTGTTGCACACAACTTCTTTGGATGATGCAGACCTTGCAGGGTTTTCAAATCACTTGCACTCCACCAGTCTCTATCTTATGTGATAATACAAGTGCAATCAGCATTTCAAATAATCCAGTCATGCATTCAAAGACCAAGCACATACCAATCAAGTATCACTTCCTCCGGGAACAAGTGCTTGAACAAAAAGTCAAGTTGGAGTATGTTTCTTCTAAAGAACAAGTTGCTGATATTTTCACAAAACCACTGCCCAGGGAGACTTTTGAATATCTCAGACAAAAGCTGGGAGTAGTTGATGCTTCATCCTGTTGTTGAAGCTTGTCTGTTCTAAGGAAAAGTTGGTATACGCGAGTTGTGTAAGGGATATCCGCATACATACGCTGATTTATGCAGGTGAAGTCGCGTATATGGAGTTCTGAATAGCAAGGGAAGATTCTGGTTGGAGAAGGTCTGAGATGGGTATGCCAGAGTCCTTCAGGCACAGTTTCAGGGGGAGCAGCAGGCACAGTTTCAGGGGGAGCAGCTTAAAGCATTGTTGGCATTTAGATGCTTTTGGTTCTAGTTCACAACTGTTGTTGGTTTTAGGAGAAGGAAATCTTGGTTGCTGATCTAAAAGATGATTATCAGATGTTTGGTCTAGATCTTTCGTCTCTATGTCATGTATCTCTTTTGTGATATCTCTTTTATGATGTCAAGGTCATGTAACGGCCTATGTTGGTTTCCCCACTATGCCTGGGATGAATGATGTAATGTCATTGGTTGTTATATGTAAATTTCTGATGTATCCCCTCTTGGTTGGGATTATGGATGTATGTATTGAGTCTTTTGGTGATAGGAAGGTCCTTTATGATGTATAAGTCTTGGTTCTTCTTGAAGAACATCTTTCGCAGATCTTGATGTTCAGCACAGCAGAGCAGAGATATCAGCATGTACTCAGGGGGAGCACAGCCCTTTGCCCTTGATGACAAAGGGGGAGAATGATTCTAAGGATCTTGGGGTTGCCATCAAGTCCAAAGGGGGAGATTGTTGGCATTTTGGCACAGGTGTGGCGCTACGGTACAGGTGTTGTCCTTGATGGCAACTCTCTTTGATGACAGATCTCAGTCCAGACTACAAGAATGAAGAGAAATTTCATATACACAGGTTCATTAAGCCCAAGTTGCGTATACACGCTGGTACGCTATATACTAAGTCGCGGATACGAAGTCTAGCTATATACGAAGTCGCGTATACACGCAGTTTCATTAACATAAAAGAGCGTACATGTCGAGAAGCTTCCCTTTGGTCCGTGGTAGTTAGTACTCGGTACTTGAGCCTATGTTTTTGGACCAAGGTATCTCGACAGTCGTGTTGATCCCGAGTTTTGAAGTTGATGGTATTGTATTACTATGGTTTTGGACCGTGGTATTGAGAAGGGCCTAAGACTATATAAGGAGAAGAAGATCATTAGGCAAGTGCATCGAAAAGGTCTTGAATATCTAATGAAGAAAGAGATCTAGTATGCAGGTTCTGGGTTGATGATACATTGCTTGATCTGAGCTAAGGAGAGATCACACCGGTTGATGGAAGACTAGATCTAAGGATAGATCGGGATCAAATTGTTTGAAATGAACTATCTTTATATGGTTGATTATGCGTATTTTTAGATCTGCATACTGACGCAATGTTATGTTCTGGGTATGACTGATGTCTGGTACAGCTGCAAGTTATGAGAAATTATTTTTAGATCTGTACGCAGGTTGTCTTTGGTAAAAGCGCGTGTATACGCGGGTTGGTTTCATTGAAGTAGCGTATATCTTTTGAAGCTTAATTTTTGGGTTGCAGTTGGGTCTGACTGTTATTGCAGAGTTCTGTAGTCTGCTCTGTGTTCTGGTGACTGGGTGTTGACAGGGTTTTAGTGGTTCAGTGATTCAAAGATTGATGATGCTAGTATTGGTTGTTTTGTGCTTCAATGATTTGTTATGAAAAGTGAATGAATCGTGGTCTTCAGATTGTAATGTTGTGCTTCAGGAGTATCCAGTCTGAAAATTGATGAAAAGTGGTACCTGAAGGAAAGAAGATTGTAGGCTAGCACCTACGTACTAGTATTTTAGCTAGTACAAGAGAAAAGGGGGTTGGAGCTCCCTTCCAGGAGATTTTGGAAAACGAGAGAAGGTTGTAGCCTTCTGCAGGTTGTAGCCTGCATACTGGTATAAGGCTGCACCAGTACAAAAGATTGTAAACTGAAGTTTCTTATTAAAGAAAGATAGAGACGACTTGCAGCAGGTGGTTTTCACCCACATTGGGTTTCCACCTTATATCATGGTGTTCATGTGTGTGGCTTTTGTGTGATGATCTGTTCTGTTATACTGCACCTGTTTACTTTTAATATGGTTAATAATGTCCTGATGCATTTACTGAAGATAAACTAACTGAATCATAAGTTTTCTGGTTATACGCTGGTTGCTTTAGACACAGTAGCGTGTACACGCTGGTTCACTTAACTGAAGTAGCGTATATATTTCTGAGTATTGAAAAAGTTTTATTGATCTGATAATACTGATTCACCCCCCCCCCCCCCCCCTCTCAGTATTATTTCCAACAGAGGGTATAACACTGGTTTTAATCTTTTCCCTATAATAATATACCAGAGATAAAACAACCCACTAGAGTTCAAGAATTTAAATTTAAAATATATCTAGGCTCGCAACAAAAAACACTGGTGTAGATTGTTTTATGCTAGTCTTAATTTAGTCTGGATTTATTTGTATTTGCTTAATGCAAGTATATTTTCAACAACAAAAAAATACAATTTAACCAAAAATTAATTTATCAAAATTAAGCCAAAAGCTTTAGAAAATATAATATTTAGACAACGTCTTTAATGTCTATTAAACCTTGCGAGTGATTTTGTAAAATGGCATTAATGTTTTTAAAGATAATTAATAATATGTAGATTTTGTAATAAGGGAAATGCCTCTACTTTAGGAAGTATGACAACAATTGTCATGTGTGCTTCATATTGGGTAACATTAGAATTGTCCTATTTTTTCATGTGTGTGGAAGGAATTTTATGTTCCTTTCTCCGCACACTCATTCCCCCATGCACCCTTTTGTTTGCATATATGTTAGGAAACCAGCTCACAAAAAGATAGAAAAGAAAGATCAACGCCTTAGAATTCAGCCCCTTCGAGGGGGCAACCTCCTTTACATTACACAAATGAACAATTCTTGGATGATACAAATGACAAGACCTCCTTTCTATATATAGGAGTCTAAGGAGTCATAATATAATCAGAGCCGACATAACAATAATAATGTAAGGGCACAATAATAACAATAGTGAGCTTCTATGGGGCACAATAATAACAATATGGGGACTACATGGGGACAACGATATAATAAGGGGGTTGTACTAATAACAATAAGGGGTTACACTAGTAGTATAGGGGCCTAACATGCCCCTTTCCTTCAAAAAGTGTAGTCCTCAACGCTTGAGTAGTTCTTGATGCTTCTGTATAAAATTCTTGTCCTCCCATGTGGAATCTTCAGCGGGTAAGTTCTTCCACTTGATGAGATAATCTGAAATTGACTGATTTCGTAGCTGTCGGGTTCTTGTTTCTGTGACTGCTCTAGGTTCCAATATGATTTTTCCTTCCTCTTCAAGTTCTGGAAATATTGTTTGAATTGGGATCTTCTTCAACTTTTGAATGACTGGCCACACTTCTTCATCCTTCTTCCATTCATCCCTTGCTTCGTTTATCCAATCTAGTTGGATAATAGAAATAGCACAAAACAATGCTTCCACATCCTCATCCTTTCTTGAGAGTGCATCTGCAACAAAATTTTGCTTCCCTTTTCCGTAGATGATGTCAAAGCCATAACCCAACATATTTGTGACCCACTTTTTTTGTTCTTCTAAAGATAATATTTGTTCTAAAAAGTATTTAAGACTATCATGATCCATTTTTACCTTGAAGTGTCTTCCCATTGGGTAAGGTCGCCATTTCTTATGTGCATATAGTATTGCCAACATTTCCTTCTCATAAATAGCTTGCTTGAGATGTAGCCGTAAAAAATACCCAATCACCTACATCAAAACCTTTTTCACTGCGATGTTGATCTACCTATTGTTTCATTCGATTCTACACCAAAATGGCGTTATCCTTTAAAAGTTGGAGAACTTGTTGTTGATGCTCGATATGATATTTCACTGCTTGAACCTTTTTCTTCTTGATATGTCCCTCTATCTTGAGAGTTTGAGGAGTGGTAATTTCTTCCAATGCTTTACAAGATATGGTCGAATTCACTTCTTGATGCTCGATGTGATCTTTCACTTGTTGAACATTTTTCTTCTTGATACGTCCTTCTATCTTGATAGTTTGAGGAGTGGTAATTCCGACCAATGCATTACAAGATATGGTTGGATTCATTTTTTCTTTCTCAGTGTGATCTTTCACTTCTTGAACATTTTTCTTCTTGATATGTCCTTCTATCTTGAGAGTTTGAAGGGTGGTAATTCTTCCAAATGATTTACAAGATATGGTCGGATTCATTTCTTCTTTCTCTGGGGTTGGTTCCTGGTGTATATCCTCTTCTTTTGATGTTTCTTGATCCTTTTCTTCCTCCTCTTCATAATCTATGTAAAATAATTTCTTCTCAACACACGTATGACCTTTAGTGCATTTGCTATCACAATTGTAACAAAGCCCTTTTTCTCTTTTTTCTTCCAATTGTTGTGGTGTAAACCCTGTCGGTTGTGGAAGGCTAGGAGAAAAAACACTTCCATAATTATAGACATGAGTGGCGGGATTCCTTGTTTCCATAATTTTGCTTTCAATTTTTCTTGCACTCCTGAATGCCTTCTCCAATGAATCAGGTTCCCAAAGACGAACCTCATGTTGAATGTTATCCTTTAAAGTACCTATGAAGACATCAATCCTTTGCTTCTCTAGAATATCATTTACCCTTGTATTCAATTTTTGAAAGTCCTCAATGTGCTCTGCCATTGAACACTTTTGTTTGAGATTTATCAATTGGCTAAAGAAGGTGTCTCTCTTTGTATCCTCATAATGTGCTATCATTTCCTTCGTGAAAATTGACCACGTAACAAGTGGTTTATGAGAACAAAGCCCTTTATACCATAAAAATTGATCCAGTTCTAAATATGAAGATGTAATGCGTACCTTTTGTAACAGTTTCACCTAATGTAGATCAAAATATTGCTCCATCTGTAGTATCCAATTTACCAGATCCTTGCCATCAAACTTCCTCATATCGCCTTTTCTTGATTTTAGGAGCTTGATCTTGAAATGACTCTAACTTTGTAATTTCAGAGTCGCCCTCTGCGTCCTCCTTCCAATGCCACCAGTCTGATCGAAATTGGATTCTCCAAGAAAGAGCTATGCACAATCTCTCAAGATGACCTGATTATATACCTTTTAAGAAGAGCGAACTTGTATGAAGTGCCATGTGTCACTATTTTGACCTTGGCATTTGAAAAATATATATAGAAAACTAAAGTCCGTCCTCTTTTTGTAACTTCTTACGAAATTTCAATCTGATGCTCAGGGAGATAGTTATGACGATTTTCCTCAGGTCACCTATTTAGGATGTAATTCGGGTTTCTTCCAAAACCCTAACTTCCTCAGATCATATATCTGCAAATATTGCGAGACAAGATCTGAAATTTGGACTTGAGGTGTAGATTGATTTCTTCTCAAATGGGTTTTTTTTTTTAGCTTCTGAAACTTTGTATCAACAAAGATATAGCAAACATACCAGGATGACCTGTTTTAGATGAAATTCTGGAGCTTGGAAAAACCCTAACTTCCTTAGATCATATCTCCGAAAATATAGTGATACAAGATCTAAAATTCAGATCCAAGGTTCAATGAGATTTTTCTTCAAATGGGTTTTTTTTTAGCTTCTGAAACATCGCAAAAAAACATTTATAGCGAAAATTCCACGATGACCTGTTTGGAGCAACGAAACCCTAGAATCCAAAGCTTTGATACCAAATGTTAGGAAACTAGCTCACAAAAAGATAGAAAAGATAGATGAACGCCTTATAAATAAGCCTCTTCGAGGGGGAAACCTCCTTTACATTACACAAATGAACAATTCTTAGATGATACATATTAGCACCTAAATCTGCCCTAGGCTGAAGGAAGGCAAAATTCAGGGTAACCACAAACCACGCTCAGTCTGGTAGCTAGCCCTACCAGAACAGGAGAGGGCTCTCTCCGAGTCACGCTCAGTGAATAGATAAGCAAGAACGATCTGAGATGACTTACAGCGAAATATTTATCTTAGGCTAGTAAGTGAAAAAGGATACAAGAAACAATTTTCATGAATGACCGAGCTTCTGGGATGGTATGGGACCAACAGTCAGCAAGGAACAGAGAATTTAATACAAAGGCACAGATTATTCCGTGAGGCAAGGCAGGCGGAAAATGTAGCAATATAGTTTGAGGTAACGCAGAATGAATAGATTGCTGAAGAAAGTGAAAAGGGCATAGTTACATGAATCCTTTTCAACAGAAGAAAAACACTGAACATGAAATTTTCCTACAGGCAGAGCAATAAAATTGAATTCTACCTAATCTCACTCAGAAAATTTCACTTGAAATGAACATGAAATGAATTATGAGACATAATGAAATACATAAGAGACACATTTGCTACACTCACAACCACAAGAATCTCATGAAACAGAGTCATTGCCTCTCATTAATTCTCTGTCAAAATATACAATGCAGAAACAAATTTTCTTTCCCACAGTCTCCCAGAAGTTACAAGCCAACCAACCTTTTGCAAATAGTTTGCATAAAATATATAGAATGTGTAAGGAAGAGATAGAACGCCCAAGGGTTGGGGAGTTACTCGAATCATTGCAAAATGGAGATGGAGAGCCAACCATCAGCTACAAGTGCAGCGCCACAAAGATGACATTTGGCTTGGGTGACCGTTTGCCTTCCTTCGCCACTTGGATAGAAGCCAATCTAGAGAAAAAACACTTTAAATTCCACCTTTGGTGCCAAAAAACCGAAGTGTAGATGAGCGGGCCCACTTGGAGAAGTCGTGAACCGAAATTTCGTGAAACGGAAGCAAATTGGGCAATTTTTCCTTTGTGCGCCGTGCCATTTTCTCTGTGTATCGTGCTACTTTGGGGCCTGTTTTGGGGAACTTGCAGGTGTACAAAATGTGCCCAAGTGGGCTTGTTGGAAATCCTGTCCTGTCTACTTTCTAACCCCACTGGAATTTTTGAATTTGGTGCTCATTTGCCCCTCCAAATCTTCATTCTCCCAAGACTGCTTCCTGTGTGTCAAAAAAGTGGCAGAGAGGCCATTTTTGGGTGTTTTTTGACCTTTTGGAGACTCATCTCTTGCCAAAATTTCTTGTCTAGGCACCAGTAGTCGTGATTTTCCATGCTGAATCCAAAAATGCAAACCATTCCTCATTTGAGAAAAACCCTGTTTTTTGCCCAAAAATTTGTGAAGTGACCAAAAATTCCCCAAATTTCTTGAAATTTGGGCTGGAGGTTCCCTATGGAGTGTTATGATGGGCCAAGGAAGCCTCAGCCAAGATTCGAAGCCGATCTTTCTATTTTGCTTCTTTTTCCTTTCTTGTTGCTTTCTTCAATTTCGCCTTCAAGCTCCTTATCCGGGCCCTAGCACTCATATTTCTTGTCCTGTAATGATAAGCCATGTGTCTCAGCAAGGCAAGGTCCTGATCAGCCTTGTCCAGCAGCCTCTCCAAGTGCATGTTCCTGATCTTGAGATGGGCCTCCCGATCCTCATTGATCTCCTGCTCCAATGATGTGGGCTGAACTCTTCTCCTTGGAGCAGCTTGGCAACGCTCACGAATGTTTTGTAGCTCCATGATCGTTCGTTGATCCTCAAGCTATTTGTTCCTCTGCTCCAGATATTTCATGTTCCATTTGGCTCTTTTTAAATCAATGGACAAGTCTTCAATCTCTGATTGCTGCTCCTAGATGATCTCTCTAAGCTCTGCATTTTTCGGTTCTGTATCTGTCTCATCATCATGAAGGAGAACGAATTCGGTCTCTCGTTCACCTGATGGCCCTTCCTCTTGCACTGGCTCCTTACCTCTGCCCTGCTCCTGTGATGTTGATGTTGGAAGCGAGGCCCCTTCCACCCCGGGTGGAGATAACACTCGCTTTGCTACTGTAAACAAAGGTCTACTACCTTTCTGATAGGTGATGAATACTGGCATAGTAGCAGTCTCATGGCGCTCATACTGATGTGATGGACCACCTATCTCATGCTCTGCCTCTGATACTACCTGTGGAGCACTGAAGAAGTCACGGGAGATGAAGTCCTCCCAAGTAATACCCTGCAATCCCAACTGATGATCCACCAAAATCCGGATAAGAGCAAAGTGATAAACACTGTTAAGCTGCTGTCGAGGGGTCTTGTGTTGCATGAAATTTTTTATCCTCTCTACGTTCCCGCAGATGAAAAATGGGAGGCTCATCATCCGAACCCTAGTAAAGTACATGAGCAACCTGATGTGATAGGCATATAGGCGAGAAAACCTCCCCTCACAACTGAAGTACTTCATGATCAATTTCATGAGCGGAGCATACTCATCTCTCAAAAATATGAATGGGAAAACTCTCTTGAGCTGACTCAAACAACTGGCCTTAATGTAAGGCTCATAATGATGCCTCTCCACCTTCTTCTTCTTATGTCACTGTTCTCCAACATTTGGTATGCATGTTGCCACTGATATGGTTTCGGGTGTCAATGTGAAAGTGACCCCAGCCAAGATAGACTGACCTCCATGTAGGTGAAGTGCAAAAAGATGGGCCAACTCATGATGAACTCTGACATTTGCCACCCTCTGACAAAATTCAAAACATGCTAAGTGCTGGAAACATGACATAGCAAGAGGGCATGCCTGCAACTCAGTGAGGGTGTTTGGCTCATCTCTAACATGTTTGCCACTCCGGTGATGTCTCCTGGGGGCATGTTCTCCTGAAGCTGTATCACTGAGGGTCTCCTCCTCATATTCTGATGAAACCTCGGATGCCATGACTGCTGTTTTATAAACTGAATTTAGGCTGCCCCTTTGATGATGATGAAAGCTAGGTTGTTTTGATAATCTGCCACCAAGGGGACAATTAAACAAGGGAGTATTAGGAGGGGAATGATGAAATGGGAACAGGGGTTATAGGGAGAATTTGTTAGGGACTTGGGAGGAGTTTGGGTATTGTGTTGATGGGGTAAGGTTTGGGATTTTGTGTTGACTAAATAGTGGAGGGATAAGGGAGAGGATTTGGTAGTAATTTAGGGCAGGGGTTTTAGGAAAAATGATAAAGGGAGTATGGGAAAAATGATAGGTGAGGGGAAAAAGGTGAGTGGAGTGAAACCTTGGCACTAACAATACATTTTAACAACCCTAGCCATCATTTTCTTGGTGATTTCTTATGGTTGACTTTATGAATTTTGGTGACATTCAACATCTCTATTAACACCATATCATTGATAAAATTTGATGAACAAGTGATGCCATAAGGCCTACCACTCGATTTGATAGCATTCACCAAAATTTGGAAGTGTTTGGGCACTATTTTTGGTCCTTGTCTATGTGCGTCGCGCGCAAAGCCCAATGCGTCGCGCCCTGGGTATGCGTCGCGGCCTTAGAAAAATTGAATTGTGGGCAGTCTGCGTGTGCGACGCGCCCTCTGTGTGCACCGCGCTCCTGGGTATATGCGCCGCACCCTCTAAAACCACCTCCAACTCACTCAAACGCTCACAATTTCACACTCACACCTTTGAAACGTCTCTCCAAGGCTTGTAATAGCACAATGCCCTTGAGTTGGATGAAAACATGTATATATAGCCTTGGAAGAGATGGGTTTAATTTTTGCTTCCTTGAAAACCCATGTTTCTAATGTTGTGTTTTGCACTTTTTGCACTGACTTTAAAACACACTGATTTTCACTTTCCCTTTGAAATTTTGGCTCAAATGATGAAATTTTCAGCACTCTTTGCAGGGACTGTGTGACAGGACATTTGGCCACGGAAACCATGACTGCATCTGAAAAATCAACTGGCGACGTTTTTGGAAAATTTTGTCATAAATGACACTGTTTGACTTTTCTTCAAAACAGAGTTTTGAAGAAGAGTCGAAGTCTATCCACATGACGATGAAGCTCTCTGAACCATAGCTATGTAAGGGCCTCCCTCTAGCCTGCATGGCTTTACTGGACATGTTTCAAAGACCAAATTGATGAATTCCTAGACCTAAACATAGAAAATGACTTTTGTCCTTTGAAGGACCAGACCTTGACTATCATGGACTTTAGTGATTATTGACAAAAGACCTGAGCTAGCAGGAGCCAGACATGAGGGGGAATGACTAGCATGACCTTCTCCGTCAGATTATGGCATGCCCCTAGTGGAATGCAGCTGAGTGAATGGAGCGGGACACTTAAAAATGAAATGCATAAAGAGTTTTGATCTCTGACGGAGCACTGACCAGACCGACTCTAACAATACAAATGACAAGACCTCCTTTCTATATATAGGAGTCTAAGGGGTCATAATATAATCAGAACCCACATAACAATAATAATGTAAGGGCACAATAATAACAATATGGGGACTACATGGGTACAACAATATAATAAGGGGGTTGTACTAATAACAATGAGGGGTTACACTAGTAGTATAGGGGCCTAACATGCCCCTCTCCTTCAAAAAGTGTTGTCCTCAACACTTGAGTAGTTCTTAATGCTTCTGTATAAAATTCTTGTCCTCCCATGTGGAACCTTCAGCAGGTAAGTTCTTCCACTAGATGAGATAATCTGAAATTGATTGATTGTGAAACCCTAGAATCCAAAGCTCTCATACCAAATGTTAGGAAACCAGCTCACAAAAAGATAGAAAAGAAAGATCAACGCCTTAGAATTCAACCTCTTTGAGGGGGCAACCTCATTTACATTACACAAATGAACAATTCTTGGATGATACAAATGACAAGACCTCCTTTCTATATATAGGAGTCTACGAAGTCATAATATAATCAGATCCGACAAAACAATAATAATGTAAGGGCACAATAATAACAATAGTGGACTTCTATGGGGCACAATAATAACAATATGGGGATTGCATGGGTACAACAATATAATAAGGGGGTTGTACTAATAGTATAGGGGCCTAACAATATATCTGTTTTCTACACATCCATTAGTCTTCATTTTTTACTAATAATCTAGGACATCATGAGCATGAGCAACACAACGCTTAAGCTGTCAAAATGACTTTTTCATGATCAGTTAGAGTCATTCCTTTTTACTTTTTCAAGTGACTTTTGGTAATCTATTGTGGAAAAAATGTAGCAAGAAAGCTCAATTTGAATTTGCCTTGGTCAAATTGAGTAAATAATTTCCACATCAGCACATCATATCTAGCTAGGATATATTATTACTCGCCCATAGATTTGTTGAATGAGCAAGCCTGTTGAATTTTTTTCTTCTTCAAGTTCTTGGTTCGGAGAAAGCTCGAGTCCCAGTCCATCTGGAAAACATTGGCGATGTGGAAGTGAGAAATTGGCAAATCAAAATATCACCTTCGATACATACATAGGAGTTTCCCAATTCATTAAGTGTGTTAGACCAACCAAGTTCTAGGGATCTGATATAATTTAGAGAGAAATGTTGGGCTACCTAGAGCCTTTGGTTCAACAGAGAAAGCGATTTGGCATTCCATACAAGTTTCGTAAAACCTTTATCCGTCAGTGACTTGGAATGAGAGCTCCCCATTCTCTTTCAGGAGTTCGAAGAAGGGAAAGAGTTCATCATTCATGTCTCTCCCTGATAACCAAAATGGAATCTCTCAAATCGACCTGTAAACCAGCAATAGAACACATTTTTCTTTAGTAAATTTAGATTATCCTAGCTTTCATCCCTACGTGAACCATTATTCTTCTCCCCTCTCCTTTATTGTCGAACCTGTTTGCACATCATTGGTCGAGCCATGCTTCCCATCCTCTCCTTATTAGTCAAGCCATGCTTTTGCATCCTCTCGTTTCAATCAATCCATGCTTACGCATCCTCACCCCCAACAATTAGCCAGGGGGGTTCGCTCGACTTCATTGACCTAATAAGTTCCAAACAAGTACTATGAAAAAGAAAGAAACAAAATAGTGTAATGAGTTAAGTTTTCAAAAACAGATGCCAAAGAAACTACTCCAACATGGTAGGTAACATGGCACACAACACACAGATGGGATCACGGTACGACAGATGATTGATATTTGAAACAACTAACTTGGAGCTTCATCTTTAAATGTGTGTATCTCTCAAACTATGAGGGCCCACGAGACGCTCCACATACCACCAGAATCAGGCTAATGTTGCAAGATTAAACAAAGGCACTGGCATAACAATTATTTTTGCATGCCCCGATGTTGTTCCTTACAAGAATTCCTAGGGCTTTTTTTATCTATTAGCACTAGTGCAGTATGTATTATGCACTAGTGTTGTTTCATTCAACGCCTTAGTGATTTTTTCAGTTGTGATGAAGTTCCATTATAATCTCCTATAAAACATATGTTTTAGCAGATGTTTTTTTGACAAGTTTTTCCTATTTTATAACACTAAAAACCTTCGTAATAACCTCTGCTAGAAGGTATTTTCCTTGTAGTGTGAACCACTTTTGGCAAATTCACATCTTATAAACAATTGTAAATATTTCATGTATTTTTACTATAAACTAAAAGGCTTGATAATTAGGAGACATATTCTAGAGTTTAAGGAAGAAGATTGATTGGGACTTGAAGGAGCCTTGATTGGTTGCATGAAAGGCATTGAAGGGTTGGTAAGTGTGCCTTAAATGGATTGGTGTTATAAATTAACTAAGCAGGAAAGAAGGAAAACAAATGTCATGCCTTCCTTGGATAATTCCACAAGGCAGAGAAGATAAAGTTTAAGAAGGATGGTTTGCACTGGTAGAAGCAATAGTTGAATTCAACCAACAGGAGAGTGAGGTAGGGAGCTGACACAACAACATCCCCACCACCACTCAGAAAATACAGAACCACTGTGGCTAAGAAGGAATTCAAGGGCGATAAAGGATGTATGTCCACACAACCAAAAACAGTTGCAACTATGTAATGGGGATGATTATCACACTCCATGCAAGGAGAGACAAGGACTCTCTTGGAAGGGGGGATGAAACCCCACGCACTGCAAACAAGAGAGGAATTCACATGTAGTAAATGGAGAACAACATAATATCATAATACAAGAGATAAAATAAGCTCAGAGAAAACAAGACAAGGGAACGAAAGACTCAGGGAGAGGTTCACAGAAGCACTGGTTGCACTATAGAAGAGGAAAGAAAGCATAGGGCAAGAGGAAAATAACACATAGCTCTATGTCACTTCCAGATGGAAAGGAGAATAAAAAACATTCAGTTGAGCATTGGGAGGTGAAAGAACATCTTTCAAGTGAGGGCAAGTCTCTGGATTCCCTATAAGACTAGAGGGTGGAGATGGATTTCTCTAGATCCCCTTGACAGCTTGGGTGGAGACATGTTCCTTGGATTCCTTATAAGGATATTTCTTTAGCCCCCTATTCTTGTTTTATGGTTCATACGGTGGGTTCTGGATTCCCAGGATTGGGTGGAATCACTGTGTGCAAGTATTTGTTGAGGGTGTAGGTGATAAACCTGTATATTCCCTCATTCAGTTTTGGGTGGAGGTGAGCCTCTAAATTCCCTATTTTGGCTTGTAACAGTAAAGCCACATTTTATTATTGAATTATTTGAAGGGTGGAGGTGGTGGACCTCTGGATTCCCTAGTTAGATTTTGACTATAAGAAGTAGCTAGTGGGTGGAGGTGGATGGTCCTCTTGAGTCCTTGTTTTAACTGGTTGTTATTCATGAAAATACCTCCTCATTAGCTCAGAGGAGATCATCATGATTTTGACTAGAATACAACCTTTTCTCTAGCCTTTTAATACTATCATGCACCCTATCTTCCTCAAATAGAGTGTTATAATGTTGGTCCTAGTGCAACAACCTGTGTTAGCCTTGCTAGTAACACACTTTCTCTTCGTGAAACCTACGTTACCAAGCTTTCATGTATTCACAAGCAAAAAAATTGAGTTAACTTACTGTGACACCCTTTTTCACATAAAGAAAATTTAAAAAGGTGGAATATTATTACCACGAACTCATCTATACATGTTTCCTATTCGAATAAATCCTATAAAGTGAGATAAAGCATTAAAGCAAGAGGAAACATCACCCACCCTATGGATTTTTCCCAAATTGCACTGAAGAGAGACTGAGAGTCTTTATAGCCTCAATTCTTCTTATAATTTGTAGGCTTAGCCATTGAGAAGAGAATCAAAATTCTATGTATTGTCATGTTGTCAAGATTGTCTCTGAGAGAGATAGTTTTGGAGCGAGGAGATGGAGGAGGTGTTGCTACAGCTTTGTCTATTGGTTGTAATATTCCTTCTACTTATTAATAATATAGATCGAGGTTCTTCCTTCCAAATTGTTGTTCATAATATTTGTTATTGTGTTTAACTACTTGATATTTGGAAGCTTAGATGCACTAATTCATTCAATAATGTTTAGTGGTTCATTTCTTATGGTTTTTATTGATAATATAGTTATGTTGTGAATGGTTTGATTTTTTCTTCTTTATGTGTAGGAGAAGGCTTTGGAGCTAGCTAGGAGTGCTTCCCAACTACATTGATCACTCCAACGGATCTACATACGAGGACTCACAGGATCACCTTTCACTTATCTTGTCAATCTCTACTTTATTTCTTTTATTGCCAAAAGCGTCAATCCTTAAAATAGTTTATCCCTTACCCCGCTTGTCTCGAGTTTCCAGGAAAACTTGAGAGGGTTTTTGTTTGTCCAACTAAGCACAATTCCCTATAACAGAATTGGTGACTCCACTGGGGACTGTATTGCTTCTCGATTTTCTTTTCTCTCCTAGATTCTAGATCTTTGATCTTGTCAGTACTTGAATTCCTATCATTTGTTTGCATGTATATTAGCTTAGTTGATCTAAGTTCTTGTTTTTGACCCAAACCATCTTTTTCTGACCAAAACTTCTATAATGCTATCTGTTGTGGACATCAATGTGTTATAATGCACCCTCTCCCTTATATCCAATGCACTACTTCTGCCTATAACACTATGTGTTGGTCAAGTTACTTGCATTACTACCTTAAGGCCTTTGTTTTTCACTTTTGCTATGATTTTCACTCCCAGCGGTTTGCTTTTTTTGGCCTTGAAGTCTTTGCTTTCTTGAACTTTCATTGATTTGCTGCATTCATGTTTTCTTTTGAAGACTAGCTTAGTTACAAGTTCACCATTAACCACTATTATTTATGCATGCACATCGGTTACTATACACACCTAGCATATCTTCATGCATCTATCGTATCATTATTTAATATATATTCAATGGACATGCATTTTTAACTATTCCATATCTTGTATTTTTATCATGCCTGTTGGAGAGGCAAATCCCCTCTACGGATAGAGGCGATCCCTACTAGCCCAGAATGGGTCTAGCAACAATCAGTCAATGCTACTATGCAAGTTCCTAATTGCAATTAAAAGGTAGGCAGAGAACACCTACTTGGATTCCAACGCTATTGTTTGATGAAGAGATGCCACCTTTGCTCCTTCGCTCTGGCTGGTCACGATCCTCCGCGATCTCCACGAATAGATACCTGCACACACGAAGAGAAGACAAACACAAGCGTGAAATCTAATAAAAGAAATTATACATCAGTCAGAAAGGATGTAATTCACATTAACCATTGCAAAGATAAATGAGAATGGAACAATAATAGTAGTCATCTATTATTAATCAATAACAGAGAAGAGTACAACCAAGTGTTCTGACGTCGATATCCTTCTCAGGAGTGGCCAGTCAGCAAGTCTCTTAAGCATTCACCTTTGGAAATGATTCTCCCAAGACAAGAAACTCTCTCTCTTACACAAGCAACACAACACAACCTTCCCTAAGCTATCAAACACTTCCACACTTATCACACCAACTACCTATAGTAGCAGCAATCTGAGCACTATAAGCTCCACACAATCCAAGCTATTCCAAACTAGCTGCTCATGGTAATGGTAGAGGTTTATATAGGAGAAGGAGTCTCCTTGAATGGTGGAAGGATGAGCTTATCTTCAAGGGAAGTAGTTGCAAAGGGTCGAACAGACATACCATAGAAGGGAGGCGATACTCACAAGGCCAACAACCAAGTCTGGAGTTATCTGGTAGGCTGGTTGTTGGAACAAATTTGCCCAAACTGGATCAGTGCGGGTGCATAACTGGTCTGGCGCGCTGACGTCGCAAAGACATAATGGGAAGGGCCATGTCAGCGCGGGTCAATACAAACAGAGGCTGCGCTGGTCATGAAATTCGATCAGCGCGGAGAAGTCGTGTGCTTCCGCGCTGGCAGCGCACGCGGTCTGTTATGAAGCGCCAGTCAGCGCGGGTATTTTAGAAACAGACGCGCTGATGAGGAAAACTTTAGAAAAGTGGGTTTTTGGCCAGTTCAGAAGGCATGAACTTGATTATTGTGAACTCCTGACACAGTAGGGTGACTGACAGGGAGACAGTGACAAATTACTGTGTAACAGATGCCCCCTAAAGCATGAAGACCGAGAGAGTGGGAGGGGTGAAATGCTTTACAAAACTTGCCGAACTGGAACACCACCAGGAAGGACCGAATATCTCTGATAATCAAGTACATGCAGTCTAGGCATGGGCGCAGCCATCCGAAAGACATGCGAAAGGTCTGTGGAATGGACGCAGCCACCCAGCGAAAGAGACCATAATAATGATAAGGTATGGTCGCAGCCATCCATGAAGACTCAGGTATGGGCGCAGCCATCCATCAATGAGTCATGTAATGATCATCCACAAAATCGCAGCCTGGACCATAACAAACAGGGATCCAGGGTCTTGCGCTCCGCCCTGACCCGAACAAAGTACAAGTCCAAGCATGTGAATACATGAGCTGAAGTCGAACATGCATGAACATCGTCTGATTACCAGTCAATGATGAGAACTGTTAACAGACATGAGAGGTACCACCAATAATGACAATGGTCCTCAAGGTACTATAGGTACAATCCGCGGCGTGTGAATCAATGAGCCGGTGTCAAACACCCGCAGAATCATCCGATCAGAGGCCAATGATGAAAACCTCGCGTCGAACATGAAGAACCTGCCATTGAGGCATGCAGGCTCTAAGGCACCTGAAGGGAGTCTCTAAGTCACTTTCCTGGGTAATGAGTTGAAGTCGACAGGAAGTGACCTTGATCGAAGGTGGGCCATAATGTTTCCCACATCATCGACACGAGACAGAGGTAAAATGATTTGTGTGAGATAGCAGATGAGGTTGTATTACTGCATAGGTCAACTTCTCTTGAACATATCGGCGGCACGACAGTGGATTTGGCAGTATTTGACATCAAATGAGCAGAGGGTATGATGATGAGGCAATGAGCAAATGAGAGGTCAAATAGGATAACCCGTACCCATAGAGGTCAGTTGTGAAACAAAATGAGAAATTCCCACCCGACACGAATGCAGACCAGTGCCATGTTCAAGAGTGACATACTGCTGACACGACAATTACAGTTCCATTTTCCCCACCATTTCTGGCAGGTACCCCGGTTATTTTTGGCGGACAAGCTTGACGGGGATAGCATATGCTTGGAAGGCGTCATTTCAACGGTGTCCGATGTCATTAAGTTTTAACGAGCCTGACAAAGGAAGAAATCGGCGTCTTTTCTTGTTTAGAGAGTCTGAAAAGACAGCGGAAAAGAAAACTCCAGGGGGGTCCTTTTTCATAAAGTTGTGTCTCTTGAGCCCGAAAAAGTATAAAACAATGCTCGAAGGAACCGCCCGACCAGTATGATCGAGGAGTACTTTTCATGAGTAGTGATTTCGACCTGAAAAAGTAAAAAAGCGATCGAAACCACGTCATTTCGTAACCGTTAACGGGCCTGAAATGACAAGGGCCCGACGATCTTTTCATCTTTACACGGTCGAAAAAGAGTTTAAAGACGACCGCCTCTTATTCATGTTTAACGAGTCAAGAGGAATAACTCGGCAATCTTTTCGTCTTTAAACGGTCGAAAAAAGAGCTTTAAAGGCGACCGCCTCTCATTTCTTTAACGAGTCGAGAGGGGGACTCGGCACTCTTTTCGTCTTTAAACGGTCAGAAAAGAGCTGAAAGCAGACCTCCATTTTTATTCTCTTTAACGAGTCAAAAAGGGAAAAATACTCGGCAATCTTTTCACATTTTACGAGTCAGAAAAGAGCTTAAAGGTGACTCGTCCTAGAGGAACGAGTGGTATAAAAGGTAGCAACTGGTTCCGGTAATGGTGGAACTGCTCAAAACATGTAATGGTCAAGAGGCTGGCTAACAAAACCACTCATCGCCGCGGTTCCTCAGGAAAGGATAAACAACCAAGTGAGAGCATAAAATCGACCAAAGAGATGGTAGCAATGGAATGAAACAACCAAGGCTCATCTAGCAGAATTCAGCGGATAAAAATGGCAATCACGAGATGTAAATCGGGTATGGGTTCATTTTTACACAAGCTTGAACCATGGAGAACTTTGCTTGGATTCGGTTTCATGTTTACACAAGCTTGAAACGAAAAACTATGCTTGTTATAAGTTCGCATGCCCCCAGCATAATGACGCAAAACAAGGTACATGCCCCCCAAGCTTCATTACATTCAACAAAGTGGATGGAATGAAGGTTCACTCTTGAGATCGATGAAAGACTCGACTTGTATTTTACGAGATCTTAATCAAAAGACTCGATTTGGAAAGGGAGCTGTTTCATTTTTTAATGAGGTTGACACAGTAAAAGAACTATCCTCATAACCTTTGTTTCATTTTTTAACGAGCTTGACACAAGATCATGAACTATGCTCGACCAAGCCTAGTTTCATTTTTTAAGGAGCTTGACATAGGAAGGTGAACTATGCTCCGACCAGTCCCAATTTCATTTTTTAGGGAGCTTGACATAGGAAAATGAACTATGCTCCACCCGAACTTCATCATAATGAATAGAAAGTCGGGGCTTCCAAGATTGCCACTCCCGGTGGAAGGGAAACATTTTGGAAGTCGGGGCCCAAGGCCCCCAGGACACTATGCACGATGGTGTCATCACTAGATACAGGCACGGGGTAGGTGGCCACGTAGTTGATCTGCGGTGGGGGAGATACAACTGGTGGATAGAAACTAGGAGGGGACGACAACTGAGCAGGAGGCATCGGGGGACTAACGAACGAAAATTGATCGATAGTCACAATTCTTCCATCGTGTGGAAAGCAAACCACACGGAAAAGCGAAGAAACGAGGGCCCCCATGGTGTAAACATAGTCGCGACCAAGGAGAAGACTAAAGTCTAAAACACCTTGGGTAACCAAGACGTCTATATAGACAGTTTTTCCTCTCAAAGTAATAGGGAACTTCGGGAGAACTCCTAGAGATGGACAGGCTCCTCCGTCGAAGGCCAACAGATTCTGTGTGACTGGCCCGAGCTGCGGGGAACCTAAAGCTTGCCAAGTAGTGTACAGCATAAGACTGACCGACGCGCCTTCATCCAGAACAGTGTCAGGTATTGCCTTATCACAGGCAAGTACTGTAATCTGGAAGGGCACATGGGATGGAAGGCGACCGGCGATCAGGCGATTCCAATCAAAGGACGCGACCAGACTACTTGGTGGGGGAATCGTATGATTGCCCCCAGGGGCTAAAGGGAACGAAGGAGAACCTTTGGGAGCAGCTGGGTTAGGAGAGTCATTTCGGGACTCCGGAGAATCTGAAGAGACGAGAAGAATGTGAGCATGATTCTCTTCCGAAACAGAGTGAGCGAGTGGCAGACTCGAGTCGACACTCTTTCCGACCAATGGTTGGTCTGGAACAGGCTGGACACAGCTGGGTTCGGGAAGAGGGGCCTGGACAAGAGAAGAATGTGAACCAATCTCATTGTCGGGAGGCGGATGATCTGCAGCTGCAGAAAGACGTTGATATCCAACGGGGAGTTGGGGTGAAGGAGCTGTAAGACTTTCCAAGACAACAGAGGCTTTATCCATTAGTGGACAAAGGTGAAGGGGATGATTGCCTTCACAAAGTCTACAGGGGATTCGAATCTTCCCTTTTCCCTTACCATTCCCAACTGATAAGGTAGCATTGCCGTGAGCTTCAGAGGACGATGGGGGGTGGGCCGGATCACGAGACCATACTTCTAGTACCCTGGGAATGCCAGGACAATCGCGAAGAAGATGGTCCTCCTTGCATAATCGACAAGGAAACTTGACCTTCCGCAGAGGAGCAGAAGGTGGCCCAACTTCAAGTGTACTCGGAGTAAGAGCTGTACTTCTAGCCTCTCCCTTGGGGGCCTTCTTCTTCTTCGTCTTCTTCTTCTTCTTCTTAGCCACCGGGTTACTCGAATCGAGACTTTCACCAGGCGAAGTAGAAGATGAGGACGTAGAAGTAGGCGTAGAAGGGGAGAGATCCACCTTAGGATCAACATGATGTTGTTCAGGTGGAGGGACTGATGGACTAGCAGCCGGTACGGCAAGGACCAAAGAGGTTGAAAACAACCAAACAGGCAACCCGACAGTTAACCCCGGAAGGGATAACATTGCCATATAAGGCGCCCCAACATTCCCGAGAGGAGGGAAATGACCAGGATTCCCGTCAGGAGGAGAACTTGGGTTTGTGAACCCCGGAAAAGTTGCCATGGCAAACAAAAAGAAACCTACTCGAGCTAACGCACACAAGATCTAACCAGGTGATGTTAACGTGGCCGAATAAATTTTTAAGACACAGGAACTAAACTTGACCTTTTCATATTTCAAGAGTCGAGAAAAGGACGAAAAGATGACTCTAGTCTCCTTCGAATGTTTAATGAGCACAAAGTGACAAGACGCTCACTGGCACCTTTTCTTTTAGGGAGTCCGAAAAGGATAAAAAGTGACTACTCTGGAGACTCTAGGTAAAGGGTTTACCAAGCGATCCGTAAAACTGCTTATACACCTTAGCAATCGTATGAGAGCCAAGGACTTTTCGTACTGCAGTCAATCTTCCCGAATGCTATGTTCGGTGCGTTACGGTTCACAAGGTGGCAGACTCAGCTTCCTATGGATCAAGGATAAAAGCCTAGTGGGGTCTCCCTATATACGCGACGGTACGTGGGAGCACAGTCCGTGTTAGACCACTATCAAGTCACAGAAGGAGGAATCACCCAACCGTAATGTGAAACAATAGTGACTATGTTTAAAGACGTCGGAACACGTCTCTAACCTAGACCTCTAGATGTTTGCGTTTAGTTCCAATGCGTTTTTAGGTTAATTCGGTTCATTTTATGGTTGATCTTGAATGTAAGTTTCGATTTCAGGCCCTATCGTGTGATCTCTCACAATTACCTAGATGCAAGCTATATGCCAAAGAACATCATTTCGTTCGATGAATTCTAACTATGAGAAGGTTAAGAGCTTTCAATCAAACAAAACGAACTCAATCAATCAAACAATCTAATGCAGCTAATGACAAAGAAATGAGGCTTTTCTTTTGAAAATGCAAATCAACAAAAATGCTCTTTCTTTGATTAACTATTGAATGCAAAAGATATTAGTTCGATTCTCTTTTCAATGACATAATGCACTTACAATGAATTTTGAGAGACAGCAACACCGAGTAAAGAAAACAAAAATCACTCAATGGAACACACAACAAGCGTGAAAAGAGCTGGTTGAACCCAAGCAATTGTAATCTATGTCTGGGTGGCGAAGAGTAGCCGAAACAACCAAAGGACTGGTTCGAGGACAATCACCTAAACAATCAAGCAAAGAAAGCGGAAAGGAAGGTTTACGCAGTAGCAAAGGCAACCAGCAACGAACTTTTGCGAACAAGTGAACAAGCGAACAAAACAAGGTTGGTCCAGTGGAAACTGGATGATGGCACTAGGTCACGGGACGCAAAAATGAAATTCGTTCGACAAGGCTTTTCAGGCAAGTGTACAACAGTTCAAACAATGAATATCAAGTCACAAACCAAGTAGAAAGAGCTGGAGATAGCCAAACCAACAGGCTCAGGAGGTAAAACTGAGACAATTTCAATTTTACAGGATCAGCGCGGGTAGCGTTCAGCAACTGTGCGCTGAAGCTAGGTCACGCGTAGCAACTTGGCGCTGTCAGCGCGGAAGGACACGGATTAAGCGCGCTGGTTCGATTTCAGAACCGTCGCGATTGTTTTTCGTACAAGCGCGATGACAACAGGTTTAAAGAAGCATCTATGCGCTGTCAGCGCAACTGTTTTGATATAAACCGCGCTAAGGTCAAAAAAGAGGCAAAATCAAGCCAAGAACTCCCAAACCAAGGCCAGAACTCTTTAAACAATTCATACACCTCCCAGACTGACCCAGGAAGTCTAAAAGCAGAGGACTAATCCCCAAATTTGAAAAGAGAGAACAATCAAACTCAAACACAAAAATGGACACAAGAGAAAAAAGGTTGAACTCCCAGTGGAGTCGCCAAATTGTTGGAGAGGCAAATCCCCTCTACGGATAGAGGCGATCCCTACTAGCCCAGAATGGGTCTAGCAACAATCAGTCAATGCTACTATGCAAGTTCCTAATTGCAATTAAAAGGTAGGCAGAGAACACCTACTTGGATTCCAACGCTATTGTTTGATGAAGAGATGCCACCTTCGCTCCTTCGCTCTGGCTGGTCACGATCCTCCGCGATCTCCGCGAATAGATACCTGCACACACGAAGAGAAGACAAACACAAGTGTGAAATCTAATAAAAGCAATTATACATCAGTCAAAAAGGATGTAATTCACATTAACCATTGCAGAGACAAATGAGAATGGAACAATAATAGTAGTCATCTATTATTAATCAATAACAGAGAAGAGTACAACCAAGTGTTCTGACGTCGATATCCTTCTCAGGAGGGGCCAGTCAGCAAGTCTCTTAAGCATTCACCTTTGGAAATGATTCTCCCAAGACAAGAAACTCTCTCTCTTACACAAGCAACACAACACAACCTTCCCTAAGCTATCAAACACTTCCACACTTATCACACCAACTACCTATAGTAGCAGCAATCTGAGCACTATAAGCTCCACACAATCCAAGCTATTCCAAACTAGCTGCTCATGGTAATGGTAGAGGTTTATATAGGAGAAGGAGTCTCCTTGAATGGTGGAAGGATGAGCTTATCTTCAAGGGAAGTAGTTGCAAAGGGTCAAACAGACATGCCATAGAAGGGAGGCGATACTCACAAGGCCAACAACCAAGTCTGGAGTTATCTGGAAGGCTGGCTGTTGGAACAAATTTGCCCAAACTGGATCAGCGCGGGTGCATAACTGGTCTGGCGCGCTGACGTCGCAAAGACATAATGGGAAGGGCCATGTCAGCGCGGGTCAATACAAACAGAGGCTGCGCTGGTCATGAAATTCGATCAGCACGGAGAAGTCGTGTGCTTCCACGCTAGCAACGCACGCGGTCTGTTATGAAGCGCCATTCAGCGCGGATATTTTAGAAACAGACGCGCTGATGAGGAAAACTTTTAGAAAAGTGGGTTTTTGGCCAGTTCAGAAGGCATGAACTTGATTATTGTGAACTCCTGACACAGTAGGGTGACTGACAGGGAGACAATGACAAATTACTGTGTAACAATGCCTATGCTATTATTCATCAACATATGACAACTTCTCAAAACATTAAAGAAAAGTATTAAAACAAACAAGAGATAAGTTAAGATATTCCCCCTCATAGTTATGGATGCATCACTCAATCATAATCTTTTGTAATTGTTGGGCTGCTCTAGGGAATCTAGTTAGCATCCTACATATTTATCTTGTTGCATCAAACTCAAACCAATCTTCAAACAATCTCAATGTATTCATATATACAAAGAAATAATTTCACATGAGTACACATGCATGGATAGATATTAATTTAAAACTTAATACTTTCCTATAATCAAGCCCATCCAGGTTCATTGTTGAACCTAAGATTTGATACCAATTGTAACATAGTATGAGACCTCCCATTTCATCATTTCTTGAGCCCATCCAGGTCTAGTGTTGAACCATGCTTTGGTACCATTTTGTCACATACCCAGTGCCCTCAATGACTTACAGAGGTTACAAGGTATCTAGGATTTTCTTTTTCTTTTCACTAGTTTAACAATAAATTTGATACCACTTTGTCACATACCTAATTCCCTTAATGACTTATAGAGGTTACATGTTTACTAGCTTAATAATAAGCTTTGATACCACTTTTTAAAATACCCCTACTACATTTATCCTAACCACATGCAAACAAACTATTTTCATGTCTCATACATTTTGTCAAACACTTTACGTGTATACCTTTCTTCAAATACTTTGTATACAACCAATTAAGTAGTGTTTTTCTAGTAGGCATTTATCAAAAATGTTGTATGAAATCATGAGAAACATTGCTATGATTCCACTTGTAACATACTAACTGAAACTTACCACTCAATCATTCAACTTTGATTTCTGTTTTCAAGGTATTTTATCAAATAGTTTGTATGCAAATTGTAATAAGATGCAACACACCCCCTTGTCTAACCAAAGGTGCTTACTAGGATTACTTGACTCTCATTGAATGGTTACAAGAATGGGGTAATTTTTTTTCATACAATGGTAAGTATATATTGCACTCAAAGGATAGTCCTAAAACCCTAGGCAACTTTAAAGCATGCAACCTATCAAAACAATATTTTTCAAATACTAGAATCTACAAACACATCACAGGAAAATCATAACAAGTACATAGATTTGAACTCTCAATCATCTATCAAATACAAATTGGAAAATGTATTGCAAATGCAATATCTCAAAACCAAAAGATGGCTAACCAACATAATGGCCTATCTTACATCTCCTCTATGGAACAAGAAGATGAGGGAAGATACACTCTATCTGCTCATATGCATGAAGAGCTCAAGATGACTCAATCAATCCCTAAGCCTATTCTAATCACCTAGTGCACCCTAGATTTATGGATAAGTGTGACATATAAGCACACCTCCACTGGAAGAGAAACCAAAGCATGCAAGCAAGCATCCATGTCCTTGAGAGTTGTGCCCTCTGCCTAAACTAGAGACTTATCCATTCAATAGCCCTATGCAACCATGCCAACCGGGGTAAACATGAGACGAGAGGCTACTATGATCAGATTCGGCCTCCTCGGTAACCTTAATGAAGTGGAATCGACGGAACATCACACACAGTCATCCAACATCATCAACAGAACTCTAAGGAGATAAGTCAACCACTCAGGCAACCTGTCCCTATATCCCACTACTATTATGGACCTATGAGGCAATATTTTTTCTCATGCTATGGGCAAGGGAGCGACCACGGACCTAAATTTGCTCTCATAGGCCTACCTTCCAGTGACTGTGGACCAAACTTGCCAGTTCTGTGCAACCTTGCCAGTTCTATGTCAAGCTACTTTGCCTCAACTGGAAAATAAGGAAGGATACATGGCCCGCATCTGATCTACCATCTCCCATGTAGCTCCATCGGGACCAAAGTGCTTCCATTTCACTTTAACTTGCTCGATTGCTTGGTTCCAGAGCATGAGAACCTTTTTCTGCAATATACACTGAGGCTTCGACTGAAATTCTCCATCTGGTTCAAAATGCAATACAGACCATTCAACTACATGATCAAGATCCTTAACATACTTCTTAAGAAAAGATACATGGAAAACATCGTGGACTTTCACTGTCAGGGGAAGTGCAAGTCGATAGCCTACATCACACACAGTCATCCAACATCATCAACAGAACCCTCAGGAGATAAGTCAACCACTCAAACAACCTGTCCCTGGCTCCCACTACTATTATGGACCACTGAGGCCATATTTTCTCTCATGCTATGGGAAAGGGAGCGACCACGGACCTAAAGTCGCTCTCATAGTCGTACCTGCCAATGACTGTGGACCAAACTTGCCAATTCTGTGCCAACTACCCTAGGATTTAAGCCACTTTTCTAAGGCCAAAGCCCAGGCCACTACCTAGAATTGAATGAAAGCTTAGAATAAAGTAAAGTACAGGGAAACAAATGGTGCAAAAGTAATAGTTTTTCAAGACCTTAACTAGACCCCTACTAGCCATGACAGGCATTTCGTCAAACATATTGTCAACATGTAACCTACAGGCGTAAACAAAAAAAATAAGTCTAGGGATCTCATACTTATCTAAGAATCACCATGAACCATTGTTTCCTCGTGTCATTTGTTGCCTTATCACTTATTAGGTCATATATACCATATCCATTCAAATACAAGTAAAAACATGCTGAGAGCCATACATAGTTGTTGTCACAAAATATACATCTAACCAGCACAATAGGAACATAAACACAATAAACATATCAGCCATCAAAATCCATATATACACCAATACATTTACACATGAAAATCAAGGAAATGAATTTCTCATTAATAAATACAATGAACCAACCAGAGATGGGACTACCACATTCCACCCGACCATATATTGGTTGATCCAAGTCTCTCTTCAACCAATCACCCTTGTGCCATATTCCAATCATGAATGTCAGACTCATAGAACATATCAAAAACACCAATCAATGTGGATTTCACCGGAGTTCTCCACCTACACCGTGAGGAATTTGAGTGCCTCCTAGTCTCTCATGATTTACCGTGCATCCACAATCTGTCCATGGATCACTAGGCCCTACACTGAGACATAGTCTCCAGTCTTTACCATGCATTCCATCCGGGAATCACTAGGCCCAACAGAGAAAAAATCCACCTCTTGGCTTTACCGTATATCTCGTTATTCACTGTCAAGGATTCCTAGGCCCACTGAGGCACACAATCTGGCTTTACCGCAACACACAGTCTAGTTCAGGGGTTACTAAGCCAGTGGCTTTGTGCATCCTCAATCCGGTTCAGGGACCACTACAACATGTGTTTTTCAATTCAGAGATCCACCCCACTCAGCTTCGAATCTAATCCAGCCATCCCACATAGAACCCATCTCATCAAAGCTTTCATGAAATGATAAGGTGGGCTAAAAATATTGTCACACTTGGAAAAACCCATGCCATGGTAGAAAGAAACACATGCAATCCCATGCATGCCAAATCTAGTATGGAAAATACACATGTAAGTCAACACCTGCAATGAAGTATGTTGTAGCTGCTTGATCCTGCCCTTCCTTGCTTGATCTTTTCTTCCTCTTACCTTCTTTTCCTTTCTTGCTCTAATGCCAAAATGCTCTAAGAAAAATCTAAGTGTCCAAGAGTATTAGAGAGAGAGAGAATAATGAAAGATCTCCAAAGCTAAAGTAACAAAAGGTTACAAACAGATCCTCAGAATCCTTTTTATGAATGAGCCCTCTATTTTCTTCATTTTCCATTATTTTCCTTCATTTTCCTCCTCACATGCAACCTGTGACCTTTCACCTCCTTTTTCTCCTAATTTCATTTATTTTCATAAATAATTGTGCCAAAAATGTTATTTTGCCTTTCAGAGCCTTAGCCATTGCCTTTTCCATTTTCCTTAGCCATATACAACCAAATGAACACCCCCTAGGATGTCTTTCCCAACATTCAGCTTGGAATAAGTGTCCCATTCATCCGTGTTTATTGTTTTTAAATTTTATTACATGGTATTTTCACTAGGGTTGTTACAGAACCCTCCCACTTGGGGGACACCGTCCTCGGTTTTCAATCACTCATATACCTCAGAAACCTGCTAAAAGAAGACATACTGCTTATGGAGCTTTATAACACAACTCGAAGCAGTATTTACAATGAAATATCTGCTCAAGAGAAGAACATCATGACAACATACAGTATAGTGGAGATTTATATCACAACTCATTATGGTATTTAAAATGATCATCCAGCTGAGTGCCAATCTGCATGACATCATAACATAATGATAACATAATGACATGATAACATAACCATAATGACATGACACCCATACCACATAGTGGAGCTTTATATCACAACTTGCTATGATATTTACATCCATACACATGTGTACATATAGCAACATCACCATAAATATAGATACCAAAACATATGCCAAGTCTTATACCAAAACATATATCAAACATATACTAGTCATCATATCTAAGCACATATCAAAACATCATATAGCATATATCAAACGATCATAAATCATATATCAAACCACCATAAAGCATATACCAAATACCAAACCACCATAATAAAATACAAAACCATCATGTCAAGCTACTTTGCCTAAACTTGAAAATAAGGAAGGATACATGGCCCGCATCTGATCTGCCTTCTCCCATGTAGCTTCATCAGGACCAAAGTGCTTTCATTGCACTTTAAATTGCTCGATTGCTTGGTTCTGGAGCATGAGAACCTTTTTCTGCAATATACACTGAGGCTCTGACTGAAATTCTCCATCTGGTTCCACCTGCAATACAGACCAATTAACTACATGATCAAGATCCTTAACATACTTCTTAAGAAAATATACATGGAAGACATCATGGACTTTCACTGTCAGAGGAAGTGCAAGTCGATAGCCTACATCACACACAGTCATCCAACATCATCAACAGAACCCTCAGGAGATAAGTCAACCACTCAGACAACCTATCCCTGGGTCCCACTACTATTATGGACCTCCGAGGCCATATTTTCTCTCATGCTATGGGCAAGGGAGTGACATGGACCTAAAGTCGCTCTCATAGGCCTACCTGCCAGTGCCTATGGACCAATGCCAGTTATGTGCCAACTACCCTGGGATTTAAGCTACTTTTTCAGGCCCAAAGCCCAAGCCACTAGCCAGAATTGAATGAAAGCTTAGAATAAAATAAAGTACAAGGAAAAAATGGTGCAAAAGTAATAATTGTTCAAGACCTTAACCAGACCCCTACAAGCCATGACAGGCATTTCATCAAACATATTGTCAACATGTAACCTACAAGCATAAACAAAAAAATCAAGTCTAGGGATCTCATACTTATCTAAGAATCGCCATGAACCATTGTTTCCTCATGTCATTTGCTGCCTTATCACTTATTAGGTCATATATACCATATCCATTCAAATACAAGTAAAAACATGTTGAGAGCCATACATAGTTGTTGTCACAAAATATACATCTAACCAACATAATAGGAACATAAACACAATAAACATATCAGCGATCAAAATCCATATATACACCAATACATTTACATATGAAAATCAAGGAAATGAATTTCTCATTAATGAATACAATGAACCAACTAGAGATGGGACTACCACATTCCACCCGACCATTAGATTGGTTTATCCAAGTCTCTCTTCAACCAATCACCCTTATGCCATATTCCAAGCATGAATGTTGGACTCATAGAACACATCAAAAACACCAATCAATGTGGATGCCACCGGAGTTATCCACCTACATCGTGAGGAATTTGAGTGCCTCCTAGTCTCTCAGGATTTACCATTCATCCACAATCTGTCCATGGATCACTAGGCCCTACATGGAGACATACTCTCGAGTCTTTACCATGCATTATATCCGGGAATCACTAGGCCCAACAGAGAGAAAATCCACCTCTTGGCTTTACCGTATATCTCGCCATTCACCGTCAAGGATTCCTAGGCCCACTGAGGCACACAATCTGGCTTTACCGCAACACATAGTCTGGTTCAAGGGTTACTAAGCCAGTGGCTTCATGCATCCTCAATCCAGTTCAGGGACCACTACACCATTTGTTTGTCAATTCAAAGATCCACCCCACTCAGCTTCGAATCTAATCCAGCCATCCCACATAAACCGAATGAGAGAACCCATCTCATCAAAGTTATCATGAAATGATAAGGTAGGCTAAAAATATTGTCACACTTGGAAAAACCCATGCCATGGTAGAAAAGAAACACATGCAATCCCATGCATGTCAAATCTAGTAAGGAAAATACACATGCAAGTCGACACCTGCAATGAAGTATGTTGTAGCTGCTTGATCCTACCCTTCCTTGCTTGATCTTTGCTTCCTCTTTCCTTCTTTTCCTTTCTTGCTCTAATGCCAAAATGCTCTAAGAAAACTCTAAGTGTCCAAGAGTATGAGAGAGAGGGAGAGAATAATGAAAGAGCTCCAAAGATAAACTAACAAAACGTTACCAACTAATCCTCAGAATCCTTTTTATGAATGAACCCTCTATTTTCTTCATTTTCCTCCTCACATGTGTTAGTTCCAGTCTTTGCAGCCTGTCACTAGGGATCAACATGAGCTCTTACTATGTCTGGTTTTGTTAGATGTTTTGCACATGATGTTCAGCACAAAACATGTCACAAGTGTGTCTATCAGAAGAAGCTCAGAAAATTCTTTCCAACAGTATATCACACTCCCATAACCGGTTTCTAGATTAGAAGATATGATCGAAATGAATGAGTGATTCTTGGTTATTCATGTTTTGAGGTCAGTTGCTGCACACAATGAAAAGTTTAGTACAAAATCAGTTTCTAAAAGAGTGGTAAGGAATTTTTCAAAAGTGAAAGAGGTTTTTACTCATCACATACCAAATAACAAAAACCTCCTTCAGTTTATACACAGGTGCTACTATGTGGGAGATATACAGTGATATTTGGAGCCTGCATTAAAACAAAGCAAATTTTTCATATTTTTTATTGTTTTAGTCATTTTAGTACGGGGCCATTTTACAACAGATGGAAAGTAATTTTTCAAAACCCAAGGAGGTTTTTGTTAAGAACGAGCCATAAAACAAGAACCTCTTTCATTTTATTCACAGGTGACATGGATTGGGATATGTGACTGGATCTTTACAGCTCATTTTCATAGATTTAAATTTTTAATGATTTTCTGTTTTAGAGATGATTTTGTGGAACAGATTGCGAGCAGCTGGAAACGAATCTCCCAAATTTGAGAGACATTTTTCTCCAAAATGACCTTGTCTACAAAAACCTCTTTCAGTTTTGTAACAGGTGCTGTGGTTTAAGAGATACAAGTTCATCTTCAACACCTATTTTCATAAATTCGACCCAAGTTTAATGTAACTGATTCTATTTTGAAGAAAATGGTTGAGCTCAATCCCTTAGTACAAGGATGAGAAAATGTATATATTTTATGAATTTTATAGTGTAGGGGTTGGATTTTGATAGAAGGTTGGACTTTTTAGAAAGCCTTGAGCTTCATTGTACATTCATATCAGCATTTTGGCTAAGGAATTAAGACCAGGGTTTGCAGCACTCTTTGGGATTCATGTGGCAATTTGTCTTGGTACAGTTATTTTCTTTGTAATAGTGTATTTTATTATATGTCATGTATGGCATTCTCTATCTTGTTTCTTCTGAACTAAACAAACAATAGTGTAAGTAGAATCCATTGAAATTCATTGCTCTACTTGAGGTTTGCTTTAGTTTCTTGATGTTTTCAGCGGAGAGGATCCATGACTTTCCTTGCCCCCTTCAGCTCCGCACCTGTCTAATCCTTCCATCTCACTCAAACTGAAGTGCCAAAAACAATTGCCTACCTTGCCCCATTTAGATCTTTGCAAGACTGAGCCTCGATCCCCGCACCCAAAATCTACCTTTCCATCTGAACCAACAAAAACATCATTTTATTCAATCAAACTTTTTCACACATATACCTAGCCTAAGATCAGTATTTATATCAGTCATCTCAAGCCCTTATCGATCATATTTTGCTGAGATTGACCCGGAGAGAGCCCTCTCTGGACCTGGTAGGGCTAGCTACCAGGTTAAGCATGGTTTGATGTTGGTCCTAGATCCTACCTTTCTCAGCCTGAGGTAAATCTAGGCTCTAACATAGTGGCGACCATACTGGGGAAGAAATTGTTTGTTTGTTGGTATTCTTCATTTTATAAACTACAGACGGAGTTTTAAGATTAGCCATGTAGCCTTCGAAACGCTTTTTCTTTGCATTAGCGCAAGTAGATAAAAGCTACTTCAGTCAATCTCTGGTCTAGTCTTATAAATGGAATATCTAACTTGCAAATTGCCCCAGTAACATGTATCAAGTTCAGATCTGATTGTTGATGGTGGACAACAATCAGACACATATGAAGGCTGAAATCATCTACCTGGCAACTCCACTGTTCGAAGTCTCGAGTTTCAAAGTATTGATGGTGGCTCCACTGGCTAAATGAAGGACTCAGATGTTGCTTCTATTTGTTCAAGGTATTCATGTATCGATTTTTCTAATCTTCTTGGTTTTCCTAATCAATTACCAAAGGATGCATACATTTTGAGTAATGGCCCTAAATTCAATGGGGAAGATCTGAATTTGACTCTAGAACATATAGAAAATTTTAAAACATTTGTGGACATTCTTAGAGTTAAAAAGGAAGATGTCTTCATCAGATTGTTCTTTGATTCATTTCAAGGCAAATGTAGAAAATGGATTGAAGGTTTTCCTATCAGATCTATTAAGTCCTTTGCAGATTTTTGGCATATCTTTCTTGAAACATGGATGGAGAAAGAGGAAGAATTCAAAGTAGAGATGCCCTCTATTCAAGGTTTTAGAGAATGGGAAGATATGTGCACGAATGATGAGGTAGATGAGAACTTTGCTTCATCTCTTTCTTCTTATCTGAAATCCTGTCGATGCAGCCATGAAGTTAAGCTCAATTTTTTGCAAGAGTTTGCCATCAAAATTGAAGGAGATCTAACTAAATTGGAGACCCAAATATAGTCCCAATATTTGGATTGTCGAGTCCAATTCTTTGGGGACCTTTTTCAGCAAAAGCAACAGAAGGTAAGGCTGCTCGTGGATATTTTCATTGATAGTTTGCAGTTGGAAGCATGTATTGAGGAGTTAGGGCAGAAAATAGAGTTTGGTTTCTTCGATCCTATTGTAGTGTACATGGAAAAAAAATTCAATTTGAATGATAGATCAGATGCCTTTTACACAACCAAATTCGTTATGTGCATGTATGGTTGTCATCCTTTACATTTGTGTCATGGTTGAAGCACTTTCAAGCAGCATCCTTGTCACAGTTACTTGATTGGTTGATATGGCATTACAGCATTACTTGATCTATCAATTTTGCAGCAAAGTAGGTTAGATTTGTACATAAATAAGCTGCCCGAGGCAGCATTTTAGTTTGTGGTATTTGTTTATGTACATGTTGCAGTATGTATATGTTTTTGGATTGGTATGAGTTGTTTTGGGTTTGCAATTGTTTGACCATCCATGCCCAATGGAAGAGGCACTGTCTGCTTTTTAGAGATCTGTAGTTCTTGGCACCTCCAAGGAGCTGCCATCCCCAATGGAGCCGATGTTAGTTCTAGTCTTCGCATCCTGTCACCAGGGATCAACATGAGCTCTTACTATGTCTGGTTTTGTTAGATGTTTTGCACATGATGTTCAACACAAAACATGTCACAAGTGTGTCCATCAGAAGAATCTCGGAAAAATATTTCCAACAGTATATCACACTCCCATAACTGGTTTCTAGATTAGAAGATATGATCAAAATGAATGAGTGATTCTTGGTTATTCATGTTTTGAGGTCAGTTGCTGCACACAATGACAAGTTTAGTACAAAATCAGTTTCTAAAAGAGTGGTAAGGAATTTTTCGAAAGTGAAAGAGATTTTTGTTCATCACATACCAAATAACAAAAACCTCCTTCAGTTTATGCACAGGTGCTACTATGTGGGAGATATACAGTGATATTTGGAGCCTACATTAAAACAAAGCAAATTTTTCATATTTTTTACTGTTTTAGTCATTTTAGTGCGGGGCCATTTTACAACAGATGGAAAGTAATTTTTCAAAACCCAAGGAGGTTTTTGTTAAGAAAGAGACATAAAATAAAAACCTCTTTCATTTTATTCACAGGTGCCATGGATTTGGATATGTGACTGGATCTTTACAGCTCATTTTCATAGATTTAAATTTTTAATGATTTTCTGTTTTAGAGATGATTTTGTGGAACAGATTGCGAGCAACTGGAAACGAATTTCCCAAATTTGAGAGAGGTTTTTCTCCAACATGACCTTATCTACAAAAAAATCTTTCAGTTTTGTAACAGGTGCTATGGTTTAGGAGATATGAGTTCATCTTCAACACCTATTTTCAGAAATTTGGCCCAAGTTTAATGTAACTGATTCTATTTTGAAGAAAATGGTTGAGCTCAATCCCTTAGTACAAGGATGAGAAAATGTATATATTTTATGAATTTTATAGTGTAGGGGTTGGATTTTGATAGAAGGTTGGACTTTTGAGAAAGCCTTGAGCTTCATTGTACATTCATATCAACATTTGGGCTAAGGAATTGAGACCAGGGTTTGCAGCACTCTTTGGGATTCATGTGGCAATTTGTCTTGGTACAGTGCTTTTCTTTGTAATTGTGTATTTGCTTATATGTCATGTATGCAATTCTCTATCTTGTTTCTTCTGAACTAAACAAACAAGAGTGTAAGTAGAATCCTTTGAAATTGCAGTGCTCTACTTGAGGTTTGCTTTAGTTTCTTGATGTTTTCAGCTGTTTTGAGAGGATCCATGACTTTCCTTGCCCTCTTCAGCTCCTCACCTGTCTAATCCTTCCATATCACTCAAATTGAAGTGCCAAAAACAATTGCCTACCTTGCCCCATTGAGATCTTTGCAAGACTGAGCCTCGATCCCCGCACCCAAAATCTACCTTTCCATCTGAGCCAAAAATAACATCATTTTATTCAATCAAACTTTTTCACACATATACCTAGCCTAAGATCAGTATTTCTATCAATCATCTCAAGCCCTCTTCGATCATATTTTGCTGAAATTGACCTGGAGAGAGCCCTCTCCGGACCTGGTAGGGCTAGCTACCAGGTTAAGCGTGGTTTGATGTTGGTCCTGGATCCTACCTTTCTCAACCTGAGGTAAATCTAGGCTCTAACATAGTGGCCACCATACTGGGGAAGAAATTGTTTGTTTGTTGGTATTCTTCATTTTATAAACTACAGACAAAGTTTGAAGATTAGCCAGGTAGCCTTCGAAACGCTTTTTCTTTGCATTAGCGCAAGTAGATAAAAGCTACTTCAGTCAATCTCCGGTCTAGTCTTATAAACGGAATATCTAACTTGCAAATTGCCCCAATAACATGTATCAAGTTCAGATCTGATTGTTGATGGTGGACAACGATCAGACACATATGAAGGCTGAAATCATCTACCTGGCGACTCCACTGTTCGAAGTCTCGAGTTTCAAAGTATTGATGGTGGCTCCACTGGCTAAATGAAGGACTTAGATGTTGCTTCTATTTGTTCAAGGTATTCATGTATCGATTTTTCTAATCTTCCTGGTTTTCCTAATCAATTACCAAAGGATGCATACATTTTGAGTAATGGCCCTAAATTCAATGGGGAAGATCTGACTTTGACTCTAGAACATATAGAAAATTTTAAAACATTTGTGGACATTCTTAGAATTAAAAAGGAAGATGTCTTCATCAGATTGTTCTTTGATTCGTTTCAAGGCAAATGTAGAAAATGGATTGAAGGTTTTCCTATCAGATCTATTAAGTCCTTTGCAGATTTTTGGCATATCTTTCTTGAAACATGGATGGAGAAAGAGGAAGAATTCAAAATAGAGGTGCCCTCTATTCAATGTTTTAGAGAATGGGAAGATATGTGCACGGATGATGAGGTAGATGAGAACTTTGCTTCATCTCTTTCTTCTTATCTGAAATCCTGTCGATGCAACCATGAAGTTAAGCTCAATTTTTTGCAAGAGTTTTCCATCAAAATTGAATGAGATCTAACTGAATTGGCGACCCAAATACAGTTCCAGTATTTGGATTGTCGAGTCCCATTCTTTGGGGACATTTTCAGCAAAAGGAACAGAAGGTAAGGCTGCCCGTGGATATTTTCATTGATAGTTTGCAATTGGAAGCAAGTATTGAGGAGTTGGGGCAGCAAATAGAGTTTGGTTTCTTTGATCCTATTGCAGTGTACATGGAAAAAAAAATTAGTTTGAATGATAGATCAGATTTCCTTTTACACAACCAAATTCGTTATGTGCATGTACGACTGTCATCCTTTACATTTGTGGCATGGTTGAAGCACTTTCAAGCAGCATCCTTGTCACAGTTACTTGATTGGTTGATATGGAATTACAACATTACTTGATCTATCAATTTTGCAGCAAAGTGGGTTAGATTTGTACATAAATAAGCTACCCGAGGCAGCATTTTAGTTTGCGGTATTTGTTTATGTATATGTTGCAGTATGTATATGTTTTTGGATTTGTATGAGTTGTTTTGGGTTTGCAGTTGTTTGACCATCCATGCCCAATGGAAGAGGCACTTTCTGCTTTCTAGAGATCTGTAGTTCTTGGCACCTCCAAGGAGCTACCATCCCCAATGGAGCCAATGTTAGTTCCAGTCTTCGCAGCCTGTCACCAGGATCAACACAAGCTCTTACTATGTCTGGTTTTGTTAGATGTTTTGCAAATGATGTTCAGCACAAAACATGTCACAAGTGTGTCCATCAGAAGAAGCTCGAAAAAATATTTCCAACAGTATATCACACTCCCATAACCGGTTTCTAGATTAGAAGATATGATCGAAATGAATGAGTGATTCTTGGTTATTCATGTTTTGAGGTCAGTTGCTGCACACAATGACAAGTTTAGTACAAAATCAGTTTATAAAAGAGTGGTAAGGAATTTTTCAAAAGTGAAAGAGGTTTTTTTTCATTACATACCAAATAACAAAAACCTCCTTCGTTTATGCACAAGTGCTACTATGTGGGAGATATACAATGCTATTTGGAGCCTACATTAAAACAAAGAAAATTTTTCATATTTTTTACTGTTTTAGTCATTTTATTGCGGGGCCATTTTACAACAGATGGAAAGTAATTTTTCAAAACCCAAGGATGTTTTTGTTAAGAACGAGCCATACAACAAAAAATTATTTCATTTTATCCACAGGTGTCATGCATTTGGATATGTGACTGGATCTTTACAACTCATTTTCATAGATTTAAATTTTTAATGATTTTCTGTTTTAGAGATGATTTTGTGGAATAGATTGCGAGCAGCTGGAAACAAATTTCCAAAATTTGAGAGACATTTTTCTCCAAAATGACCTTATCTACAAAAACCTCTTTCATTTTTGTAATAGGTGCTATGGTTTAAGAGATACAAGTTCATCTTCAACACCTATTTTCAGAAATTCGGCCCAAGTTTAATGTAACTGATTCTATTTTGAAGAAAATGGTTGAGCTCAATCCCTTAGTACAAGGATGAGAAAATGTATATATTTTATGAATTTTATAGTGTAGGGGTTGGATTTTGATAGAAGGTTGGACTTTTGAGAAATCCTTGAGCTTCATTGTACATTCATATCAGCATTTTGGCTAAGGAATTGAGACCAGGGTTTGCAGCACTCTTTGGGATTCATGTGGCAATTTGTCTTGGTACAGTTCTTTTCTTTGTAATTTTGTATTTTCTTATATGTCATGTATGCCATTCTCTATCTTGTTTCTTCTGAACTAAACAAACAAGAGTGTAAGTAGAATCCATTGAAATTGCATTGCTCTACTTGAGGTTTGCTTTAGTTTCTTGATGTTTTCAACTGTTTGGAGAGGATCCATGACTTTCCTTGCCCTCTTCAACTCCTCACCTGTCTAATCCTTCCATCTCACTCAAATTGAAGTGCCAAAAACAATTTCCTACCTTGCCCCATTGAGATCTTTGCAAGACTGAGCCTCGATCCCCGCACCCAAAATCTACCTTTCCATCTGAGCCAACAAAAACATCATTTTATTCAATCAAACTTTTTCACACATATACCTAGCCTAAGATCAGTATTTTTATCAGTCATCTCAAGCCCTTATCAATCATATTTTGCTGAGATTGACCCGGAGAGAGCCCTCTCCCGACCTGGTAGGGCTAGCTACCAGGTTAAGCGTGGTTTGATGTTGGTCCTGGATCCTACCTTTCTCAGCCTGAGGTAAATATAGGCTCTAACAACATGCAACCTGTGACCTTTCACCTCCTTTTTCTCCTAATTTCATTTATTTTCATAAATAATTGTGCCAAAAATTTTATTTTGCCTTTCAGAGCCTTAGCCATTGCCTTTGCCATTTTCCTTAGCCATATACAACCAAATGAACACCCCCTAGGATGTCTTTCCCAACATTCAGCTTGGAATAAGTGTCCCTTTCATCCGTGCTTATTGTTTTTAAATTTTATTACACGAAATTTTCACCAAGGTTGTTACAGAACCCTCCCACTTGGGGGACACCATCCTCGGTGTTCAATCACTCATATACCTCAGAAACCTACAGAAAGAAGACATACTGCTTATGGAGCTTTATAACACAACTCGATGCAGTATTTACAATGAAATATCTACTCAAGAGAAGAACATCATGACAACATGATAACATACAGTATAGTGGAGATTTATATCAAAACTCACTATGGTATTTAAAATGATCATTCAGCTGAGTGCCAATCTGCATGACTCATAACATCATGATAGCATAATGACATGATAGCATAATAACATGATAACATAACCATAATGACATGACACCCATACCACATAGTGGAGCTTTATATCAAAACTCGCTATGATATTTACATCCATACACATGCGTACATATAGCAACATCACCATAAATATAGATACCAAAACATATATCAAATATATACTAGTCATCATAGCACATATCAAAACATCATATAGCATATATCAAACAATCATAAAGCATATATCAAACCACCATAAAGCATATACCAAATACCAAACCACCATAAGAAAATAAAAAACCATCATGTCAAGCTACTTTGCCTCAACTGGAAAATAAGGAAGGATACATGGCCTGCATCTGATCTGCCATCTCCCATGTAGCTTCATCGGGACCAAAGTACTTCCATTGCACTTTAACTTGCTCGATTGCTTGGTTCTGGAGCATGAGAACGTTTTTATGCAATATACACTGAGGCTATGACTGGAATTCTCCATCTGGTTCCACCTGCAACACAGACCAGTCAACTACATGATCAAGATCCTTAACATACTTCTTAAGAAAAGGCACAGTCATCCAACATCATCAACAAAACCCTCAGGAGATAAGTCAACCACTCAAACAACCTGTTCCTGGGTCCCACTACTATTATGGACCTCTGAGGCCATATTTTCTCTCATGCTATGGGCAAGGGAGCGACCACGGACCTAAAGTCGCTCTCATAGGCCTACCTGCTAGTGACTGTGGACGAAACTTGCTAGTTCTATGCCAACTACCCTAGGATTTAAGCCACTTTTTCAGACCCAAAGCCCGGGCCACTACCCAGAATTGAATGAAAGCTTAGAATAAAGTAAAGTACAGGGAAAAAATGGTGCAAAAATAATAGTTGTTCAAGACCTTAACCAGACCCCTACTAGCCATAACAGGCATTTCATCAAACATATTTTCAACATGTAACCTACAAGCGTAAACAACAAAATTAAATGTGGGGATCTCATACTTATCTAAGAATCGCCATGAACCATTGTTTCCTCGTGTCATTTGTTGCCTTATCACTTATTAGGTCATATATACCATATCCATTCAAATACAAGTAAAAACATGTTGAGAGCCATACATAGTTGTTGTCACAAAATATACATCTAACCAGCATAATAGGAACATAAACACAATAAACATATTAGCCATCAAAATCCATATATACACCAATACATCTACACATGAAAATCAAGGAAATGAATTTCTCATTAATGAATACAATGAACCAACCAGAGATGGGACTACCACATTCCACCCGACCATAGATTGGTTGATCCAAGTCTCTCTTCAACCAATCACCCTTGTGCCATATTCTAAGCATGAATGTCGGACTCATAGAACACATCAAAAAAACCAATCAATGTGGATGCCACCGAAGTTCTCCGCCTACACCATGAGCTATTTGAGTGCCTCCTAGTCTCTCAGGATCTACCGTGCATCCACAATCTATCCATGGATCACTAGGCCCTACACCGAAACATACTCTCCAGTCTTTACCATGCATTCCATCCAGGAATCACTAGGCCCAACGGAGAGAAAATCCACCTCTTGGCTTTACCGTATATCTCGTCATTCACCGTCAAGGATTCCTAGGCCCACTGAGGCACACAATCTGGCTTTACCATAACACATAGTCTAGTTCAGGGGTTACTAAGCCAGTGGCTTTGTGCATCCTGAATCTGGTTAAAGGACCACTACACCATGTGTTTTTCAATTCAGAGATCCACCCCACTCAGCTTCGAATCTAATCTAGCCATCCCACATAAACCGAATGAGAGAACCCATCTCATCAAAGCTATCATGAAATTATAAGGTAGGCTAAAAATATTGTCACACTTGGAAAAACCCATGCCATGGTAGAAAAGAAACACATGCAATCCCATGCATGCCAGATCTAGTATGGAAACTACACATGCAATCCCATGCATGCCAAATCTAGTATGGAAAATACACATGCAAGTCGATACCTGCAATGAAGTATGTTGTAGCTGCTTGATCCTGCCCTTCCTTGCTTGATGTTTGCTTCCTCTTGCCTACTTTTCCTTTCTTTCTCTAATGCCAAAATGCTCTAAGAAAACTCTAAGTGTCCAAGAGTATGAGAGAGAGAAAGAATAATGAAAGATCTCCAAAGCTAAACTGACAAAAGTTTACCAATTGATCCTCAAAATCCTTTTTATGAATGAGCCCTCTATTTTCTTCATTTTCCATTATTTTCCTTCATTTTCCTCCTCACATGCAACCTATGACCTTTCACCTCCTTTTTCTCCTAATTTCATTTATTTTCATAAATAATTGTGCCAAAAATGTTATTTTGCCTTTTAGAGCCTTAGCCATTGCCTTTGCCATTTTCCTTAACCATATACAACCAAATGAACACCCCCTAGGATGTCTTTCCCAACATTCAGCTTGGAATAAGTGTCCCATTCATCCGTGGTTATTGTTTTTAAATTTTATTACATGGAATTTTCACTAGGGTTGTTACAGAACCCTCCCACTTGTGGGACACCATCCTCGGTGTTCAATCACTCATATACCTCATCAACTTGCAGAAAGAAGACATACTGCTTATGGAGCTTTATAACACAACTCGATGCAGTGTTTACAATGAAATATCTGTTCAAGAGAAGAACATCATGACAACATGACAACATATAGTATAGTGGAGATTTATATCACAACTCATTATGGTATTTACAATGATCATCTAGTTGAGTGCCAATCTGCATGACATCATAACATCATGATAGCATAATAACATGATAACATAACCATAATGACATGACACCCATACCACATAGTGTAGCTTTATATCACAACTCGCTACAATATTTACATCCATACACAAGGGTACATATAGCAACATCACCATAAATATAGCTACCAAAACATATGCCAAGTCTTATACCAAAACATATATAAAACATATACTAGTCATCATATCTAAGCACATATCAAAACACCATATAGCATATATCAAACCACCATAAATCATATATTGAACCACCATAAAGCATATACCAAATACCAAACCACTATAAGAAAATACAAAATCGTCATGTCAAGCTACTTTGCCTCAACTGGAAAATAAGGAAGGATACGTGGCCCACATCTGATCTGCCTTCTCCCATGTAGCTTCATCAGGACCAAATTGCTTCCATTGCACTTTAATTTGCTCGATTGCTTGGTTCCAGAGCATGAGAATCTTTTTCTGCAATATGCACTGAGGCTCCAGCTGGAATTTTCCATCTGGTTCCACCTGCAATATAGACTAGTCAATTACATGGTCAAGATCCTTAACATACTTCTTAAGAAAAGATACATGGAAAACATCGTGGACTTTCACTGTCGAAGGCAGTGCAAGTCGATAGGCTACTAGCCAAATCCTCTCAATGATACTGAAGGGTCCACAAAATCGTGGTGCCAGCTTGGCACATGATCCAATCTGCAAGGATCTCTTCTTCGGTTTGATGCACAAGTACACATGTTCCCCAACCTGGAACTCCTTGAACAACTTGTTCCTATCTGCATAACTCTTCTGCCTATCCTGTGTTGCCTTGAGATTCTTCTTGATCACCTGCATCTCCTATTCCATGTCTGCCAACATATCTGGTCCAATCAATACTCTGCTAACCGGATCACTCCAACTAATGGGAGTGTTACAACTCTGTCCATACAATGCCTCAAAAGGACTCATCCTCAATGACTCTTAATAATCGTTGTTGTATGCGAACTCTACCAAAGGTAGATACTATTACCACTTCTTCTGTTGATGCATCACATACATCCTCGACATATCCTCTAATATCATGTTGACCCTCTATGTCTTTCCATCTATCTAAGGATGATAAGTTATGTTGCAGGCAAACTCTGTGCCCAAACCTACAAATAAATCCTTCCAAAACTTGGAAGTGAACTTCACATCCTTGTCTGACAATATTCTTCAGAACACCATGTAGTCTAACCACATCTATGATGAACACATGTGCCACATCACTAGATGAGAACGTAGACTTCACCGAAATGAAGTGTGCAACCTTTTCCAACCTATCCATAATGACCATGATGGAATCATGTTGCTTCACTGTCTTCGGCAACCCTGTGATTAAGTCCATGGAAATGACCTCCCATTTCCATTATGGAATCATGATTGGTTGTAGTAGTCCACCTAGATGTTTACACTCTGCCTTCACTTGCTGACAACCAAATCATCCATCCACAAACTCTACTACATCCCTCTTCAAATTCGGCCAATAGTAATATCTCTTCACCGATGTCAGTGTCTTCTGATAACCCGGGTGACCTGAATATGGTTTCGCATGAAACTCCCTCAAGATCACCTTCTTGAGCTCACTGTTATCCATTACATATATCCTGTCTTCGAACCTAACCAATCCATCTGCAGTAAGACGATAGTCCATGCCCTCTGCACCTGCACTTGTACTTGTACCATGACCTGTACCTATACTATCATCTTGCTGCAACCTATGCACAATCTCCATATACTTGACATCCTGATGTCCTACCTGCAAGATCCTATCCTATAAGTCTATCCCATAGGAGCTCACAACTTCCAAGTGATGTACCTGTACCCATCTACTGAGAGCATCTGCCACCCTGTTCTCTTTACCTTTGATGTACCTAATCTCGAAATCAAACTCGCTGATCGTGGCCAACCATCTAGCCTACCTGACATTCAGATTCAGTTGGTCAAACAAATACCTCAACCAAATTTGATCACTCATAAGCACAAACCACTTGCCAAGAAGATAGTTCATCCACATCTTCAGTGCATGTATGATCACTGCTAACTCAAGATTATGTGTCTGGTAGTTCTGATCATGCTCATTTAGTTTTCAGGACTCATAACATACCACCTGTCCATCCTGCATAAGGACTCCACCAAGCCCTCTCTTGCATGCATCTGTGCATACCACAAACACTTTGTCTGGATCTGCAATCTGTAGCACTGGTGCATGTGTCAACAACTGCTGAAGAGCTTAATGGGATAAGAAATCTATGATAAGTTCCCGATAAACCTCCTATAATAGCTTGCCAAACCCATGAAAGATCTTACCTCATCCACATTCTTAGGAGCTACCCACTCCATGATGGCCCTTATCTTCTGTGGATCTACTGCAATGCCTTCCTTGGAGACAACATGTCCCAAGTAGTGCACCTCAGTATGAAAGAAGCTACACTTGCTAAGCTTAGCATACAACTGATGTTCCCTCAACAACCTCAACACTACTGTTAAATTCTTGGCATGCTCTTCCTCATTTTTAGAATATACCGATATATCATCAATGAACACAATAACAAACTTATCCAAATATGGACGCAAAACAATATTCATCAAACACATGAATGTAGCTGGAGCATTAGTTAAGCCAAATGGAACAACAACAAACTCATAATGCTTGTACCTAGTCCAGAATGTAGTCTTGTAAATGTCCTCCTCTTTGATGCGTACCTGATGTTATTTGGATCTCAAGTCAATCTTCGTGAACATTGCTGCTCCCTTCATTTGATCGAACAAGTCATCAATCCTCGACAAAGGATATCTGTTCTTAATATTCACTTTGTTCAACTGCCTATAATCAATGGATAATTTGAGAGTACCATCTTTCTTCCTCACAAACAAGATCAGTGTGCCCCAAGGTGATACATTTGGTCTAATGTATCCCTTGTCCAACATTTCCTTCAACTAAAATTTTAACTCAACCAACTCAGGAGTGCTCATCCTGTAAGGTGCTTTCGATGCTGGAGCTACCCATGGCACTAACTCAATCAAAAATTCTACCTCCCTGTGAGGTGGCAACTCTATAATGTCCTCAGGAAATACACCCTAAAACTGATGCAACACGAGATATTTACTCAACACATCTGCATCCTCAGCCTCCTTACCCTTATCACTAGAAATGTGTACTGCGCATAACTTACAATATTTCATGTGGCTATGCTTTGCTTGCATAATTGTCAGCATACTAACTGATGTGGCTTTCTTCTTACCTTGCAAGACTCTTGGTTCTCCATTGTCATCAACACACTCAATAGCTTTGTCATAGCAGTCTACCTTGGTTCTATGTAGATACAACCAATCCATGCCTAACAACATATTATAGGATCCCAACGGTAACACATTAAAATGTGTTGTTGTAGGCATACCATTTAAATCAAATGTGCAAGCTCTTACCTAGTGATGACCTCGCTTCTTTGTACCTGTAGCCAACTGCACTAACGAAGACTCTGCATGAAATTCCTTACTCAAACCACACTTATCTTCCAAGTCAGGACTAACATAGATATAATTAGATCATGGGTCAATCAAATTAGAAATAACTTGATCACAGAGCTTACCATCCATCTCAATGATAGATGCCTGGTGTTTTGCTTGCCCATTGTCCACTGCTACATAGATACGTGGAATACTCTGACCAACATCCCCAACAGTCAACACCTCCTATGCATTGTATATCTTAGGCCTTCCAACCTAATGTTGTAGACAATCTCTCCTAAGGTGTTCCTCACCACATGTCCAACACTCCAACCGACCAGACCTCTATGTTGTTGTTGCTATTGTTGTCATCCATGTCCCTGTCTAGCTACATTAAATCTCTTTTGTGGAGCCACATTTTCTTTCCCATATATATGGTGAGGCCTTGTCCTCTTAGGCTTCCATTTACCTCTACCTTTGTCTTTTCCTTCCATCCATGCTGAGATTCATTCTTGCACTTTGATTTCTCATAGCAATGCTTCAGTTTCCCAATAACTTCCTCAAGTGACCGAGGCTCATCATACTCAATCCGATCTCTAAATACTAATGGAAAACCACTGAAAAATCTTTGAACTTTAGCCTTCTCATCAGTAAGATACAATACATACCTCAATAGCTCCAGAAACTTGGTCATGTACTCTTCGTCTATCATTGATCCCATATTTAGCTCATATAATTCTTTAGCCTTACTGTCATAGTACCTTTCTGACAAGTACTTCTTCCTAAAAGCCTCTTGAATTCCCGCTAACTCAAGTCATCTGTCTTGATGTCTCTAACCCGCTTAACATCTTCCCACCAGATGTATGCTTTACCTTTCAAGTTGAAGATAGTTATTCTAGCCTTCATGTTATTTGTGTACTCATGCAACTCAAAGAATCTGTTCATCCTAAGTATCCAAGCCTTTGCATCTTCCTGCTTCTTCACATCTCCATAAAAAGTAGGTGGTTTTTCTTTCTTGAATTCATCCAGTAAGTATCCCCTATTATTCCTCGGTAAGGATGATAGCGATGACAATCATGATGTCTATCTGAACCAGAAATAGAATAATACTCGTACTCATCACCCCTCCTTTCCGAAGTGTCCAAAAACCTGCCATCTTTCATTGTGTCAGATCTATCTGACCTGTGTCTACCAGGAGATCTACTGCCATATTCTCCATTAGTCCCATCCTCATGTGCATGGCTGATCTAAAGCGGCCCTTGTCGCTGCAGTTCTGAAAAACTCTGAAGAAGTATAGCATTGACCTCTGCTTTCTTCTCTTGTGCTTGTATGATTCAATCATTATTTGCCTTACAAATCCTTATCTCTTCCTTCAAGCTTCTCAATGTATCAGCCAAATTAGAAGTATGCCCCACACCACGCTGCTCATTTGACGCATAGGGATATTCTACATAATCTACCACCTTGCTAGCCATTTGATCTTTCTCTTCCTGCAATGCATAATATGTCAGATAAACCAAATCACAATAAACCAACGTACCTTAGTATAGCTTGGGGAGGATACCTTGTCTGCAAGATCACCAAATCAATGTGATACATGTATAACATAATCATAATAACATATCGACATACACAAGTAAATGCATCAATACATAAACATCACTCTAACTAGGATCTAGTCATCAATGCAAGGCCATATCAACAATGCATGTTATGACCTCATGCATGACAACAACCATTACTCCATTATACACATTTCTACATGCAATCGACAATATGCATAAGCAATTCCAAATCAACTACACCTACGCATAAACGCATGTAGTCAAGCATAATCAATCAGTTCTTGCAATCAACCTACAAGACTGATACATGTAATCAAAATATTAAAAATGTAACCTAACATACAAGGATGTAAGTAGGTGACATAAAATCAACATGTAAGTGACAAATAACCATATATATTCAGTCACATACTCATGTCAAATACTCTTCACGAAATCAACATCAAATTCTCCATGATAACCATACTACAACCCTAATCCAACATCAAGCAAATGCAACAAGTATATAAGTGTAAGAGACACACATGCAACTGACATGCATGCATGACTAACACATTCAACCCATCCAGTCTGAGAGTTGAACCATGCTCTAATACCACTCTATAACACCCTCCTCCCACATCCACCCAAGTAACCATGCCAACTGGGGTAAACATGAGACGAGAGGCTACTATGATAAGATTCAACCTCCTAGGTAACCTTAAGGAAGTGGAATCAATAGAACATCACACATAGTCATCCAACATCATCAACAGAACCCTCAGGAGACAATTCAACCACTCAGATAGCCTGTCCCTGGGTCCCACTGTTGTTTTGGACCTCTGAGGCCATAGTCGCTCTCATGCTATGGGAAAGGGAGTGAACACAAACCTAAAGTCGCTCTCATAGGCCTACCTGTCAGTGACCGTGGACCAAACTTGCTAGTTCTGTGCCAACGACCCTAGAATTTAAGCCACTTTTTTAGGCCCAGAGCCCAAGCCACTGCCCAGAATGGAATGAAAGCTCAGAATCAAGTAAAGCACAAGGAAACAATGATGCAAAAGTAAATAGTTGTTCAAGACCTTAACCAGACCCCTACTAGCCATGACATGCATTTCATCAAACATATTGTCAACATGTAACCTACAGGTGTAAACAACATAATTAAGTGTAGGGATCTCATACTTATCTGAGAATCGCCATGAACCATTGTTTCCTCATGTCATTTGCTGCCTTATCAGTTATTAGTTCATAGATACCACATCCATTCAAATACAAGTAAAAACATGATGAGAGCCATACATAACTGTTGTCACAAAATATACATCTAACCAGCATAATAGGAACATAAATACAATAAACATATCAACCATCAAAATCCATATATACACTAGTACATTTACACATGAAAATCAAGGAAATGAATTTCTCATTAATGAATACAATGAACCAACTGGAGATGGGACTACCACGTTCCACCCGACCATAGATTGGTTGAGCCAAGTCTCTCTTCAGCTAATCACCCCCATGCCATATTCCAAGCATGAATGTGGGACTCATAGAACACATCAAAAACACCAATCAATGTGGATGCCACCGGAGTTCTCTGCCTACACCGTGAGGAATTTGAGTGCCTCCTAGTCTCTCAGGCTTTACCGTGCATCTGCAGTCCGATCCAGGGATCACTAGGCCCTATATGTTGGAAATAATACTGAGAGGGGGGTGAATCAGTATTATCAGATCAATAAAACTTTTCAAATTTCATGCTCAGAAACATATACGCTACTTCAGTTAAGTGAACCCGCGTGTACACGCTACTGTGTCTAAAGCAACTAGCGTATATCCAGAAATCTTATGATTCAGTTAGCTTGTCTTTAGTAAATGCATCAGAACATTATTAACCACATTGACAGTAAACAGGTGCAGTATAACAGAACAGATCATCACATAAAAGCCACACACATGAACACCATGATATAAGGTGGAAACCCAATGTGGGTGAAAACCACCTGCTGCAATTCATCTCTTTCTTCTTTAATAAGAAACTTCTTTTCCAATGTACTGGTGCAGTCCTTTACCAGTACGCAGGCTACAACCTGCAGAGGGCTACAACCCTCTCTCGTTTTCCAACTACTTCTGGAAGGGAGCTACAACCCCCTCAGCTCTTGTATTAGCCGATCCATTTACTAGTACGTAGGTGCTGACCCTACAGAAGGCTACAACCTTCTTTCCTACAGGGACCACGTTTCATCAATTTTCAGACTGGATCCATGAGTACAAAACAAACACTGCTGCAATACAATCATCAACTTATACTTGCATCATAATTCTCTAAATCACCCAATACTGAATCACAGAAACCCTGTCATCAAGAACACAGAACACAAACCAGAGCCCAGAACTCTGCAACAACCACCAGAATCAACAGCAACCTGAAATATCAAATCTTATTATGCATACGCTACTTCGCTATACCAAAACCACGTGTATACGCGCTTTCTCCAAAGGCAACCCACGTGTAGATCTAGAAATAATTACTTATACCTTCGCTGTCAGATCCGACCCTTGCCAAGCGTCCCGAACAGATAACCAGCAATACCAGATCTTCTCACTTCGTCAGACACACCTTGATTACACACTTTGCCTAATGATCTTCTCCTTATATAGCCTTAGGCCCTTCACAATACCACGGTCCAAAACCATAGTAATACAATACCATCAACTTCAAAACTAGGGATCGACACGTCTGTCGAGACACCATGGTCCAAAACCATAGGCACAACTTCCAAGGACTAACCGCCATGGACCAAAGGTACGTTTTCACATGTACGCGCTTTTACTGAAACCAATCTGCGTGTATATGCTGATTTTCCTTAATGAACCTACGTATATCTCTTTCTTGTCCTGCTGTACTAAGATTTGTCCTCTAATTAAGTTGCCATCACTTGTACCTGCTTCTGAGTGAGTTGCCATCAAGGACAACACTTGTATCATAATGCCAACAATCTCCCCCTTTGGACTTGATGGCAACCACCACACCAAGTCACTCTCCCCCTTTGACATCAAGGGCAAAGGGCGGACGAAGATATTCTCTTCTTTGGTATACCTTCTGCTGTCCATACTCCCCCTGAGTACATGCTGAAGTTTCTGATTTGGCTCCCCTTTGTATATGCCAAGTTGTATCAATCCATCCATGCTCCCCCTGAGCAGATGCAGGTTCTAAGACCAGCAATAACTATCATTTATCATATATGATCTGTACCATACGCATAAGCCTGCAATACCATTCCTTTGATCAAACAACAAGATGTATCATTTAGTTTCATCAGCAACTTCTAACCATAATGCCAACAATGAATTATTTGAAGTATATGCTCCCCCTGAGCGTGAGCCAACCATGACCATTTCCTGAGTCTGTTCTGCTGCCCTTTATGCTCCCCCTGAGCCTGAGCCAACCATGATTGAAACATTTCCTGGGTCTGTTCTGCTGCCCTTTCTACATATACGCGACTTTGCAGCCTGTAACTCGCGTATATACGCGACTTGTCTTCATTATATCAGCGTATGCAAGATGGAATACTGAAATTCATCACTTTCAGATTCCCCTGTGTCTGTTGTGTCAGCTGACTGAGTTATGCCACACCTTTCTGTCTCTAATTTTGTCTTCTTCAATTCCTGGAACTGTGATGATGTATGGTCCTCTTGTTTTGAATTTTGAAATCTGCTCCTGCATTCCCTTGCTTTATGCCCATATTTGTTGCATGTATAACATCTTACATATTTCACGTTCCTTCTATTGCAATCAATTGCTTTGTGTCCATATTCATTGCAGGCAAAGCAATATCCTCTGAAATACCTGGGATGCGATGATATTTTGTAATGGTCTTGAAACATTCTACTTCTACATCTGGCTGCAACATGTCCAAAATTATGACATACATAACATTCAACATTATTCAGAGGAGGAAATAATCGTCTATCACTGCCATAGTTAGGAGTAAAGGATCTTCCTTGAGGAATTTCTTTCCTTGGTTGTTCCTTGTTCAACATTTCAGATTTCTCATTAGAGTTTCTTGCCTCACCTTGTGAACTAGATTCACCTTCAACATATTCGTGAAAACCAAGACCAGTTTTGATAGCAGGAGACCTTTGACTATTAAGAATATCGTCCAAGACTTTAGTACTATCTTGAAATCATAAAAGCTTATCCTTTTCTTCTAATTTACCTTTCAAGATATTTACCTCAACTTGATGTTGTTCTTCCTTTTCCCGATACTGATTCCTTAGGTCTTCTTCAGCTTTTCTTCCTTCTTCCACTTGTCGCTTTAGTTTGATCACTTCATGTTCTTGATCTTCAAGAGCTTCTCTGTTCTGTTCTCTTGATTTTTTAAGATCTTCTTTTAGAGAGAGGATCTTTGATTCAAGTCTCTGAATAGTTATGCTCTGATCCTTTACTATATCCTGCAATTTCTCCCTTACCCTGGTTTCTGTTTCCAATTGTTCATTTAATTTGGTAACTTCTTCAGTTTCTGCATTCTTCTTTTCATGTGCCATGAGACTTTTAATATCTTCGCTATTATTGGATGAAGCATTCTTCTTTTCATGTGCCATGAGACTTCTAATATCTTCACTATCATTGAATGAACTTTTAATATGGGTATAATAGCTTCTACCATCTTCTTCAGATATCTTTCCTTTGTTACGAGGGCATCTAGCAGCATAGTGACCAACTCTACCACATAGAAAGCATTTGAAAGGTAGCTTACCTTTGAACCATCCAGTTCCCCGTTCAAGATTCTTGACAAAATTTACCTCATCTTCTTCCTCTGATGCTTCGAATGCGGCTTCCGATGGTACCTCTATTCGCATTTCAAAAGCAGTTAAGATCCCGTGAAGCTGTGACATGGTGATTTTCTGCACGTTCTCTTTTTCTTCTATGGCAGACACTTTGGAATCAAATTTAGAAGACAGAGATCTCAAAACCTTTTCAACTAAGACAACTTCCTTAAATTCTTCACCCAGATCCCTCATACAATTTACAATCTCATCCATACGCAGGAAATAATTAGCTATGCTTTCATTACTATGCATCTTAAGATTTTCATACCAGATTCTGAGAGTTTGAAGCTTTGCTCTTTTTACCTGATCATCTCCTTCGTAGCTTGTAACGATTTTGTCCCATATTTCCTTAGCTGATTTGAAATGCATGACCTTCATAAATTCTGATTGTGTCAAACTACTCAATAAGACAGTAACAGCTTTGGCATTGAGCTCATATTGCTTTTTCTCTGCTGGATCTGTAGGAGTTGCTGATGGGAATTTGTATCCTCCTTCTACGATTCCCCAAACTTCTGCTCCAAGTGATTGTAGATATGCAGTGGTTCTTATCTTCCAGTGGGTAAAATTGTTCCCGTCAAAGACTGGTGGCCTGATGTGTGCCTCTCTTTCTGGATTATCCATTCTGATGGATCTTTTCCTTCAAGCGATCAAGCTTCCTCTGAAGGACCTGCTCCGATACCAATTGTTGGAAATAATACTGAGAGGGGGGGTGAATCAGTATTATCAGATCAATAAAACTTTTCAAATTTCATGCTCAGAAACATATACGCTACTTCAGTTAAGTGAACCCGCATGTACACGCTACTGTGTCTAAAGCAACTAGCGTATATCAAGAAATCTTATGATTCAGTTAGCTTATCTTCAGTAAATGCATCAGAACATTATTAACCACATTGACAGTAAACAGGTGCAGTATAACAGAACAGATCATCACATAAAAGCCACACACATGAACACCATGATATAAGGTGGAAACCCAATGTGGGTGAAAACCACCTGCTGCAATTCGTCTCTTTCTTCTTTAATAAGAAACTTCTTTTACAATGTACTGGTGCAGTCCTTTACCAGTACGCAGGCTACAACCTGCAGAGGGCTACAACCCTCTCTCGTTTTCCAACTACTTTTGGAAGGGAGCTACAACCCCCTCAGTTCTTGTACTAGCCGATCCATTTACTAGTACGTAGGTGCTGACCCTATAGAAGGCTAAAACCTTCTTTCCTACAGGGACCACGTTTCATCAATTTTCAGATTGGATCCATGAGTACAAAACAAACACTGCTGCAATACAATCATCAACTTATACTTGCATCATAATTCTCTAAATCACCCAATACTGAATCACTGAAACCCTGTCATCAAGAACACAGAACACAAACCAGAGCCCAGAACTCTGCAACAACCACCAGAATCAACAGCAACCTGAAATATCAAATCTTATTATGCATACGCTACTTCGCTATACCAAAACCGCGTGTATACGCGCTTTCTCCAAAGGCAACCCGCGTGCAGATCTAGAAATAATTACTTATACCTTCGCTGTCAGATCCGACCCTTGCCAAGCGTCCCGAACAGATAACCAGCAATACCAGATCTTCTCACTTCGTCAGACACACCTTGCTTACACACTTTGCCTAATGATCTTCTCCTTATATAGCCTTAGGCCCTTCACAATACCACGGTCCAAAACCATAGTAACACAATACCATCAACTTCAAAACTAGGGATCGACACGTCTGTCGAGACACCATGGTCCAAAACCATAGGCACAACTTCCAAGGACTAACCGCCACGGACCAAAGGTACGTTTTCACATGTACGCGCTTTTACTGAAACCAACCTGCGTGTATACGCTGATTTTCCTTAATGAACCTGCGTATATCTCTTTCTTGTCCTGCTGTACTAAGATCTGTCCTCTGATTAAGTTGCCATCACTTGTACCTGCTTCTGAGTGAGTTGCCATCAAGGAAAACACTTGTATCATAATGCCAACACTATACCGAGACATACTCTCCAGGATTTACCATGCATTCCATCTCGGAATCACTAGGCCCAACAAAGAGAAAATCCACCTCTTGGCTTTACCATATATCCCGCCATTCACCAACAAGGATTCCTAGGCCCACCAAGGCACACAATCTGGCTTTATCGCAACCCACAGTCTGGTTCAGGGGTTACTAGGCTAGTGGCTTCATGCATCCTCAGTCCGGTTCAGGGACCACTACACCATGTGTTTGTCAATTCGAAGATCCACCCCACTCAACTTCAAATCCAATCTGGCCATCCCACATAAACCGAATGAGAGAACCCATCTCATCAAAGCTATCAGGAAATGGCAAGGCTAGGCTGAAAATATTGTCACACCTAGCAAAACCCATGCCATGGTAGAAAAGAAACACATGCAATCCCATGCATGCCAAATATAGCAAGGAAAATACACATGCAAGTCGATACCTGCAATGAAGCTTGTTGTAGCTGCTTGATCCTGCCTTTCCCTGCTTGATCTTTTCTTCCTCTTGCCTTCTGTAAGTGTCGGTATCTTCATCCCTCCATCAATGATCAAATTTCTCTTTTGCATGCATATTAGGTGTCCCATCCGATCAGCTGCATTCCATTAGGTCATGGATCAACTGATGGTAGTGGTTCATTGTCAATTTCCCTCATGGCATTTACCTGCTAGCCTGTTTTCACATGTTTAGGTCATTTACTGTCATTTTGTTTCATTCCATTTACCAAAATCAGTTTTAGGGTTTTTAGTTTCACTAGGTCTAGGGTTTGCCACCATGGTCATCCAAAACTCAATAAAAGGTCAGCAGGCACATGAGGAGGTTTTATAAGTTCATAAGATCATAAATTCACTGATGATATGCTCAATAAATGGTTTTTACCTCAAAACTCTGTTTTGAGGTGAAAACAAAGTTTTTTATTTCTATGTACAAATTTTATGTAATTTAAAGTGTTTTCTATATGTAATAAGTTCCAGCTGCTGCCCTTGGTCACCTTGCCAACTCTAGCCACTGCAAGAAACAAAAACATCAATGCATTAGTTCATCAAGTGATCAAGAAAAGTCAATTCAAATGAAAAACAGAGTTTATGAGCAAAAGTGACTTTGACATTATAAAAGTGGGTTTGAAATAAGGAAAAATTAAAAGGCATCCATATATAAAGTGAAAACATACTAGTCATCTATTTCATTGTGCAAGACATCCATGAAGAGCTAAAATCGCGATTTGGAGGCAAATTGGGCAAAAGAAGGTGAAAACCTTGTTTTTCTAGCAAATCTTCCTAGTGTTGCGCATCAGAGGCAGTGCGTTATGCATCAGACTGGCACTATGCATCAGCGGGTTTCTGCTAGTGTAAATTTACAAGGGCGCTGCGCATCAGGAGGGCGTTGCGCATTGGGCCCAGTGCGCTGCGCATCAGTCAAGAAACTGCCAAAACATTCCAAATCACCCAAAAACCCTCAAAAATGCTGCATTTCTCTCCTACAAGTAAGTTATCATTGTTCTTGAGCTGAATTTGATCTCCTACATGTTTTCTTCATAAGTTTTGCATCTTGAAACTCAAACCCTAGCTTGTCTTCATCAATTTCCATTTCATTGTAAAACTTTCACTCCATAACCAAAACCAACATCATTTCCCCTTTTCTATATTTCATTGCCCTAAATTAATCCATTAATTTCATTTTCCATATCCCAATCCCCTAAGAAAACTCATTCCCTTCATCAAACCCTAAGTCCCTTCACAAAACCCTAATTTCCCAAAACCTATCCCTTCATTCCCCAACTCCATTTCCCATTAGTAAAATCTCTTCATACTCATCTCCCTTGTCCTCCCCCATTATCATTTTCCACCATATTATCATCACATCACTTCCCTAAGACAAGCACCATGACAAGAAGCAGTGAATCAAATTATGAAAAAGAAACACCAAGTGACAACTCAAGAGAAAGAAATGTACAGCCTAGGAGACCTCATAAGGGTGGAAAAATAATTAGAGAGGAACCTATTAGCATGACTGAACTCCTTGCTTGCCCCCTTGTTACCACTTGTTTCAGATATCAATCTTGTTTTGAGTTTTGTGAGATGGTTGAGAGGGTTAAATACCATCATGAGTTAGCAAGACAATTTGTCATAAACATGGAGAATAATGTGGTGCACCTTGCTGGGATCAATTTCACTCTTTCACCAGCTATTATTGCAGAAGCCACTAGAATGCCAGATGTAGGGGAAAAGTGGAACAAAGGCAGAATATCAGCAAGCAACATTATGAACCATATATTAAGGCCAAATATCATGGTAAACTGAGCAGGGTGTTTCCTTTCAAGTTCTTGGAGGACCGGTATGTTCCACTTATGAAACTTATCATCAAATACTTCACATGTGAGGGTAGGTTCTCCAGACTCTATGCCTACCATATCAGATTACTTATGCACTTCACCAGGGTCAGAATGATGAGTATTCCATATTTCATATGCAAAAACATAGAGAGGATGACTGTGATTGCAAAAAGAAAACCATACCCACAGTAGCTCAACAGTATTTATCACTTTGCTGTCATCAAAATTATTGTTGTGCATCAGCTCACTCAGTTGGGAGTGTCATGGGAAACTTTCATTGCCCATGAAAGCTTCAAGGGGCCTCAAATTTTTGCAGATCCTCAAGAGGAAGGTGAACCTTCTGGGCAACAAAAAGAGCCTGAAAGCAAAACTGAAGAGGCTCACATTCCTGTGTTTATAACTTATGAGAAAGGCACCAAGAGGCTTTTTGCAGCTGCCAAACGAGTATTATCTCCACCAGGGGTGGAAGGGGTCTTGTTTTCTTCACCGGATCACAGGCAAATGCTATCTTCACCTGGGGTGAAAGGGGCTTTTCCTTCTTCTTCAGCTGAACAGGTACAGGACAAAGACAAAGGAAAGCAACAAGTGCATGATGAAGGCCCTACTGAAGGGCAAGACAAGGATTTTGTTTTGGTTGAGGAAGATGACACTGATTTGGGCTCTCAAAGCTCAAGACTCAAGGATATGATCATCAAAGAGAAAGAGGCTGAAATTCAAGCCTTATCACTTGACCTTGAGAGGGCCAAATGGATCATTAACTTTCTTGAGCAAGAGAACAAGCAACTAGAGGACAAACAAGCAATTATGGAGCTGCAAACAATTAGAGAAAACCGGCAAGTGGCAAAAAGAAGAAAAATCAAGATGACATCACTAGAGCAAGAAATTGAGGCTGATCGAGAATCATGGTTGGAAAGAGTGAATATCCACCTTGAGAAGTTGCTTGATAAGGCTAACAAGGAGAAGAAAATGTTGCGCCACATGGCTTATCATTACTTAGCTCGGAATAAAATTTGCAAGACAAGGATAAATGGCCTAAAAGCTAAGTTAAAGAGAGCCTTGAGAGCCAAAAAGGAACAAGACAAACTTAAAATTTTGGCTGAAGCTTCCTTGGCTCAGCAAAGCAATTAGTAAGCTTTCCTCTTGCCAAATTTGAAGCAATTTTGAGAAAATTTTGTCATTTCACAATTTTTAAATGCAAAACACAAGAATTTTTAGCTGATGCGCAGCGCCACCGGCACTGCGCATTGAGTTGGCTAGGAATTTTGAAAAATGGCTTATATTTTTGGATTCCTCATGGAAAAATAATGAAACCCAGAAAGTTTCATAAGTTTTGGAGGAGATCTGGGTCACCTAAAGGGCAAAAAACACCTAAAAAATGCCCTCTCTGCCACTTTTTGGACCCACAGGAACCAGTCTTGGGAGAAATGATTTTTGAAGGGGAAAATGGACTCCAAATCCAAAAATTCTAGTTGTCCTAGAAAGTAGACAGGTAGAGCTTTCCAACAAGCTATCTTGGGCTTGATTTGGTGAAGTGGAAGGCCTCCAAACTCAGCCTTGAAATGGTGCTGTGCATCAAGAAAATTTTTGCCAATTTTGCATAAAAACTCAGAATTTCGCCTAGTTTGCTGTCAGTTTGACTTTTTCTTCTCTCTTTGGTAAATTAATGATGTAATATGATGTAATATGATGTACTATGATGTAAAAATTATGAAAAATGACTTGAGGAGGTAGATACATCAGTTAGAGTTGGTTTGAGGATGAATGAATCAGTTTCCATAGTTTTAGAGGCAAGCTGTTCCACTGCCTATTTTTCAGTTCCTAGTTTAGATCTTGTTGAAACAGCTCCTTGACTCATGGATTCGACCCCTGATGGCTAGAATAGGTGGTTTGATGCCTATATCTTGTACTTTCTTAGTCATTTGTCAAGGTTGGACTCTTGTGGATGCATTGAGCTACTTTGTAAATCACTTCTGCAGTTTGGCAAGGAAATGAACCAGGGTTTTGCAGCATTTTGTGGGATTCTTGTGGTAATGTGAATTAGCATTGTTTTCTCCTCTATTATTTAGTTTATCTTATGTGTATATGTTCCATCATCTATCTTTTTCTGCATAACTAAATGAATCAAGATTAAAGGGTGGAATCCATTGATGTTCAGTGCTCTGCCTTGGGGTTTTATTTAGTTTTAAATGTTTTCTATTATTTGAAGAGGACTCATGAAACTTGCATGCCCTCTCCAACTCCTCACCAGTCTTTAGACTCACCATCACATTCATTTCAAAGTGCTAAAACACTTTCCTATCTCGCCCCACAAAAACCTCTGCAAATCTGAGTTGATTTCCCGAACCCAAAGCTGCCTTCCTCATCTGATCTGGCAACCAACCATTAAAATCAAACAAAATCCTCTAAGAAAACATACCTAGCCTAAAATTAGTAGTCATATCAATCATCTCAAGCCTTATTTTCCATATTCTCTTTGAGATTGACAAGGAGAGAGCCCTCTCCTAACCTGGTAGGGCTAGCTACCAGGTTAAGCGTGGTTTGATGTTACCCTAGACCTGCATTTCTTCAGCCTGAGGTAGATTTAGGCTATAACACCTTCTTTTCTTTTCTTGCTCTAATGCCAAAATGCTCCAAGAAAACTCTAAGTGTCCAAGAGTATGAGAGAGAGAGAGAATAATGAAAGAGCTCCAAAGATAAACTGACAAAAGGTAACCAACTGATCCTTAGAAGCCTGTTTATGAATGAGGCCTCTATTTTCTTCATTTTCCATTATTTTCCTTCATTTTCCTCCTCACATGGAACTTGTGACCTTTCACCTCCTTTTTCTCCTAATTTCAATTATTTTCATAAATAATTGTGCGAAAAATTCCATTTTGCCTTTCCAAAGTCTTAGCTATTGCCTTTGCCAGTTTCCTTAGCCATAAATAACCAAATGAACACCCCCTAGGATGTCTTGCCCAACATCCAGTTTGGAATAAGTGTCCCATTCATCCGTGGTTATTGTTTTTAACTTTTATTACATGGAATTTTCACCAGTGCTGTTACAATGTCTAAGAGAATAGATCATACATGCATTTTGAAACTCCACTTCACTGAATGTTGAATTGAAGTAAAATTGGAATTGTTAATAAATATGGACAACACATAAAATGGAATTAACTTAAGATAGAAAATTGGAAATATACTAAGGAAAGAGCATCCATGCACCCTCTACTCTCCTACATAATTAATCCTCCCTCACATTATGTTGCACATAAAAATGAAGACAAATTGTTGCCACAACTCTTGCTATATGGACGTGCAATAAATGTGCCTTTACTGTTGTTGTACAAATTTCTTTCTTTACCTAGTGAACGAGTGCACCTTGATATTGGAGAAAATACTTTCAGAGTAAACAAGGTAAAAATCCAATATTGTCACCATAAATATTTTACTGACTTGTTTGTGCAACGACAAACATGAAGTCCTCCTTTTCCCTGTATTGTTACTTGGAAATTTAATTAGCAAAATTAGACTTGTGACTCTTCAATTTTTTTACCCTTGTATGTCTGTTAGACAATTTTTCCAACATTCCTTCTTAAAGTGCAACTCCCAAAGATTGAGTTGGGCATTACCTACCTCTGACATGAATTTCAAGGGTATTGCAGGAAGCACCTTATACAATGAGGCAAGAGCCCCCAACAAAATCACCAACTTTTCTAGCACATTCCCAACCATCACGTAGATGTGCAGAATAATCTCATGATTAGGAAGACTATGTTGTGAGGGAGTGGGACAAGCATCAAAACAGTTACACATGTAGCCATCCTCCCAAATCACCAAACAATAACTTTCCCACAGTAGCACACATAATCTATGAATCTGAGAAATTGCCAAAGGAGTAGTAGAATGATAATGATGGATAGAAAATCATTGTTTGCATGCCTGAGCCACCGAGCCAGTGTTGGGGAGGGCCACCTACAAATTGTGAGGATGATCCTCTTGCTTTTTGGTAGACCCCACAAGTACATTTTTGACCTTGAAGGAAATCATGAAACAACCTTTACATGGGGCCCAGGTAAGACCACTAACAATCAAGCAAAAGCTTTGGCATTACTGCAAGAAATAACAATTCTGAAGCAAATGGGAAAAAACAACTATCAATGATAGGGAACTCTTTGGAAGTTATCCATCATATGGTATATCCCTTAACCACCACAATAAATCCACTTGAGCAGGCTAGGCTACAAAGCATAAAGAGCATGAAGAAGTTTTGAATGTGTGCATTTCTACAATGTTTTAGAAACAACCAAGTCTTCGAAAAATGAGAATAAAAGTGAGGCATATCATCCTTTGTTACCTTCAATGAAACACAACAATATTTAGCTGAAGTATGAAGCAAATATACACAAATGAAAGGTAATGAGCACTATTAGAAAGGTGTAATCATTGATGCCATATTGGCCCCAAATATCCAAGCACTCTCATGTCTATTGTTGTGGAAGGTAATCCAAAACTACTATGTACCAATCGAATGGCTAAATCAAGAACAAAAGAAAGGTTTTATATTGACTCTTCTTTCATTTATCATTGGAGGTAAAGATTAAAGACGTGCCAAACAATTTGTGCTTCAGTGTGGGTATGGAATCAATCAATATTGTTGGAGGTTGGTGATTTGATCAGGCACAAGATTGCAAAGATGGAAACCTCCCACAAAAATTTTAGAAAGGTTTGTAATATTCAAAAATACAAACCTGTGCACTATGATATTCTCATACAAAACCTACACTATCATAACACAAAGACTTGCAATCATCATTCCTATGTCATGCAACCAGTCATAACTCGTCAACAACTTAAATACCATTATAACATATGTAAAACCAACACCATAAAGGGACATGTCTCCCACTATCAAGCGGTATATAAACAACTTCAAGACTGTAAACATGAAATATGTTATTCACAACAGTTTTAACGAATACTTATCTAGAATTTGAGACTGGGCAATCGAGCTAGGGATTACAACTCTCCACCCAACCATAGATTAGGCTACATGGTGGTCTTTCTTGCAGCCTAGTCACCCTCGATCCAGATACCATAGCATGAGTGAAGGACCTGCTTATGGATTGCTTGGTTTTGTGACAACATGCAATAACACTTACTTATACTGAAACTTTATTGAAGTGGAGGAAGAGACAACATTTGGATCAATACACTTCTCCAGTATATTCTCCAGCGAAACACTAATGGTTTTATACCCTTTTCCATATTACAAGATTCTATCGATAAGCATGCTGGAGGTGACAACCTTACATTACAATGAGGTTCCTTTGTCCACTCTTTTGACAAAATAACCAATACTCCTTGTTTTTATTTAATACTTCTTAATTTGTCAGGAGGGTCTTCTCATTTCTTTCTAGTCAAATTGGTCTCCATAGCCTTTAGTAGAACACAAAAGACATCTCTTGGATTCTGACATAAAAATATTTCTCAAGATAACACAGACGTATGCAAGGTTTTGAGAATACATGAAGAGTCTCTCTTTATGACATGTCCATCAAATCTCTCTTTTCATTCTTACATGCATGGAAAGGAAACAACATGAATAATATGAAAGGATCATGGGTTTGGAAACATAATGGACTGCCATAAAACAAAATGTCTATTATTGCGAAGGCCAAGCATCAACTTTAGGCACTACCTCTTTATGACAACCTACAAGCCCGACATAGGAGAAAGCCCAGGAAGGGAATCTAGGTAGCAACATAAGGGATCACTGGAACTGGTTCTACGCTTTGCCCCTTCAGAATCACATGAACGACAATGAACCTGTCAAATTCCAATAAATGGATAGGTAATGTAATATTAAGAAAGAAGTATTCAAGGGAAGGCAAAGTCTGATGATGCACTAGCACGTTCTCCCTCTATTCCATGCTTGGGATACATATGGAGTAAAATCTTTGTAATGCCATTTTCTAATGATTTTATTAGAGTGTGCATTTCACCTAGCATTATTCATTTGCATCTGCATATGAATCTTAGTTCGCATATATGTAGAGAGTATGAAATGGGAGCACTCCATATGAGGTATCTCTATTAACAATGGGATATAGAGGCAACACCACTATGTCACTGAGGAAACAACACCTCCGAGTCTATAGTTATCTCACCGTTTTGGACCCTAATCATAACTATGTCCACTTGGCCTAAACTTTCTGATCATGAACCTAACTATGCTATTATGTCATGTTAATCAAGCAAACAATTAGAACATAGAGGAAGACTCATTGGTGCCTCCAAACAGAGGGGATACTTCAGACCATATCCCTCACTGCTTCCACTGATCGACACCCCCCCCCGCCCTCTAGATCTTTACAACTTCTTGAAATATGCTTGTCTACTGGTAGTTAGAGCTCATTCTAGCCCATACCCTCTGAACCAATGAAAAGTGTCCCATTTCCCCCTGTCTCCAGATTTTTGTGGTGGTTTAACCCATCAACATTCTTTTTTTGTGCCAGCCTAGTCTTTGTTGGACAATCATCCTCATGCCATTTGGTTGTTTGTCCGTTGTGTAAACTTGTCAGCATCCATGGATTCCATACATCCCAAGAAATTTACCCCCTTCCTTAGCTCTGGAATCCATGTCCCCGACTCAACCTATTAATTTAATTAAATTTGCAAGGCTTAAAATAAGCAGGAAATGCAACCAGGGTTATAATTTACATAAAACAACTTTAACACATTTCTTCAAATGTTTTGCATGAAAATATGCATAGATAAGCTGCATAAGTACTATCATACAACAATGCTAACATACAACAATACTATCCCCATCCACAAAACAACATTTTCATTGGGGCATTTCATCAAACAGTTTGTATGCAATGAATTATTAAACCATTTAGGCATTTCTTTAAACACTTTGCATGCAAACTAACATAATAACTTCCTCGGGGAATATCTCCTAACTTATAACAGTCCAAGTTATAAAAAATGAAATAGATAATCAATGGGATTTCCCCTCACTATGGTCCAAGTTTTAGCCTCTAGAACTTCCCAGATCAAAAGTTATAACAAAATTCCAGCATGACCTATTTGATGCATGAGTTTAGGAGCATCCGGGAAGCTTGAATTCTTCTGATCATATCTCCTAAAATTTTGTGACCTAAGATCTAAAAGTTGTACCAAATTATTAGTGGGATTTCCCCGCACTATGGTCCAAGTTTCAACTTCTAGAACCTTACAAAAGAAATTTTATAGCAAAAATGCCAACATGATCTATTTAAGGATGCATTTAGGAAGCCCAACTTCCTTTGATCATATTTCCTAAAATTTCACAACCCAAGATCTGAAAATTGGACCAGAGGATCAACATGATTCCCGTCACTACGATCGAAGTTTCAGCTTCTGGAATCTCCTAGAAGAAAAGATATAGCAGAAATTGCAACTTGAAATGTTTAAACAAGAATTTAGGAAGCCCATCTTCTTGAACAACTGATTTTACAAAATTTAATACATATAAAACACTACAACCAAATAATATAACTATAGCCATGATAAATGTGTTGAAGGCTAAATGCAGGTACATATAAAATTTCTTAAAAGAGAAATTAAATAATCATGCATATCACTAAACCATCTATGTCAGAAATATCATTAACATAAATATATTTTTATCTATAGTACCCATAAAAACACTGGAAACTGAAGTAGGGTGAGACACATTCCAACCCACCATAGGCTAAGTTGTGCTACAATTTTTCTCATAACTAGCTACCCCTGTGCCAGATCTTGATGCCTTGAGGAGAACTTAACTTAGGGCTATTTCACACACTTAAATTCAGACCAGATTTTAACACTAGAAGTGAAGGCCATTCTCCTTCACACACATAGAGGAAAAATTAGTGATTATCCTTTCCATCTTTGACCAAGATCACATTCACAAGAAGGCCATGTAGGTTTGCACAACACCACAAAGTCCTTCTGTAATCTCTACAGTGCCTCTCCCCTCTTCAGTTCTCTATGTGCCACACACAACAATGACCATTCCCCATCCTCAGAGTCATTTGGTCCAAAGGAAAAGTGTTGCATCACCTTCATTTCCTGTCACATAAGTTGTCGCTCACAACTCTTAACCAGTCATAAGGTCTGAACCTCTCCGGATTTTGTCGCCAATCCTTTTTCCAATTCAAACTTTCTAAGAGAGAGAGATAGAGAAAGAGAGAGAGAGGGAGAAACTAGAAGCTTAAGAACCAAGAAGAAGAATCCCTTGATTGCTCTTCCCTCTAATTTTTATAATCACACGTTGACCCTTTATCTTCCCAACCTTTCAGCTTCTTGGGAAGACTAACCATCACATTAAAGGGAAATATTCACCCAAGGTATATTTTTCCTCTTAAGTTAAATTCCCCCCTCCGCAAGGCATCATAATATATTGGCTATCCCCTTTCTTCATCTCTAGCATTTTTATTAATAAAAATAAAGATTACATCATATTGTGAAAACTCCTTGAAATGCAGCAACTAGAATTTATTCTTCTAACTAATTAATTATGTAGTTTATTTGTTATGGAAAATAAAAAATACCTTCTAGATGTCAAAAGGAATAAACAAGGGAATTATAAATAATAGTCAATTTGAAAGTCAAACATAGAGTTCTAATGCATTGAAGACTAACTAGCAGCGAGGATAAGGAGGCGTCCCAGACTTCATGAAAAACCAATTATTTCATGCACTTACATGTCATGAAAACACTCATACTAATTAACAAAGGAGATCCAATGTCAAGTAAATCCCTTTTGATAGTAGATTATGTGCAAGAATCATGCAGTCTGACGATATTTTGTTTTATTAGCATATTTTCAGAATTCAAGATCAAAGAAGATCACAAGTTATCAAAACTGTGATTAACTTAATTTCATATATAATTATGTGAATGTACAAGGAGTGAAGAGAAGATATGTAATCCATATTTTGATTTCAGACTTATGATTTTATAAAAGATACTTCTGATCCAGATTTCGATGTTCAATTAATCCTTTTAGTCCGTGAGCATCTTCTATAACAACAAATCCATGAAGGAGGAAGGCCCCCCCTATTTTGGGTTTGTTGTTGTTCGTGTTTTTAGTTCACTCTGTGAGTATATTTACTTTCATTTCATTTTATGTTTAAAATATTTATTGGTTTTTCATATTATTTTATATGACTATTGTTTAAAGCGAGCTAGTAAGAGTTGGATTGTGATTTACTAGTTTTCAAATTTTAAGTTTGTAACATAGAACTTATTTTATGAGCTATAATCCAATCAATTAAACAAAGTATTGTTATATGAAGTGTTCAATCTAGTAGTTGAACACATGTTTGTAATCTAAATTTGTACCATCGTAATCATAATAGATAATTGTTTAAAACTAGTTGTCTCCATGTAGTTAAAGTCTATTTAAAAATCTATAGAGAAGCACTCACTAACTAATTATAATTGAAATGGTTGTTACATGTGTTAAACACATACATGTCAGACATAATATGAATGATAAGCATGAGAGTACGTCTATTATTGACAATGATATACATTTATAGTACAAGGGAATGACCTTTGGTTTCATATTCCAAGTGGTCCCTTGGACTCCTTTTCGTTGTTCAGCTTCCACACCAACCCTTAGAGGATTAGGCGTCCAACATTGCCCCGCTTAATCCGAAGGGTTATGTATGAGTCCAAGAAGAGAGCTGTAATACAAAACGTGCAACAATGCATGGCAGCACTAGGCTGAATGTGCTCTCTGAAATGTTGGTATCAAGGGAGGTGGTTTAAGGATGACCACCAACACTGGAACACTTAGTGCAATTCCCAGAACTCTTCCAAGTTTGTCATGAAGCTAAGGTATTCTACTGAAGGAAGTGCTCCTGATGTTTTGAAGAGGGAAACCTTCAACCTTGAAAGGGAGGTCTCACCCCGCATAAAAGGGAGAACCTCAACCTAAAAAGGGAGGTCTCAACCTGTGATGGTTTAATGATTACCACCAACTCTGGAATGCTTAATGCAATTCCTAGAATTATTCCAAAATTGGAAAGAGGTTGAAGTCTCTTGCTGGAGGAAGTATCCTGAATTCTTTGAAGAGGCATCACCAACTGAAGGCATGCTCAAGGTCATCTTTGTCTCTGGCTACAACTCTGAATCTGGTATGGCAGGTTGTATCTCAGGCTCACTTGATGTGGCTTTGAAGCTGGTAGATGACCATCATTTCCCCCCTTGTCAGATACAAGGTGAGATGATGGAGAAAACTCAACTGCAAGACTGTTCAATACTCTAGAACAAGTTTGAACATATGACTGAAATATATTCCTGGTTGTTGATGCCCATTTCCAAGAAGCGATCCATCCAAGATGAATCTTTGTTCTTGTAGGAGGTTTGTTTCTGAAGCATCTGTTTGAAGAATGACTAGTTTTATGACAATTATTACATGGATGAAGCTCAAAACATTGATCTTTCACATGGCCAACTTGGTCACAATGTTGGCATTGAACACTCGGTTGTGGCTGTTGTGGAAGAGGACCAGAATCTGAAATAGCTGAAGGTGAACTGTCATGAAGGAATCCATTACTCTAAAACTTGATGGGCTTTGAGTAATCTAGAATATGAAAGGAAACCTCCTTATGATATCCAAGACCTATTCTGTGCTTGTTGTGGACAAGCTCTTCCCAAGGTTTGATGATTTGCTTGGGAAGTGCAGGCTGAATTTCTGCATCTTTATGTGAAACTACTCTTGAAATTGGCACTTGATGGGGATCAAACTCAACATTACTGACTTGATGACTTGCTGGTTGTTGATAGGATCCTGTTTCAAAGTCAAATAAGGGATTGTTCTGAACAAGTTCAGAAGGATGTCTTTTCTGTTGTAACTCCTCTTGTTGTAGCTTTGTCTCAAGCTACAAAAACTCAATATTCTCCTGTGCATTTTACAGACACATTTTAATATTGGAAAGAAAGGTTTTGTTGATCTTAACCATCTCATCAACAGTGGAATGTATTAAATTATTCAATAGTTTCAATACATAATCCTTTCGATCCATTTCAAACCAATATAATCAGAGAAATGATGTTATCTTCAACTACAAATTAACCTATAAAATGATAAATATTTGCAACTATTAGATGAGTAGCAAGATACCAATATCACCAGTCACTGTAGCAGACAATGTAGTACCAATTTCAATGCAGCAAATGACTTGCTGCTTCAATGCACTTACTTCTCAAACTTCTCAAAAAGAAGAGCCAATCTTCGACTTTCTTTGCAAATGAAATTTGTCGACAGTTCTAGAGCTTGCTAAAACATCTTTTCATAACATCTGAATACAAATTCAAAATTCACAAATGCAATAATCTTTTATCACTAAATTCACTTGAGTAATTTCTGGTGTTTAATGTGGTCTCGCCCCTTGACATTTGGTCCTACTATGCGGCCATCTCTGATAGTCCTCCTCCAACACTTTCACTGAAACTTGGTGGAACATAACTTGAAACATCCAATTACAGCATAAAAATTTACTAAAACCGTCCACCCAAAAATAAGATGTCTTCAGGTCTACCAAACTACCAAGGGTAAATTATTTATCCGAAACATAAATGGTGCAACTCAAAGTATCCTTGTGTCGACAACATCATCATCACCCTCTAGAAGTGCAATAACAGATGATGACACAAGCAAGCCTATTTATTCTGGCTGTTAAATCATAAGGATTGATGTAGTCAAACTCTGATTCTGATAAGCATATTAGCTGGTATACCGCACAAAACCGATTTCAATGCGCACAACATAAAATGAATCCCGAGAGATTTAGACACAAAAAAAATGAGGCTCTAGCCGCGGGTCTAGAGATTGCTATAGAATTTGGTCACGCCCAATATGCTCTTGTACATTTGGCCATAGCTCTTACCGAGGACAAAGGGCGTAGTCTTTGTTAAGAGATTTCATCTGCTATGGATGGAGAGGAAACTATGGAAACAATATAGAGAGTCCTTCAACGGGCCCTAAAGAAACTCCCATCCCAAGATCCTGCCCCCGACATCATTCCTCCTAATGCTTCATTAATAAATTGCATCAGGCGTGCTCAATCTTCACAAAAGAGAAAGGGGGACACTGAACAAAAAAATTGAATGTTGCAAGGCAGATCACCCATGGAGAATCCTAAAAGTTGCAGAGTATTTTTATTCTCCCCTCGAAGTAATTCGATGATTTAATCCCCAGTGTAGGGGGATGAACGCCCCGAAGGAAACAATGAGGTCAGCCCGGACCTACAGTGATGAATCCATTGAGGCTGAGCTTGAGGAAGACGAGATGATAGTTTTTAGAGGAAAATTATCTAAACTCACTAGATCAAGATTATCATCAAAGAAAACCAGGGATAAGTCAGGCCTTTCACAAGAAGACCAACATCATGAAATTCAACCTGTGAGTAGTGCTACACCTCATGAGGCTATAACCCCAAATCAATACAAGGCTCAGATCTTCCCCAATTTGGACTCATCATGTATATCTAAGTATAATTGCTCCTCCTACGCTAGCTGTGGCGATCCAGATTCTCATAGAAATAGAAACGTAAAGACAGGCACCACAAACCTAATCAAACACACAATTTAAAATGCAAAAAGGTTCAGAAAAGAAATGAAAAGAATTTTTGTATCATCATTTATTCACTTCACTTCAAAGGGTTCCATAAATGAAACAAGCCTGTAAATAACAAAATCAGAGCCGCCTGAATCTGCTCCAAGCATTAAACTTCGAGATCTTATATTTTCTAAAAGCGTTTCTTGACATATGGATCATTCATTGCTTTCGGTAGAAAATGCTTCAGAAATGCCAGGGAAGTGTAGAGCATGCCGACTGCCATGGAAATCCTCTCGACAAGATGCATAGTGGACAAAGTTTGAGCGCACAATCCGAGGGTGTTATTAGCAGCACCAAGCCATGATGGCTCATGCAACAGTAGGCGTTACACAGATGGTGCCAGCAAGAGCGTAGCTTAACCAAGGAACAAGTATGCAGAGAAATGAAAATGGTCAAGTGCATAAATCTTTCATCCTTTTGATGTACTCTCTAGGCAAGACCAGACTAGCGTTATTCAAGGAAGCTCAGACAAGCTTGGCAGGGAATGGAAACATGTCATTTTTTTCTACCTAACGCAGAAAACTAGTGGCTCAAATTGGAGCAGGACTAGCAATCGCTGTCTCTGATACCATGTTAAACACATACATGTCAGACATAATATGAATGATAAGCATGAGAGTACGTCTATTATTGACAATGATATACATTTATAGTACATGGGAATGACCTTTGGTTTCATATTCCAAGTGGTCCCTTGGACTCCTTTTCGCTGTTCAGCTTCCACACCAACCCTTAGAGGATTAGGTGTCCAACAATATTGTTACATGAATGTTTGAATTCTATAATTGAATGTAAGGTTGTAACCTATTACTTCAACATTTGTAGTTTCAATACATAGTAGTTTAAGGATTAAATGAAACTTTGTATTGCTTTAAGTGTGAAATTTTATATGAATGCATTTCAATTTCAGAGCCACAGGAACATCATTCATTTGTCAAACTATTCTCAAGTCAATCACAATAGGGTATTGTTACAATAAAATCGAAATCATGGGATTAGTACATGAATTGTAATATTCATTTTCACATTTACGATTAAAGTAAACGATGACTTAAGTTGAATGCATTTATAAGTTTTATTGCTTTCATATATTAATAAGATAATTTAGGATAAATTTGTCTATTGTAAAAAAAGTAAGGTTGCATAAATAAAGCACTTCATAAATATTTTGTAACTTCTAGTTGACATATAAATGAAACATAATTTTAAGAATATATAAATTGATTGTTGAAAGCATTAATCATTCACATGGGTGTAAAATAACTCTAAGATAGTGCTAAAATATGGGGTTGGCATAATGGGTCAAATTGCACTAAGTGAATGAAAAGAATAAGAAGGCAATATTTGCAAGAGGCAAACTCACAATTGCTTTCAAGGTTGGATTAACAATTCTTGTAGGTTGTTGCGCTTTTTGTAATTGTATTTTGTAAATAAGTTGCAAGTAGGTGTTCACTGTCCTCTATTATACATTGTAATGTTCTTAATCTATATAAAGTTACGGCAATTGCCTTGGGTATCATCTATACATGTGTGTTGTGGATTCTTTATGTGTTGGATGTCACCATTCCTTTGTTTTGCTTTATGTTGGCTAAGTATTGAATAATTGACTAAGTGTTAAAATATTGTTGGATGCTTTAAAGGTGTGTGCGCAAAGCGTGTGCATCTATTATTCAATAAATTTGACTATATAAAACTTAGTTGCATTTGACATATTGTAATTTAAGATGAATTTATAGACAACTGTTAAACATAATCTCATTATAGTAAAGGTATGTTAATAACAACAACAAAATAAAAAGAAACATTACCTTAATAAACCCAAAAGAGAAGGAAAAAAAAAAAAACACCATTATCTCACTGGTCACCCGATAACCATGAGTACTAGTAAATGTGAGTGTGATCCTTCCTATTTTCACAATAGGTTTTTCTTTGAACATTGATGCAATGCGAGATTTTAGCATCGGGCCAAACATCCAAACACTTTTCAAAAAATATCATATATCTCTATAAATGCCCAGAAGCCCATTATGGCCAAACATCCATACACTTTCTCAAAAATATCATATATCTCTATAAATGCCCAAAAGCCCATTACGACCAATTTGCGTTTGCCATGATAAATTCTCGGATTCATCGCGCAGGATATGACTGGTAAATATGGGATCGCATGGAGATAGTTCTAGCCTTGTTTGGGTACTAGATAAAAAATTTGCAATATTTTCGACTGTTTCATTTGCATTCCTTATACGGGTCTTGGTATCTCTGCATCCCTACTCAGGTATTCCTCTATATTCTCCTTTCATTACTGAATGGATTCAACCGATCTGTATCCTCCTATTTCCGTATAACTGTCGTTTAGCTGTAAAGAAACAGTTCTACCCGCAACGGGTTTTACTGAAAACAGATCTGATTTTGGCAGGTGCTGGAAACCCACCGCTATATGGGGACTATGAAGCTCAGAGGCACTGGATGGAGATCACAGTGCATACCCCTGTGAAAGAGTGGTATAAAAATACTACTGATAATAATCTCAGCTACTGGGGTCTTGATTATCCGCCACTCACAGCTTATCAGAGCTACAGTCATGGACTGGCATTGCAGGCCCTGGATCCTCAATCTGTAGCTTTGCACACTTCTAGAGGTTATGAGACCCGTCGCAGGTAAGGATACAGTTAGACATCGATATCTATATATATGTAAAAGAAAATTAAATTACACGAAATATGGTTATCGGTTGAACTCTCCTAGCTTCGGTAAATATGATTGCAATACATCCCTTAGAGGCTAATGCCAATCAGAGGACAAAATTCAGTTGTTATGAGTTCTTCTCACATACTTGCAATAGTTGATTTTTTTATTTTGAGCTGGTGAAGCTCGGAGTTTAAATGTAACTGTGTCTCCTAGGCACATGTGCTCTCACCATAGTATTATGGGTTTCGGCAATTGCAATTTTACCCATTTCCATTTTTGCTCATAGCAGTCCTAGTGACTTGTGACACTGTCCAATTCACTTTCTTCTAAAGAATTGGGGTTGAATCGTCCAATTAGAAAATCCCAATAGTTCACTACATATGCAATGCAGGAATTTGATGTGATTTTTCTTCTTCATTACAACCATTACAACCATTCGTTTTTCCTCTGTTTTCGAAAAGTACTCACATTTTCTTCTAATAGGGTTCCTACTATTTTTTTTTAGGAAGTAATTCTTAGAAATATACACTGAGGGGCTTCACCAAATAATACGGGCTTACTTCGATTTAGATGCTATTTGCTTGAGGCCATCTAATTTTTCATAATCACCTGGGACTTACACCTAGCCTCAACCCTTTCAGTAACATGTAATTCAGGTGCGGCATAACTCAATGTGAATAAAACCCTGGCGAATGCCTTATAACTTTATAGTGTTAACCAGTGAATGAAAGCCTCATTAGCACTCCTCCTCACTATTATCAAACGCTGAGATAACCATTACTAACTTCTCTATAACCTACTATTAAGTACAGCTGGCCTTCTCCAAAATAGTGCTTTATTGTCTTCATGCATATCTCATGTTGACTTTCCATCTTGTTCTTTTTCTTGATCTCCGCCATCCATTACTTTTTTGCATACTTGCTGCATTTTTTCTCCAAAGAAAATCACGCAGGGAAATGCCCAGGTACTTCCCTGCATTCGTTGATGTTAACTGGTGCAAACCTTTTTCTTGATCTCAGCCATCCATTACACTTTTGCATACTTGCTGCATTTTTTCTCCAAAGAAAACCACGCAGGGAAATGCCCAGGTACTTCCCCGCATTCGTTCGTTGATGTTAACTGGTGCAAACCTATCAACGCTGATTATGGTGCTGTATCTGGCTCTGACTTAAGTGATGCATACAAAAATGACAGCCAACCCAAGGAATTGACCCTGAGACGTCCTGCATGAATCTTCAAAGCACCCAACAATTTGAGCTAGCTCGTGAGGCTTCATACTTACTGCATTCATCCATGAATTGGGTTGCCTGGGAATTTACCCTGAAACCTTCTTCATGAAGCTTCAAAGCACTCTTCTCGTGCTGCACTTTTCTTTATTGTGCGTTATCTTCCTATTTGCATGTGTCTAAATTATCCCCCTGTTTGCATGCAAATGCGTCATGATACTTGATTTGATTTTGATTTTTATCAAAGCTTAAACATAATTCCTCATATTTAGTAGGCACCCATGTTCACAATAACTTGAGAGGTTTGCAGTGTCCCCTACAAGTTTTTGACAATGATAATTTATCTGATATGATTTTTCTCATGACAGTCCTAGTGATCAGATGCATTCTCCATATCTCCCTCCATAAATGATGCAACAAAACTGTTTGCAAGGTTGGGGTGGAGGTTGGACAGTAGTAACCCATTTGTTCACCTTAGTGTGCTGTAATATAGACATTGATTTAAATCTCATAGGGAGTTTGGGCGAGGGCATTCACATATTTTAAAACACTTCAGCTAAACTAGCATGCTTCCCAATTGAAGATATGATAGGTTCGGTGAATCTTTTTATCAATGATGAATTACCAATATACTCGTATTTTTTATGTGTCCTGACACTCCCATTCTAAGGATGTCTGTAATATGCTACTGCTCTTCATGTCGTTGAGTGTTAGGATTTCTCATAATTTAAATGCAAGCAAGTGCCCTTTGATCCATGTTTTGAGAGAATAAAGCATAATCCTTTGATTGCTTTGATGCCACCTTTCCAGTTAATTTTCTAAGTCACTTCATGCATCTTTACCTCTTCAAGGTCTTTGGAATTATAGCTTAATCTTTCATCATTATGCTCCTATTTTCTGGAAAGACTGGGCCTTTTCTTTTGGTCCCTGGGTGTAATATCCCTTAGGGTAAAATTCCCCCTAGGGTTCAAAAGAGCACATGACAAGTTTTATATTCTAACTAGCATCCCAATATACTTCAATTTTTGCAACCAGAGGCAGTATTGAGATGCAATAAGATAGTGTAACCATGTATTCAACAATTCATTCCCATGAAACCAATTCAGCAGTACATAAGTTGTTTAGATCAATTTCAAAATTCATAACAATTGCTATTGCACCAACAACACCCTACTGTCTTAATCCCCTAGATCTGACCTTGTAACCAGCCTTAATAATTTCTGCCTCCTGCTGTCTCTCTGATGCCAGAGATCTGCACAGAGATGACCTGGTGCTCAGATCAAGCCTCAACTCCAATGCGCTGCCACAGATTTCTTATGAAAAGGGATTACAGAGTGAGTTGCTGCTGTCCAAACAGCACTTCGCTATCAAACAACCCTCTGCTGCTCAAACCAGACTTCAAGAGTGGTTTACTGTCACAGTGATTCCTCCAAATAGAACAGCAACCCTTATCCGAACCCTCAAACTGGTGTCACTGCCCTAAAGAACCACCTCAACCAGAATTTGCTGTCACAAAGTTATCCCAAAGAGGGATCTGCTGCCACCAACAGAGCCTCCAACGTTGCCACTGATTGTGCCCAGATTAGGGCGTTGCCACAGAGCTGCTCAGAATTAGCCTCAGAGAGATATGCTGCCATAAATTGATCCTCAGAAAGGTCCTTAAAGACAGCCGCTGCCCAGATCTCTATCTTGAAAGATTCTGCTGCCACAGAAAGGGATGTTTGCTGCCACTGCCCCTGGAATTGTTTGGACAGACCTTGCTGTCACAATATTGCTCCTTAGTAGCCCAAACAAGCCAATCCTCAGAAGTTCTCCCTTGATTGCCAAAAACAGATGAAAGATGCCTCTGAAAAATTATGCCAAACAGAGTAGAGAGAAGGGGATTGGCTAGGGTGGAATCTTTCACCAATGAAAGCAATCAGAAAGAATAGGGGTCTTAAAATCCTCAAGAGCCTCGGCTCATAAATCAGAAGATCAACAATCCATGATGAGAAAAATGATTCTCCTTTCTCCTATTTATAGATTCCCTTTGGGGTCTCTTCTCCTAATTTGAGGGCCTAACAAGTTTCCCTCCATTTTGCCTCAAATTTGGCTTCTTTCACAAGTTTTCCTCCAATTAGTCCAATTTGCCCAATGTTGCCCCAATAACATTGAATAATGGGTTCCCCTTTATAAACGACTATAGCCTATCGGGTTGGATAGGCTTCTTCGTCCTCCCTTGGGCTATTTAATTAGAAGAGGACATTACACTGGGTGTTTAGACGTCAGCCCAGAATGCTATTATCTGGTTGCTAAGCTGTGCACCATGGCAATGTTGTCCATTGAAGATGCAACTAAAGGACTAAATCTTTTTTAAGGTGTTTTCATGTCGAGATTTGCTAACAAGTATTGCAACAAACTTGGCAGTGAGTAAAGAATATAGTTGCAACACTGACATTGTCTGTGTGAACGATGCTGCTAACAAGAGCCTACCTACAGTGGAACTGTTTTTAACACAACCAATTGCTACAGATCACGTCTGTACTCCTAAATATTTATAGATTGAAGATTTATGTGTTTTTGCTGCATATGACACTCTTGTGTATGTGTCTTCTTGTTGCTTAAAGCCTCAAAGATCTATAGTATATACAAGGTTGGCCTTGTGGACTTTTCTTTGCTCTTTGCTATATGGTTAAGGATTTTGTCTCCTCTCATATTGGAAAACAACTTGTCTATATGATGCTGAACCCTTGGCCTATAATTTTCTTTGCATGTGTTTCATCTATATAATAAAGAGGGAGAGAGAATAAAGAGACTCGATATTTTACTGTTGCCTCATGTGATGTGCAGCAAACTCCTAATGCGTTGGACAGTGTTAACATCAGATGCAATCATATTTTTTCCTGCAGCCTTATACTTCATTGCTGTTTATTATAATGGGCGGAAGGATGAAGACCTTGTATGGGCACATGCAATGATTCTTCTTCAACCATGTGCAATATTAATAGACCATGGACACTTCCAGGTACGATGGTGTGAAACCATTTTCACTCCCTGTTTTCACTTTAGTCTGGTAATATGGTATGTTCTTTTGACAAGTTCTTGTATGGATTCATTGGATAAACCCACTGAAAAAAATGGAAAAAAATTCAGCAGTCTATACAAAAACAATCCCCATGAAGAACAAAAAGGGGCTCATTGTGAAAAAGTGGTAAAAGAATGTTCATTAACTAAACGAGCCAGATAAAGAAGTAATGCTATTGAGGATGGGGTTGTGCTAAAATCATATGCACCAATTTGAAGGACAAGAGTCTAAATGGTTTTTTGCCCCTGTCAATGCTTGCTAGTATCAACATGTGAACAAAATTCTGTTTTGCAGTACGGGAAAGGCATTTAACCACATTTGGCTTTCTGATATTATAGTTGTTTGCAACTAGAATTCAGCACAATATGTATAAGGATATTGTGGTACACTGCATCTAACATGAAACCTTTTCAGTATAATTGCATCAGCCTTGGTTTAACTGTTGGAGCAATAGCTGCAGTTATCTCAAACAGAGAGCTAGTAGCATGTGTACTTTTCTGTCTTGCTCTTAATCATAAACAGGTATGTTTCTCTGTATCGACAATTTTTGTTCCTTGTCTGTGTTCAATATTACTTCATATGATTGAAGAATAAACATAGGACCTTTTAACATGGCATGTCGTGTTGATAATGAAGTGTGTATGGTTTGTAATGCTTGCAATGCAGATGAGTGCATATTATGCTCCGGCATTTTTTGCTCATCTTTTGGGGAAGTGTTTACGCCGCCAAAATCCCATTTTTAATGTCATAAGACTTGGCTTAATTGTTCTTGGAACATTCACAGTCGTATGGTGGCCCTTTCTTTATTCCAAAGAAGCCATACTAGAGGTATGACTCTTGAGGGTTTCTGTCCAAAATAAAGCATAGTTGAGGTACCAATTCTTCAAATCTGGAACTGACAACTCACCTTCGTAAATGCAGGTTCTTGCACGCTTAGCACCACTTGAACGGGGTATATATGAGGATTATGTTTCTTCCTTTTGGTGCTCCACTTCATTACTTATAAAATGGAAGCAGAGGTTTTCAATGTCCACACTATCATATTTTGCCTTGGGTGCCACTTTGACTGCTTCTCTCCCATCCATGGTTCAGCAAATATCTGCCCCAAGTAACAGAGGATTCCTTTATGCATTGCTCAACAGCTCATTTGCCTTTTATTTATTTTCATATCAAGGTATGCCCCTCGACTCAGCCCTCTATATATTTAGTAAACATTACATTACTCATGATTAAGTACTCTTTTATCAATTAAATGACACTTTTCTCTATGAAAATAACAGTCCATGAAAAGTCCGTGCTGCTGCCTCTGCTACCAGCAAGCCTGTTGGTTCTGGAAGAACCTTTTCTTTTCAAGTGGCTGACAATTAATTCCTTGCTTTCCATGTACCCTCTTCTTCGCCGTGATGGATTGACCATATGCTATATAGCTCTGCTGTTTTTGTTTATTCTTCTGTACTATACACCATTGAAAAGCAAGGAGGATGGAAGCAGGAGCAATTACATAGCACAGAGGCTTCCAAAGTTTTGGTGGGCATTAATGTCCTTGTATACTCTTTTCTTAGTCATGCTACATGTATTATATCTGTTTGTGCAGCCTCCCACAAGGTACCCTTTTATCTTTGAGGCTGTTATAACGGCATGTGCATTTTCTCAATTTGCTATTCTTGCTATATATACGAACATTAAACAATGGAGGGTACCCATTGATATACCCCGTAGCTCAGATGTCAAAGAAAAGATTAACTAACTCAACTTATGATAACAATTTCCCCCTCTTATGATATCTTTGTTTGCTTTTGCACTCTGTTGTGTATGTTTCAGGAAATTTCCTTTAGATTCACTTATAAAAGTATTATAATCTGAAAGTGCATCTTCTCTGTTGGACACATTTGGTTCCTCGCCTCTGAAACACCCAATGCTTGGGTGGGTCTCTTATATATGCATTATGCCAGGTAGACATGGGATTTTAGTATTTAGCTACATCACATTCTTGAATTCAACCATTGGATAGTTCAAGCCCACTGAAGTAAGGATGATTCACTTATAAAATTATTAAGAAGCAATCTGAAACTGCATCTACTCTGTTGACACATTTGGTTTCTTACTTCTGAGAGACCCAAAGCTTGGGTGGGTCTCTTATTTATGCATTATACTAGCTAGACATGGGATTTTGGTATTTACCTATATCACATTCTTGAATTCAACCATTGGATAGCTTAAGCCTACTAAAGTTAGGATGATTAGCAGCGGTATTGTTAACATCAATAAGAAAGGAGTAGCTTTAGTCACTTAACCTTAAAATATGCGTGACCTGCCTTTTCATTCAAAAACCCAAGTTCCATGACAGTTTAGCTAGGTATCCTCTTTTACAATTTTCTGTACAAAGTTTAAAATGTGTGAATCATATTTTGTGAATATCCTCACCATTCATGACCTTTCCAAAAACTCTTTGCTCTGATTTTTTACAACAGGTGGATTGTGATTTATGTGTTGTTATAGTTAGTGTAATGTGACAAGAACATTCAGTTCATTTTCATAAATACCTGTCAAGTGTTTAACTAACAGCTTTCCTTGCTATGGAGATCAAATTGCATTGCTTTTTCTCAATGAATCACAATTTTGTATTGCTGTAGTTAATGTCTTTTTTAACATTCATGATTAGCATGGACTAATCTGTGAGATTAGGTGTATAGTGAAATCTGCTTCAGGATTTATAACTCAAAACCATAGTTCTTATCTAGCATGTATTACTTAAATAGTTGTGTCACAAGCATATACAAGTAGCATGGAGGCTACGTAACTGAATCAGGAATTCAGTCAACGATTGGAGAAGCAAGGGACAGCATCCAGGTGGTTCCAAATAAGCTCTCAAGCATTGTGGTCATCTCATTATTGGACTTCGATCATTGTTGGACTTGGATCTTTCATATGTTTAGGGCAAAGACTCTTAGATTTTGAGAAATTTGCAGTCATCTTTTGCATCTATATATATTTGTCTTTGAATTATTTATATTAAGTACTCTAGGGTATTCTCTTCTTTCCTTGGATCATAGTTGTGTGCTCCATGTGGTGTTGATCAGTAATTTCCTCGTGTAAATATCAATGTAGTAAAATGATGTATTAATCTCCATGTAGTAACAATGATATATTAAATTATTACAGAATCATGTTGGATGATGGTGTGAAGTTCTCCTTGACCATTAAGGGCTTCTGCAAGGAGTGTTGCCTCTAATTCCTTATAGGTATCTCAAGTGTTGTAAGTCCAATTGGACATTCTTTTATTTGATCATCAAAATTTCAATCCACATGTTATAAGAACAAAGATTGAAATAGTTAATACACTCAACATGGGCATTTAAAAATTAAAATCAAGTACATTGTGTCCTAGCTTAATTTAGCCTGCTACATGCAAAGTGTTAACATTACATTAAGTAAATAATGTTCTAGCTTAGTTTAGCCTGCTATGTGCCAATGATAACATTGTTAACATTAAGTAAATAGTGTTCTAGCTTAGTTTAGACTGTTAAGTGCCAATGTTAACTTAACATTACATTAAGTAAATAGTGTTCTAGATTAGTTTAGCCTGATAGGTTTTGGGTTTGGTCTTTGCTGGTAGCATTAAGTTCTCTTGATGATACATTTTCATTAAGTAAATAGTGTTCTAGATTAGTTTAGCCTGATAGGTTTTGGGTTTGGTCTTTGCTGTAGCATTAAGTTCTCTTGATGATACATTTTAAATGTAATAAAATAATATTAATGCATTTTAGGTTTGAAATATATTTTGCTTATTGTTAAGAGCGAAGAATGGATCACCTAGTGGAGGTCATCTCATTCTTAATTATACTTATTTGCTTTGGAAAAGAACTTCTTTTATCAATAAATAATCATGACATTTATAAAATAATATTTATTTTTTATTATATTGAAATATTAAATATACTCAAATGAAGAGCTAAGTAATAACATCATCATTAGATTTAAAACATTATTAATAAAATAATTTTAGAATAATTTTATGCTAAATTTGTCATAACAAATTATTAAATATCTCTTTATAATAATGAAAAGACCAATATCACCAATAATTATATATTCCTTTAAAATGATACAAACAAAAACATTTACAAAATTATTTTTATAAAGTTAAAATATAACTTATAATCATTCACTTTAATGATACAAGCAAAAGCCTTAACAAAGACGTATTCATAATTTAATAACATAATCCTTGGGTTTGCCATCTGTTAAGTTTTCAAATTCAAATTGAAAACCTTTAATGGGGTACCATAATACATATTTTAAAAATAATTTTTTTTGAATAATCCTTTAATAAAAAATACGTTATACTTTATAATTAATACTAATGCTTTTGTTATTTTTGGTATTCCATATTATTTATTAATGTTTTTTGTTAAATAATAATAATAATATTCATTTTTATGGTCACGACTAAGTCAGACACCAAATTTGTGTATGAGACCTTCTTGTTTATGGGACAAGGGGCATTTGACTGCTAAATCTATGAAAGCATACATACTCTACTCCCCTTTGGTTTTGAACCTGTGACCTCTTAGGAGGAAACACATGCTCTTAACCATTAGGGCCACTCAAGCTGTATTCCATATTATTAATAAATGCAATTGAAACTTAAGTATGTAATTTTTAATATTTAAATGTATACTAATATTTTTATACATTATGCTGACAATTTTGTATTGGTTTTTTTTTTTTAATATATTTGTTAATGTATTGTAATACTTTTTTAAAATAGAAATGGATATTTTGGTTTATATTAAAAGATCTAGAATCTTGCGTAAAATTGTTATATTTTTTCTAAAAAAGTGTTGCTAATGTTCTTTGAGGATTTGAGATTGAGTATATAGGGTCAATCCAAATCCTCAATTGAGAACTCCATAATACAAAAAAATTATTTCCGTTCTAGCTAAAGATTTTCTAAAACGCCCCTAAGATCTAAATACATTTACATCCCCTTCTTAACTGTTTGTCACTTTAACTTTGACTTGTTTTTCGTTTTCCTTGGCGAGATGGTTTTCGTCTATTTTCCAACTTAGATCCATCTTGAGTTATTTGATGAATTTCACAGGTCACTTGTTTGAGGATGATCTCTACTAGTAGCATCATCCAATTGGCTCCTTGATGGCTCTTTCTTGTTTGCCTTGTCAACCTAAAAAGTTACTTGTCCAATCTTGCTTTTTGAAGATACACAAGAGAAGGGATTGTTCTTAGGGCTTTGTTGAGCAAGTTCCTCTTTTCGGTGGATTTTTTTATGACTTCCTCATCTTCTTGCCCATCTTGTGTTTCTTGCTTATCCTCGGCCTTATCTTAGGGTTTTTCTTCCTTATAAATTGTATAGTGTTCTCTTTGAGCGCCTTCCCACCATTTGTGCCTCTAGCTATTTTTTTTGCATTGTTTGTGTATTGATAGTTTTCATGGCTCTTGGGCAATTTTTAAATGTGTTCCCTATCTCATCACATGCTTGGCACCAGAATGAGATATTCTCATAGTTGAGCTTTTGAACCCACAAGTAATTTGTGCTAGTTAAATTCATTTTTGATGGAAAACCCTTATTGAAATCCATCTCCACACAAATACAAGCATATTTGGGGTTGAAATAATCTTTTATTTTTGGGCTTCAACAATGGAAAACTCCAATTGGATCTCCAATTGCCTTAAGTGGAGAGATTCCAGAGATGCAGGGGTAGATTTGGAAACCTGATCTAAACTGGAGCAAAAGAAATTGAAGTTGTAAGAGGATTGAAGGAGGGGGAGTATGGTTGCATAAAAAGCCCCGCGCTTCCCTAAAACTAGGGATCATTATTGGAAATAATGTTCTTTCCTTCTAACTCCTCGAAAATCACCACAAAAAAACCACGAGCCAAAGTATAAATATTAAGTTCATCAGAGAGAAGGGGCTTCCAATTCTTTGAGATCCACTGATGGAGGTCAACTAAATGAGGCCATAAGTCATTGAATTTGGAAACTAAACCTCTTTTCGAAAAACACAATGCTTCACTAATGGGTTTTGGCCCCAACAAAACTGTGATTGTAGAGGCTTCATGTGCCACCTAAATGGGAGCACGAGAATAAGATCTAAACTTGACCACATCTTTAAAAGAGAGAATGCCTTTACCCAAACCAGAGGATGCTTTGAGACTACCATGGGAGTTAGAGCAGAGGGTGCGGCCAGAGAAGGAAATCCAAGCCTAGAATTAAAAAAGAAGGGGTGTTGCCATCGACAAGGAGCGCTGACTTGAGAGGGTGGAAGAGCTATAGCGATCGACTAGGACTGAGCCCTAGCCGCCGCAGAGCTCAACCCATAACACTGTTTTGATATATCATAATACATTTTTAAAAATAACTTTTCAAATGACTCTTTTTAAGAAAATACATTAAATTTTATAATTAATGCATTGTTATTTTATGGACAATACACCATGCTTCATAATTAACGCATTTTGTTATTTCTCTATATTCTAGAATATTGCTAATAGCTGCAATTTAAACTTGAATGTGCTACTTTTTGCATTTAAATGTAAAAGTCTAAGGGATATTTTTATGGATTATGTTGAGTATTTTATAGTTGTTTTTTGTTTTTAATATAATTTCTAAAATAGTAATTTAATAATCAATTACAAAATAATATAAAATAGGAATTTAGATTGAAGTATTTGGATATGAAACTATGTTGAAGTCTAAACTCTTCACGATTATGGAAAGCTAACCTAAGCTTTTCTTTCACGAGTTTCACATTATTGAAGCTTTCACTAACAAACCAATGTACCTTCGAGAAGAGTAAAATAGGGTTAATCTTGTGTTTTTCATCCACGAGATTCACATTATTGAAGCCTTACAAACATGCCAATCTACCTTGGAGAGGGGAGTTCGATTAACTAGTGCCACAACATAGCTCTTTCTACCACAACATTTGTTGCATACAAATTGGCAATGTTTGGTACATTACCATCAATATTAATGGCCCATAAATTGTTGTGGATATTTCATTGGAAAGTTCGTCACAACATATCTGATAAAATGATATTTGAAATTCTAGGCTATTATAGTTTTGTTTACATTTCTGGATATGTAGAATACTATTAATAGTGCATCCATGTGAATTAGAAATTATGCAGAAAATAGAGAACAACAAAATAAAAGCTCACACACACATTTGACATAAGATATTACCTGGAAAACCCTTTCAGGAAAAAAACCCAACTGGAAGGTGAGACCACTTTATGCCATAACAGCCAATACTATAACATCTATGCACATAGGTAGCTCAATCACTCCTCATACATGCATATTTTTCACTTTTACAAGAGAATATTGCACATTGGCTTCTTAATTCAATACTCTGGCATTCTAATTTGGATCTCTAAAGAAGATACACCAAGTGTCATCGATTTCTATCACTCATTCGCATTGTTGTCAAACCCTTCTCTTCAAGCATACTTTGCATTATGCAACCAACCATTACTTTCTATGTGCATAGTTTAATCTATTGTCACTAGTCTTCAAATGTGCACTCTTTCCATGCGCACAATGACTCTAGATAAACCTTACAACTCATTTCTTCAACATTTGTTAGTCTTTGCAATAAATAAGTCAAAACAAAGTAAAATATACCAACACACTGTTCTATATAAATACCTCCATGATGGGGCAACTTTAACTACAAGTTAATATCTCCAGATCAACAATTACATCAAGATTTTATTAACATTCAAGACCAATACATTTTAGAGATCATGTTAATCTAAAACATGGAATAATATTATATATTGTGATTGCCTTGTCTTGCACACACTAAAGGAGACATCAACATATAAATGAACACATCAAATTATGTATAGTGAAACATCATGCCAAAACTCACACTTTCACCAACTCGCTTATATCAAAGCTCTGCAACCATACCCCTCTGCATAGCCCATTGTCTTCAGAAGAAAACAACACGATAAAAATAATAGACATAGATCTAAATCGGTGTTGTGATGATTGATAATATTCTTCTAAACTTATCCCAGAATTGTTATAGACATTTTTGGGCACTGCAACCCCAATCATAAATGTCCATAAACTAAAGGCTTCTAAGTCCCTAAAGGTGTTGTTTCACACCCTAAAAGAACAAGGTTAGCTGATTATATCATCTCCCAGAAGTTCTCCATGAAAAACTACTCAGAACTGGATCATTTCACTTGCTCCATGGCCAGGGTGTGATGCATCCCACCTAATACACACGGGAAGTGCGATGCATGTTGAAAAACACTTCTATGGGGTGCGATGGACGAGAAAAGACAAGTGGCAGAGACAGTTTGCGAGGTGGATGATCATGGAATCTTCCAAAAACTTCTCCTGTGACACTTGCCTCTCAGAATCGCCCAAGGATGAGTAAGAGATCAATGAGATCTCCATGTGGAATCAAGAACTATCAGAGAGAAGACACTAATCAAAAACCCAGAGCTGACTCACACCTCTGAAAATATCTATATATAGATCTCTCATCCCAGAGATCCAGAGGTTGGAGGCTGGAATTTTGTATCTTGTAAGGAAGTGCTGTTGGTTTCTTGGTGCAATATCATAGTGTTGGGTGATCTAAGCTTTTCATGAGGTGAAGAAGGCTTACTTGCTGAGAGGATGATGCTGGGTCAGAACAATCGGTTGTAGTTCGCTTTGCTCTTTCTTGATTATCAATAACACTATTCAAGTTTTCCTCCATATTTTTGTATGATTGATTATTTATGCATTTGTATGGTCAATGTACATCTGATCCTATATTGTTTATGATAATAGATCTATGTTCTTGGATAGTGTTATGCTGCTTTGATTCTACATGTACTCTTTGAAGCTAGGTAGACAAGGAAGCGAGTGGCAAAGACCTACCAGAAGAGAGAGGAATCGAGCAAGGAACCAAGCGCAAGACGGAGGTTGGTCTCCTTATTCTTCTCTTATCTATTTTTCATAAAGGAAAACGAAAGTAGTTTTTAGTGTGTTTGTTTCTAAGGTAGCTACCAGCCTTAGTGGGATTAGCAGCTCTGCATAGACACTATTCCCGATAACAAAATGGCGACTCCGCTGGGGAGCGAGTAGATTGTTTGTTCATCTACATTTGTTTACTTTATAAACTTACAGACGGAGCCTGAAGTCAAGCCAACTAGCCTTCGAACTGCATTTGCTATGCAAGTGCAAAGTAGATCAACGCTGCTTCAGTCAATCTCCGGGTTTTGTTTATGAATTAAACGATTGATTTACAAGCTTTCTAATTGCCCTCGTGGTGGCTCTAGTAACCTCCTTAGATCTACCCCTGTGATTGATTTACTGATTACCACTTGCTTGGCCTAAATCCCTGAACTGAACTGCAAACTGTGACCCGGAATCCAATCAAAGTCTCGTCCCTGGTCCAACGCACTGTCTGTTCTGTGAACTTCAAATGCATCGCACTTCCCGAGTGTAGTAGGTGCGTTGCATTTCAGTTTCACTGTGTTACAGGTGCGCTGATCAGACAAGGCCTTGTTCCTAAATTTTGGTTTCTGTGTTCACTCTTTTAAGCTCTATTCAGGGGTTTTGCTGCCTGTAGTCAGTACACCTCCGTTTGAAACCCCTTTCCTTGCTGTTATTCCGCCTCCATTGTGCAAATAACGATAAATTTTTTTATGTGTTTTTGAGTCATTTTTAGTTCTCCTTTACAAAAAAGTAGCGTAATTGTATTGTCGTTTCTTGATTTGAAAGTGTCGCAAGTGTCGTTTTTAGTCATAGAAGAGAATTTGATTGTTCTTGATAGTCAATTACACTGTTACTCTTGTATTTGATTTGAGTTAGTAATTTTCCAAGTGTCGAAAGCAAGTTTTCAATTCCAAATAACGAAGTGTCGTCATTGTCCTCATTTTGTTTTGAAAAGAAACTTGTTAGTAATTGCCGCTTTGGAAAATAATTCAGATTTGTGCTTAGCTTTCTTTTTATCATTCACACATTAAGAAGGATGAAAACAAATACATGCATGTGCATTTGCATTTAGACTATTTGTTGGCTTGATTTAGGACAGTGCATATAGTGTGTGCTCTTTGCTCTTTGTTGAAATAACGCCATCTCTCTTTCCTTAGTAACTAGGATTTTCATTTGCAAAAAGAAGACTAAACGACTGTTTATCATCTTAGATTGAATTTTAGGAATTGTACATCTACATCACGCGGTGAACCTGAAAGGCAAATTTCTTAAGCAAGATTAACTATAAAATAAATTTAATGAATCTAAAAACGCTTTGGAACCTAATGCACAACATCTAGAAGTCTAGGCTGAGACGTATTCCGGCGTCGTAAAGGCTGGTAACTGTTGTTTTCACTGTTGGTTGGGTGATTCCTCCACTTTGAGACGATAAGTTCCAGTACGGACTTGTGCTCCCACGTACCGTCGAGTATATTTTGGGAGACCACAATAGGCTTTATCCTTTATCCATAGGAAGCCGTGTCTACCGCTTTATCGATCGCAATGCACTGAACACAACATTCGGGAAGATTGACTACCGTACCGTAAAAAGTATTCTGCAGTTTTGCGATTGGTTTGGTAATCCCTCTGTCTAGATTTCCAGAGCAGTCCCTTTCGTTCCTTTTCAGACTCCTTAACGGAAAAGGTCCATCTGAGCACTTGTCACTTCAGGCTCATTAAAAATCGAAGGTGACTAGAGTCATCTTTTGTTTTTTCTCGACTCTTAAAAATTGAAAAAACAAGTTGTGTCAAAGCGTCTAAAATTTATTTTAATCGGAATAACGTCACTGTTCCCTCGTTGGTCTTAGAAGTTAGTCTCCCTTCATCGCAAGTTCTTATAGAATCGCTAGGAAATCTTTTGGATAGACTAGATATGTCTGAACAACCGTCAACATCCAGGAATGTGTCATCCGACGCAGCAGCAGCAGAGCCTCCTGCTGCTACTCCAACAATGTTTGCTGGTATACCATCTGTCCCGGCAAGTTATCAACAACAAGCCAGAGTCCAATCAGGGACTGTTTCAACGACATGGTCAGTTCCTTTTTCTTCATCCGGATTATCATCTGGTATTTCTTATGTTGAAACTCAACAAATTGATCCAATGTGTCTTCAAAGGCCAATCTACCCTTTAAGTACTGGATTGCCACCATATGGAGGGCAGTATGCCTTTTCATTGTTCCCTCCCGGAGAACAACCATATGGGAGTTTACAACAAAGTTCAGGTCAAACTGGAATTACATCCAGCGGTTGGGTACCAATACTGCCTCAACAACTAAGGGTTGTATATTCAATGCAACCAGTCCACCCTGTGTCGAATATTCCCACTATACCTGCTATGGTGACTGCGTCGCAAGTACAAGCGCTACCTGTTGTATGTCAACCCCAAGTTTCTCAGGTTGCAATACAACAGCCTCTTGTCAATCACAACCTCAGGTTAGTGCCTCCTTATCTGGAGCGACTCAGGCTCAAACAAGTACTATGACTCCTCATCTTGTTCAATCATCCAGTATTGGGCAACAACAAATGGTCGAACAACCATGGCTGATTCAATCTCAACAACCGCCATTCCAGCAATCATATCAAGGACCTAAGCAACAAGTTTTTGTAAGTAATGGGAAACCACATTTCCAAAGCGGTTATCAACAACCATATTATTATGGTTATGCCCATCAACCTTATCAAAGTTACCAGCATCAAATACATTATGTTGGTATGCAAAGACCCACTGCTCAGGCGATTCCACCTAATCCTGGGTATGCTTCGCCTAACCTGAATCAACAATTGCCCTTTGTAGCAACTCTAGAATTACCAGATTTAAACCGGCTGACGAATGATCCAATTGCTTACACCCCTTGGTGGCCAGCGATTCCGCATAAACTTCCATCATATATTCCTAAATTTAATGGAAATCCGGGTGAAGACCCGTCGAATCATGTGATGACTTTTCATCTGTGGTGTTCATCAAACACCCTAAACGATGATTCGATTAGACTTTGCCTTTTTCAGAGAACGTTAACTGGTCCAGCAGCAAAATGGTATATCGAATTACCTAGAGCTTCGTTTGATAACTTCAGTATCCTAGCCACAACCTTTTTAACCCATTTTCAGTTACCCATAAGGTACGAAACGGGAACAGAACTTCTTACCAATTTCAAGCAGACAACGACCACTCACATATCTGATCATATTCATGAGTGGCGACGTCGTCGCAGAATGGTAAAAACATATGTTCCTGATCAGCTGCTAGCTGAATGGTTTATTAAGTCTTTATTACCTTCTATTACAGAAGATGTGGCAAAAGGAGGAGTCGTCACTGAAGAGCAAGTCATTGCTCGTGCGCAATATCTAGACTTGATATATACTCAGTCTGGCACGCTCTACGATAAAATCCCTGATGCTCCTAGACTGGAATTCTCCATTCCTCCTCCTCCTAAATCAAACAAAGACTCTCATGCCGACGATGGCGTGATAGGTACGACAAGCACGAAATCGACAAAGGCTACATCTAAGAAATCCCGTAAGATTTTTGATCAAAATGCAAATGAAAAACTTCTCGCCTCGGAGGTAAATGCCGTGTCGACCGACAAGGGAAAACAACTGAAGCAACCAGGGGGCAAGAAGAAAAAGAAAGGGAAGAAGAAGAAACAGGAGGAGCCGTCTCCTGAAAAATCTTCTATAAACCCTTCTGGAAATAGGAAACCAAATCATCCATGCTTTATATGCGATGAGGATCATTGGACATCAGATTGTCCATATAAAGCTGAGCTTAGAAAATTCTTCAAGAATACAAAAACCTCGGCAGTATTAATTGATCCGTTTCCGAATCCAGGAACAAATATGGTTGCTAGTGACAATGCTTCCCGATCCCAAGTACTTATGCTGTCTGTTTCGAAGCACCAAAATGATGCTTTGATATCGACAAGGAATAAAGATTATGGGAATCCACAGCTGTCAAACAACAAGGCTAAAGATCAACCTAGTAGTTCGACAACAACTTCGACCGAAGTTGTGCCACCCATCATTCCTGAGCTAACGATAAAGCCGCCAAAGGGAGTAGTACACAAATCGACATTTAATCCTCGTGCCAGAGCAGCACAACATTATAATATAGTAGGGGACTTGGCCCAATCGCCGTCCGCTATGTCGACACTTGAGGTACCGCAAAATTGCCCCTCCCAAAAGCAAGCTTTATTATCAGCAATAGGTGGGATTGACCCAATGGATTCCAATCTTGTGGCCTTTGATCATAAAGGATATGACCCTCAGTTACCAGCTCAACTAGCTTTCCTTATTCAAGTGAAAGCCCTCAACAAAACTGTTCATCGAACAATTATTGATGAGGGGGCATCTACATGTATTATGTCGATGAGTTGCTGGAAAAATTTAGGCTCACCACCCTTGTCGAGATCGTCAACGACGTTAAAAGCATTTGATGGACGATCATACACTCCATACGGGATTTTAAGTAACTTGCAAGTTGAACTAGGGGGAAAAACAGTAGAAATTGATGTTGAAGTAATCGACGGAAACCTCGATTACAACATCCTACTGGGAAGGCCCTGGATATATGCCATGGCCACAGTTGTGTCAACCTACTTTAGGAAGATTGCATTTCCCTTCCAAGGAAGAATTACAATCGTCGACCAACAAACATTTCTCCCCAAAAGTTCACAAGTTACGAAAAGCATTCCAATGATCCATGGAAGCAATCATTCGCTTCAAAATATTGGAGTAGGCCTCCTAAAAGACCCTTCCTTAATGGGTACTTTTGCACTACCGCCTCAAAGTAATCTGGCGGAAGTGGCCACGGTGGAAACCTACAATATGAAATCTTCTATATCTAATGGATTCAGAAGATTCCTAAACATTTTGTCAGCATGGATCATCGCCATTTTGGAAATATTGTAGCAATCAATTTTCTTGGCATGGGGGGCAAACCCAAATCAATTCTCATAGAGTGTTTGGATAAATAGGTCTAAGGAATATGGCACCTCTTCATATCCTTGGTCGCATGTACATTCTATAGACGAAGGAATCATTCAATCAATGATGATAGGAGAGGCACCATGGGAAGATTACCACCATCACTCCCATCTTCCGGATTACCACGAAGATTATTCCAACAACCTTAATCATCCTTCAGTTTTTGAGTTTCTATCAAATACTGTAAATACCATGGATTTCGAGGATGGTTCTTATCTCGTGTCGACCTCGTTAAAAAATGAAACAAGGAGTCATGAGGATAGTTCTTTTACTGTGTCAACCGCATTAAAAAATGAAACGACCCCCTTTCCAAATCGAGTCTTTGATTACGATATCGTAAAATCAAAGTCGAGTCTTTCGAAGATCTCGAAGGTAAACCTTCATTCCAACCACCGAGATGAATGCAATGAAGCTTGGGGGGCATGCACCTCGATTTGCGTTATTATGCTGGGGGCATGCAAACTTATCATGAGCAATGTTACCACAGGGTTCAAGCTCATTAAAAAATAAACCTGCCACGAGCAGTATTACTGCAGGGTTCAAGCTCGTTAAAAAATAAACCCGCATCAAGCAGTTTTAACGCGGAATTCAAGCTCGTTAAAAAATAAACATAAGCAATGAGCAAGTGTTTCCCCCAGCGTTTAAGCTCATTAAAAAATGAACCATTTTTCCGGTAAATAACCATCGTGAATGTATTACTTCAGCCTTTGAAGCCTTGGTCGTGTTCTCATCATCACCTCCACTCTGTATTGGCCGATCATTCACCTCCACTTGATTGTTTACCCTTTTGAGGAACAACTGCGAAGAGTGATCCTGTTAGCCATCCTTGTGACACTGCCGTGATTGGAAGATTCCAAACCTTACCTGGAATCAGCTGCTACCCGAATCTATCACTCGTTCCTCAAAGAACGAGTCTCCTTTAAGCTCTTTTCAACTGACTCGTAAAATATGAAAAGATTGCCGAGCCATTGGCCTCTCTAGCTCATTAAAGGGACCGGAAGTGCTATCCCTCCTTTAGATTTTAATCTTTTTGGACCTGAGGGATTATTACATAAAAGATCGAGCGCTTGTTTTGTTCGGCTCGTTAAAATTACCGAAAACTCATCCCTTTTGTATTATTTTATACTTTTTCGGACTTAAGGGATTAGATGACGAAAAAGGATTTTTTGGAGTTTCCTTTACGTCCCTTTTCAGACTCTCTAAAATTGAAAAGGACCGAGTTATCTTTGTCGTTAAACTCGTTAAAACCAAATAGCGACAAACTTGTCCATAACAGACAAGAACGAGTTTCACTATCGCTAGGCTCGTTAAAACATAGCGATGGTTTTTCCCGAAGGGCAAATTATAGAACAAGCATATGTTATCCTCCTCAAGCTTGACAAAAATAAAGAGGTACTGGTCAGCAATGACTGGGGAAAAATTGGGAAGAAAATTTGAAGAAACTTTGTTGGTAGCAAGTCGCTCTTGAACATGACACTTTCACTCCGCATCCGAGTCGGGTTGGGTTGTTCCATTCACTGGTCACATCACCATGGTTCCATCACACCATCCACATTTGGGGTTAATGCTACCAATCCATCATGTCAATGTCGCCGATATGTTCAAGAGAAGTCGCTCAGAGAATTCACTTGTGTCTCACCCACTGCAATACATTTACGCTCCATTCTTTCATGACTGCCACCTTGAACCTTATATCACCAGATCGTTTTCACCTCCATTAAAATCATTTGCTCCGTTCCGTGTCATTGATGTGGGATTCACTAAGGCCCTCCTATGACGGATCAATTCTTGTCGACGTCAGCTCATTATCCAAGAAGTCAATCTAGGAACAACCCTTTCAGTACTTTGAAGCTTGCATGCCTCAATGGCAAGTTTCTCACTTCCGGCAATAGGTTTACATCAATGGCCTTCGACCGAAAGATTTCGCGTGGTGTTCGACGCCAAGTCCCTTATTCACACCACATGAATTGTATTGCAGTACCTTGAGGGTCATCATCATTATCGGTGATTCCTCTCGTGCCTGTTAACAACTTACATCATTGGCTGGTAATCAAGTGATGTCTTTCCATGTTCGACTCCAGAACATCTATCACATGGATCGACTTGTACTTTGAGTGAAGATCGAACAAGATTGAAGACCCCGGATCTAGTTTCATCCATCCGGGCTGCGATATATATTCAGGAAAATAAAGACATCAAATGTACATCATTGCTGCATAGATAATCATCCAATCCAAGGGATGATGGCTCTACCAGAATCATCAGTCTACACTCAGACGATTGTCTGTCCTATGTACATGAAAATGAATTTATAAAGCTGAGCATGGGAATGCCCGCCTCAGCTAGATCATGAAAATATTATGAAGATAATGTATTGTATTGTATCTTATTACAGGTCGCCTTCCAACTTGAAAAAAACTTCGGATCCTCATGATAAAGCATTTCACCCGACATCAAAAGATTAACGACCTCATGCTTTAGGGGGCAACTATTATAGACATTTTTGGGCACTACAACCCCAATCATAAATGTCCATAAACTAAAGGCTCCTAAGTCCCTAAAGGTTTTGTTTCACACCCTAAAAGAACAAGGTCAACTGATTACATCATCTCCCAGAAGTTCTCCATGAAAAACTACTCAGAACTGGTCAAAATTGGATCATTTCACTTGCTCCATGGCCAGGGTATGATGCATCCCACCTAATACACATGGTAAGTGTGATGCATGTTGAAAAGCCCTTCTATGGGGTGCGATGGACGAGAAAAGACAAGTGGCAAAGACAGTTTGCGGGGTGGATGATCATGGAATCTTCCAGAAACTTCTCCTGCGACACTTGCCTCTCAGAATCGCCCAAGGATGAGTAAGAGATCAATGAGATCTCCATGTGGAATCAAGAACTATCAGAGAGAAGACACTAATCAAAAACCCAGAGCTGACTCACACCTCTGAAAATATCTATACATAGATCTCTCATCCCAGAGATCCAGAGGTTGGAGGCTGGAATTTTGTATCTTGTAAGGAAGTGCTGTTGGTTTCTTGGTGCAATATCATAGTGTTGGGTGATCTAAGCTTTTCATGAGGTGAAGAAGGGCTTACTTGCTGAGAGGATGATGCTGGGTCAGAACAATCGGTTGTAATTCTCTTTGCTCTTTCTTGATTATCAATAAAACTATTCAAGTTTTCCTCCATATTCTTGTATGATTGATTATTTATGCATTTGTATGGTCAATGTACATCTGATCCTATATTGTTTATGATAATAGATCTATGTTCTTGGATAGTGTTATGCTGCTTTGATTCTACAAGTACTTTTTGAAGCTGGGTAGACAAGGAAGCGAGTGGCAAAGACCTACCAGAAGAGAGAGGAATCGAGCAACGAACCAAGCGCAAGACAGAGGTTGGTCTCCTTATTCTTCTCTTATCTATATTTCACAAAGGAAAACGAAAGTAGGTTTTATTGTGTTTGTTTCTAAGGTAGCTACCAGCCTTAGTGGGATTAGCAGCTCTGCATAGACACTATTCTCGATAACAAGAATAGAGCAACAAAGACAAATAAAGAACTAAGTGAAACTTTGATCACATCAAACCATGGAGAACCTAAACTTCAAATGCTCAGATTGATCACCCCAATACACAAGACTGACAAATTTCCTTGAGTATTTACAGTCTCTCTGCCATTGAATTACCATGGGAAAAACCATAAGTTTTTTTATGGTTTTGTTTGATTAAATCAATTGGATCTCGTGTGCATGTATTCCTTGGGAAATCTAATGTTTTTGGAAGCAAGGGTTTTGTTTTCTCCCCTTACAAACACTGTCACGCCCTTTGTTCTATGAAACCACACTATAACAAGGGTCACATATGTTGTAGAGCACATTATAATGCGCTTAATTTACTTAGACAACCACGTTACCAAGACCCTCTACCCAAAACTCCGTCAAACTGCTTCAACAATTCAACAGGAATCTCTAGAGCCCATCCAACTTCCTCTGCAACCATCAAGACATCATCACAAGGCTCTAGCTTGCCACACACCTTTGCGTCTTCCTGCCATTCCTCTATAAGAATCAAGATAAAAATACAAGGTCCTGCACAACATCCTATGTAACCATCTAGTCATCATACACAAGCATGGTGACTAGTTGACATCAATGCCAACCTAACTAGCATCATGTTGCCGAAACATAAAACATTTTTATGCTCATACATTGAGAAATATAGTTGATACATGAAGAATTACATCAATGTTTTTAGATATTTATAGTAGCCTACTTATACAATTCTCTGCCATACATATAATTTCATTATTTTCATGTTTATGGCATTTCTAGCATACCCACAAGGCCATTTACAAAGAACTAGCATGGTTGGATATCAATTTACAAAGAAAAAGTAGAGTCATGCCCTTTCCATTACAATATATTGCTATGGTACCCTTAAATTTGCATATAAATAATTTCCAATCAACCCAATATGCACTCTTGAGCTGAATGCTAATTCGAGGCTAGCATTTTCTTCATTAATGCATAGTGATTCCACACAACAAAGCTACAAAAATTAATATTCAACAATTAAACAATAGTAACTAAATTACTTATCTAATTTAATGGATGCACTTGAGGAAATATCTCAATGGGATTTTTTTTCCTTCTAACAATAGAGATCGATGGAAGTAGGTGCCAAATTTGTGCTAGGCAATGAAAAAATAAGGGAGAATTTACTAGCTATGGTTATTGTTGGCTCTAGCTCTCTTCATACAACCCAATTCCCAAAATTCATATCATGTTAATTCTCATAGCTATCCTAATCCACCATCCATCTTCCTCGATAGACTACATAAACCAAGAAATGGGATCCCCTCCTCTACCATGTAGTCCCTTAGGTTATCACTTCCCTCTAGGGCTCCAACATAGAGCATACAAGAAATATCACTACTAGGGTCTCTAGGGATTATTAGTCACAATTATTACCATTATACATAGCCATGACGTCTTCATACCCATATGGAAACAAAAACTAAGGCAATAAGATCACTAGTGGCATAATGTAGTTTCAACAACAACATCTAGCCTACCCCCACATGTTTTAATGATCTAAGAGTCCATTGAATTGTAGAGTTCCTAGTGGTTTTCACCCAATAACTTACATGAAATCCTAATTTGCATGAGTAATACGCCTCCCCCCCTCCGCCCCCCCGCTCGACTCACCCACACACACAAGGCTCATATGACAAAAAATATATTGACTTGGGAATAACGACATATGGATAACAATAAAAATATATTTAATTGACCATTCTTGTTTCCCCTCTTGTTAGTTCATTGCTCCCATGGTACTCATAAGGAGTTATCACCCAAAGTGCACCTATTTATGACTTTATTAATTGTATTATTAATTCAAATATGAGGAAATGAGAAACTCACCACATACTTACCATAGACTGACACCATATTCCATTGCTCGTAAAGATATTACACCATAAAGGCTCAAAAGATATTATTTTTGAAGAGAAAAAAAACAATTATATTCATGGATGCGAATATACATCTTGTGGTTCTTTACATGATTGTTTTGATATTGGGGTCCTTTAACGAGATTTCATTCTAATCAGAACATAATATGAGGGTGAATCCCTACCAAAATTCAAAATGGAGATGCATTGTCTCATTAGTACATGACTAGAAATAAACTAGAAGCATTCCTTCGTGATCACCATTTCCTTAAAAAACAAAAATATTGATCTAGACTAGATCCAGAGTACAACTTTAGGTCTATAACAACCCTGGTGAAAATTCCATGTAATAAAAGTTAATAAAGGCAAAAATAATAACCACGGTTGATGGGACACTTATTCCAAGCTGAATGTTGGGCAAGACATCTTAGTGTGGGTGTTTATTTGGTTATTAATGGCTAAGGAAATTGGCAAAGGCAATGGCTAAGGATTTGGAAAGGTAAAATGGAATTTTTGGCACATTTATTTATGAAAATAATGGAAATTAGGAGAAAAGGGAGGTGAAAGGGCACATGCTGCACGTGATGAGAAAAATGAAGGAAAATAATGGAAAATGAAGAAAATAGAGGCCTCATTCATAAAAAGGCTTCTGAGGATCACTTGGTAACCTTTTGCCAGTTCAGTTTTGGAGCTCTCTCATCATTCTCTCTCTTTCATACTCTTGGATACTTACAGTTTTCTTGGAGCACTCTTGGAGGGTGTGGTATACTTGGATTTTTGGAGCAAGAAAGCAAAGGAAGGGCAGGGAAGCGGAAGAGGAAATCGTGGTCAACAACTCCAACGGGTTTTACTTGCAGGTACCGAGTTGCATGTATGTTTTCCTCACTAGTTTTGGAATGCATGGTATATGCATGTCATTTGTGGGTTATGATCTGTCATTGGCATGGAGGATGACTAGGACTGGCAGTGGATTGCCTAGCCTTGCCATTTATTGGATAGTCATGGAGATTGCGGGTTTGTTTCATTATTTTGTTTTGGTTGGTTCTCATGTTTCCTTAGCTTGGGTTGAGTTACTAGTTCCTAGAGCTTTGGTTGGAAAAGTGCTCTGGAGCCCTGTAACAACTTGGGTTGAGTTACTAGTCTCGTAGCCTTGTGTGGACAAATGCTCTGGAGCCCTTGGTAGGTTGAGTTACTAGTCCTAGAGCCTTAGTTGGACAAATGCTTTGGAGCCCAGTAAAAGCTGTGGGTTGAGTTACTAGCCCTGGAGATTTGGTTGGAACAAATGCTCTAGAGCCCTGGAAGGCTTGGATAGATATTGATTTGATGATGGTTTTGTACTGTCCGACCGTGAGGTGGAATCACTGTTTGATGGGTTGAGGTGGCTAGCCTTTGGAAGCCCTGGATGGTTTTGGATTGATGTGTTCTATGAGATACCACATTCATGCTTGGAATATGGCACGAGGGTGAATGGATGAAGAGAGATTTGGCTCATCCATTCTACGATCGGGTGGAACGTGGAAGTCCCATCCCGGGTTTGGATTTTGCATCATCAATATGAGGTTATTTCTCCTTGTATTTCTATGAGTATTATACTAATTTATATGTGGATCATATGGTTGTGATTTCATTGGTATTTATGTTGCTATTATGTTGGTTATATATGTGTTTTATGACATTAGCTATGTATGGCTCTCATCATGCTTTTACTTGTAAATGAATGAACAATGTATCTATGACCTAATGGATGAAATGGAAGTTGATGTGTTGAGGCATCAATGTTTCTTAGCGATTCTCAACTAAGTATGAGATCCCTATGCTTAGATATATTATTTATACCTGTAGATTACATATTCATGATATGTTTGACAAAATGCATGTCATGGCTAGTAGGCGTCCAGACAATGCCTTATTCATGTAATTGCATTTGTATTGTCATTTCCTTGTTATCTTAATGTTCTGAAGATGTCATTCAATTCTGGACAGTGACTTAGGCTCTGGGCCTAAAAAAGTGGCTCAAATCCCGCGGACGTTGGCACAACATTGTGCAAAATAGTCCCTGGACGCTAGCTTGCAGGCCTGTGAGAGTGTCTAGAGGTCCCTAGATGCTGGCATGCCCATAGCATGAGAACGTCCAGAGGTCAAGTGGTCCAAAATATCAGTGGGACCTAGGGGTTGGTTGGTAGAAATGTTGGGATGGTTCCCGAGGGTCCTAATGTTGATGTTCAAGGTCTGTATGGTGTGTTTCCGTTGGTTTCACTTCCTTAACGTGACTTAGGAAGTCGAATCATATCATAGTGGCCTCTCGTCGCATGTTTACCCTGGTTGGCCGATTGCTTGGGTAGATGTGGGAGGAGGGTGTTACAGAGTGGTATCAGAGCATGGTTCACCCCTCAGACTGGATGGGTTGTGTGTTGGTCATGCATGCATGTCAGTTGCATGTGTGTCTCTTATGCTTGCATTCCATGTGCTTGTTGCATTTGCATGATGTTGATCATGGTTGTAGTGATGTCATCATGTGGAAGTTGATGTTGTCATTGTGGAGTGCATCGTCATGAGTGTATGACTGGTTACATGTTGTTATATGTCACTTACATGTATCATTTTGTATGCTTGGTTACATTCTCATATGTTTGGTTACATTCTTGTATGCTTGGTTACATGTATCATTCTTGTAGGTTTGGTTACAAGTATTGTTCGTTTATGCTTGATTACATGTGTTTATGCATGTGTGTGGTTGGTTATGCATTGCTTATGCATGTTAATGTTTGCATGTGGTCAAGTGTACAATGATGTAGTGGTTGTTGTCATGCATGAGGTCGTGGTATGCGTTGTTGATAAGGTCATGCATTGATGACTGGACCCTAGCTAGAATGATGGTTGCATGGTTATATGCTTATGTGTTATGTTTCTATATGCTGTCATGATTATGTTATACATGTATCACGTTGATTTGTTGATCTTGTAGACAAGGTATCCTCCTCGAGCTATACTAAGGTACGTTGGTTTATTGTGATTTGGTTTAGATGACATGATATACCTTGCAGGAAGAAATATCAAATGGATAGAAAGATGGTAGACTACAAAGACTCTCCCTATGAAGCAGATGAGCGGTATGGTATTGAGAATTCTTCTAATTTGACAGGCACATTGATAAGCTTAAAAGAAGAAACAAGGTGTTGTAAGGCAGATAATGGCAGAATCATATAGGCACATGGGAAACTAGCAGAGGTAAATGCAGTGATACTTCAGAGTTTGTCATATTTGCAGCGACATGGACCACTTCGAATTAGCCATGAGCAGGAGGACAAAACTAATGGGGCATATGGTAATAGGTCACATGGTGGTCACAGGTCAGATAGAGATGACACGCTCAGAGATGGCAGATTGTTGGACACTCTGGATAGGAGAAGGGATAAACACAAGTACCATTCTAGTTCTGGTTTTGACAGGCATGATGATCAATATCGTTATCATCCATATAGGAGGAGTGATAGGGGATACTTTCCAGATGAGTTTAAGAAAGCAAAGCCACCAACATTTGATGGAGAGATGAAGAAATCACAGGATGCAGAGGTATGGTTGCTTGGTATGAATAAGTTCTTTAGGTTGCATGACTATTCAGAGAACATGGAAGCCCGAGTAGCTACATTCAGTCTCAAAGGTAAAACAAACATTTGGTGGGAAGATGTGAAGAATGTAAGAAGTATACATGAGGAAGACTTGACTTGGAATGAGTTTAAGCGACTATTGAAAAGGAAGTACCTATCAGAGAGATACTCTGATGACAGGGCGAAGGAATTATATGAGCTAAAGATGGGATCTATGACAGATGATGAGTACACTGCAAGTTCTTGGAGCTATTGAGGTATGTTCCTTATCTCAAAGAGGAGAAGGCCAAGATTTAGAGATTCACAAGTGAATTACCAATGGAATTCAAAGATAGGATTGATTTCAATGAGCCTACATCATTAGAGGAGGCCATCTGAAAGCTAAAGAATTTCTATGAACAATCGAAGAGCATATCCGAGTCTAAGTCAGATTGGAAAGGTAATGCAAAGAACAAAGAAAAATGGGACAAGAAGTGAGTAAGACTGCATGATTCAAGTAATAAATAGAATGTAGCACCATCTAAGAAGTTCAATGCATCTAACAAAGGACAGGGACTTCGATATGAGGAGAAAAATAAGGAACCCGTGTGGTGTTGGACTTGTGCAGGAGATCATCGTAGGAAAGATTGTCCACAGTATGAGGGTGGTAGGCCTCAGATATATAATGCGCAGGACACAAAAATTGTTGGGGATGTTGGTCAAAACATTCCTCGTATTTATGCATCATTGGATAGAAAACATGCATACCGTGAAGCATTTATTGTTGAGATGGATGGTAAGCTTTGTGATCAAGTTATTTCTATTTTGATTGACCCTGGATTTAATTATAGCTATGTTAGTCTTGACTTGGTGGATAAGTGTGGTTTGAGTAAGGAATTGCATGCAAAATCTTGGTTAGTGCAGCTGGCTACATGTACAAAGAAGTGAGTTCATCATTGGGTAAGACCTTGTGCATTTGATTTGAATGGTATGCCTACCGTAGCACATTTTAATGTATTATCATTAGGATCATACAATATGTTGTTGGGTATTGATTAGTTGTACCTTCATAGAACCAAGGTGGATTGTTATGACAAGGCCATTGAGTGCTTGGATGACAATGGAGGACCAAGAGTCTTACATGGAAAGAATAAATACACATTGGTTAGGATGGTAACAACTATATAAGGAAAGTGCAGTCACATGAAAGGGTGTATGTTATTTGCAGTGCACATTTCTCGTGACAAAGGTAAGGAAGTTGAGGATGTAGATGTTTTGAGCAGGTACCTTGTTTTAAAGTAGTTTAAGGATGTATTTCCTGAGGATATTTCAGAGTTTCCACCTCACAAGGAGGTATAATTTTCTATTGAGTTGGTGCCAGGGGAAACTCCAACATCAAAAAAACCTTACAGGATGAGCACACCTGAGTTGGTAGAGTTGAAGCTACAGTTGAAGGAAATGTTGGACAAGGGATACATTAGGCCAAGTGTATCACCATGGGGCACACCGGTATTGTTTGTGAAGAAGAAAGATGGTACTCTCAGATTATGCATTGACTACAGGCAGTTGAACAAAGTGACCATCAAGAACATGTATCTATTATCGAGGATTGATGACTTGTTCGATCAGTTGAAGGGAGAAACAATGTTCTTGAAGATTGATCTGAGATCCGGATATCATTAGGTATGCATCAAAGAGGAGGACATTTACAAAACAACCTTCTAGACTAGGTATAGGAATTATGAGTTTGTTGTAGATCCATTTGGCTTAACTAATGCTCCAGCTACATTTATGTGCTTTATGAATAGTGTGTTGCGTCCATATTTGGATAAGTTTATTATTGTGTTCATTGGTGACATATCAATGTATTCTAAAAACGAGGAAGAGCATGCCAAGAATTTAGCAACAGTGTTGAGGTTGAGAGAGCATCAATTGTATGTTAAGCTTAGCAAGTGTAGTATCTTTCAGACTGAGGTACACTACTTGGGGCATGTTGTCTCCAAGGACAGAATTGCAGTATATCCAAAAAATATAAGGGCCATCATGGAGTGGGTAGCTCCCAGGAATGTAGATGAGGTGAGATATTTTATGGGATTGGTAGGCTATTATAAGAGGTCCATCAGGAACTTCTCACATATTGCTTCTCCTATCACATCATTGCAGATAAAGGTAAGAAGTTTTAATGGACAAAGGAGTGTGAGGCTAGTTTTGAGCTGCTTAAGCAACTATTGACACATGCACCAATGTTAAAGATTGTGGATCCATACAAAGAGTTTGTAGTGTGGACATATGCTTGCAAGAAAGGACTTGGTGGAGTGCTTATGTAGGATGGACAGGTGGTATGCTATGAGTCACAAAAACTGAATGAGCACGAGCAGAACTACCCCACACATGATCTTGCGTTGAAGATGTGGAGAAACTATCTTATGGGCAAGAGGTTTATATTGATGAGTGATCATAGTGGTTTGCAGTATCTATTTGACCAACCAAATATGAATGGTGGGCAAGCTCGATGGATGACTACGATTAGGTAGTTTGAATTTGAGATCAGGTACATTAAAGGCAAACAGAACATAGTGGAAAATGCTCTTAGCAAGTGAATACAGGTAAATCACTTAGCATCTATGAGCTCCTATGGGACAACCTTACATGATAGGATCTTGCAGGCAGGTCAACATGATGTCAGATATATGGAGATTATGCACAGGGTGCAGTAGAGTACTGGTATAGGCACATGTGGTAGTACATGTAGAAGTACAGGTGATAGTACAAGTACAAGTATAGGTGATAGTAAAAGTATAGCTAAAGGTACATGTACATGCACATGTAATGGTACAGGTACAGGTGCATAGGATGTGGACTATTGCCTTACAACAAATGGATTGGTTAGGTTAAGAGATATGATATATATGCAAGACAATAGTGAGCTCAAAAAGGTGATGTTGAGGGAGTGTCATGCAAAACCATATTCGGGTCACCCAGGTTATGAGAAGAGACTGACAACAGTGAAGAGATTTTATTATTGGCTCAACCTAAAGAAGGATGTAGCAAAATTTGTGGCTAAGTGTTTTGATTTTCAGTGTGTGAAGGAAGAGTGTAAACATCTAGGTAGAATGCTACAACTGATTGCTATTCTAGAGTGGAAATGGGATGTCATTTCCATGGACTTCATCACAGGTTTTCCAAGGATAGTGAAACAACATGATTCCATCATGGTTATTGTGGACAGGTTGACAAAGGTTGCAAATTTCATTCCAGTGCAATCTACATTCTCAGCTAGCGATGTAGCACATGTATTCATCAAAGATGTGGTTAGATTGCACAGTGTTCTGAAGAATATTTTGTCAGACATGGATGTGAAGTTCACTTCCAAGTTTTGGAAGGAGTTATTTGTAGGTTTGGGCACAGAGTTGGCCTTCAGTACAACTTATCATCTGCAGAGAGATGGACAGACAGATAGGGTCAACATGATATTTGAGGATATGTTGAGGACGTATGTGATGCATAAACAATGGAAGTGGGAAGAGTACCTTCCACTGGTAGAGTTCGCTTACAACAATGGGTATCAAGAATCTTTGAGGATTAGTCTATTTGAGGCATTGTATGGGCAGAGTTTCAATACTCCTATCAGTCGGAGTGATCCAGTTAACAAGGTGCTAATTGGGCCAAACATGTTGGCTAACATGGAACAAGAAATGTAGGTAATAAAGAAGAATTTAAAGGCAGCACAAGATAGGAAAAAGATCTATGCAGATTGGAAAAGGTTGTTCAGGGAGTTCTAGGTTGGGGAATGAGTGTACTTGTGCATCAAACCGAAGAATATATCCTTACGGATTGGATCATGTGCCAAGTTAGAACCACGATTTTGTGGACCCTTCAGTATTATTGAGAGGATTTGGACATTAGCCTATCGACTTACACTGCCTCCGATAGTGAATGTCCATGATGTTTTCCACGTGTCATTGCTTAAGAAGTATGCTAAAGATGCTGATCATATGATTGACTGGTATGTATTGCAGGTGGAACCAGATGGATAATTCTAGCCGAAGATTTAGTGTATATTGCAGAAAAAGGTGCTCATGCTCTGGACCCGAGAAATCGAGCAAGTTAAGGTGCAGTGGAAGCACTTTGGGCCCAATCAAGCTACATGGGAGATGGAAAATCAGATGTGGACTATGTATCCTTCTTTATTTTCTAGTTGAGGCAAAGAAGTTTTCGTATGGTGTTTTGGTATATGTCTTGGTATATGTTTTGGTGATGTTTTATATATATATATATATATATATATATATATATATATATATATATATATATATTGATGCAAATGCCACCATGAGCTACGTTATAAAGTTCATATAAATAGTATGCGTGTCATGTCATTATGATGTTATGCTGTTATGTTTTCATGTTGGTTTTCTTCTCAGTAGGTTGAGCATTATAAATAATGCATCGAGCTAAGTTATAAAGCTCCATCGGTAGTATATTTTGCTTACAACAATTTTGTGGTTATAGATGTTGTTGAACACCGAGGACGGTGTTCCCCCAAGGGGGAGGGTTATGTAATAACCCTGGTGAAAATTCCATGTCATAAAAGTCAATAAAGGAAAAAATAATAGCCACGATTGATGGGACACTTATTCCAAGCTGAATGTTGGGCAAGACATCCTAGTGCGATTGTTCATTTGGTTATTAATGGCTAAGGATTTGGAAAGGAAAAATTGCATTTTTGGCACATTTATTTATGAAAATAATGGAAATTAGGAGAAAAGGGAGGTGAAAGGTTAAAAGTTGCATGTGAGGAGGAAAATGAAGGAAAATAATGGAAAATGAAGAAAATAGAGGCCTCATTCATAAAAAGGCTTATGTAGATTAGTTGGTAACCTTTTGTCAGTTCAGTTTTGGAGCTCTCTCATTAGTCTCTTTCTCTCATACTCTTGGACACTTACAGTTTTCTTGGAGCACCCTTGGAGGGTGTGGCATACTTGGGTTTTTGGAGCAAGAAGGAAAAGGAAGAGCAGGAAAACGCAAGAGGACATCAAGATCAACAACTATAATGGGTTTTGCTTGCAGGTACCAAGTTGCATGTATGTTTTCCCCACTAGTTTTGGAATGCATGGTATATGCATGTAGTTTGTGGGTTATGATCTTTCATTGGCATGGAGGATGACCAAGATTGACAGTGGATTGCCTAGCCTTGCCATTTATTGGATAGTCATGGAGATTTCGGGTTTATTTCATTGTTTTTTTGTTGGTTCTCATGTTTAATTAGCTTGGGTTGAGTTACTAGTTCCTGGAGCCTTGGTTGGAAAAACACTCCGAAGCCCTGTAACATCTTGGGTTGAGTTAATAGTCCTATAGCCTTGGTTGGAAAAATGCTCTGGAACCCTTGGTCGGTTGAGTTACTAGTCCTAGAGCCTTGGTTAGACAAACACTTTGGAGCCTGGTAAAATCTGTTGGTTGAGTTACTAGTCATGGAGCCTATGTTGGAAAAAATGCTCTAAAGCCCTGGAAGGCTTGGATAGAGACAAATTTGATGATGGTTTTGTGATGTACGATCGTGAAGTGGAATCACTGTTTGATGGGTTGAGGTGGCTGGCCTCTGGAAGCCCTTGATGGTTTTGGATTAATGTGTTCTATGAGATACCACATTCATGCCTGGAATATGTCACGCGGGTGAATGGATAAAGAGAGATTTGGCTCATCCATTCTATGGTCGGGTGGAACGTGGAAGTCCCATCCCAGGTTTGGATTTTGCATCATCAATATGAGGTTATTTCTCCATGTATTTCTATGAGTATTATACTGATTTTTATGTGGATCATATGGCTCTGATTTCATTGGTATTTTTGTTGCTATTATGTTGCTTATGTATGTGTTTTATGACAATAGCTATGTATGGTTCTCATCATGTTTTTACTTGTAAATGAATGAACAATGTATCTATGACCTAATTGATGAAATGGCAGTTGATGTGTTGAGGCATCAATGTTTCTAAGCGATTCTCAGCTAAGTATGAGACCCCTATGCTCAAATCTATTATTTACACCTGTAAATTACATATTCGTGATATGTTTGACAAAATGCTTGTCATGGCTTGATCTGAATGGAAAATTAGTTTTGCTGTGCTAAATTCCTCTCCAGAATATGTTAAAGTTCTTAAGGATTCATGAGGTTAATTACAAGTTTTAACATGATTTTTTGAATGTTTTAATGTAAATTGCATGTACAAATTAACATAAACAAATGACTAAACAACAACATATAACAGACATGAACATCACCAAAACAGTATCACAACAACACATGATGGATTTCACCCTGTCTGGGCTACGTCTCCTTGGTACAAATTCTAATGGCTTGGCCTTCTCTATTATGCTCAAAAGTGTGAGTACATCAGTTTACAATGCTCAGATAGCTCTGAAACCTATTCCAATGGCTCCAGAATTCCCAAAAATACTTGTCTAGCCTCTTTCTGCTCCTGATTTGGTCAAAAACTAAAGAAGTTATGAGCTTCCCTAGCTCTTTCACTATTCGCTCTACAAATTCCCCCAAATCTGACACCGGTCCTACAAATCCTCCCCAAATTGTTCTAACTAGGCGCCAAATTCGCGGGATTCCAGGCAAATTTGTAGGCACGTTAATTCATCCAGTAAGCCCTTAATTTCGAATTTTTGGGCCACATGCCCAAGGTTAAGGCCAACAGGCCGCCCCCGTCGGCTAGGCCCCCACTTTGCTCCGCCGCAGTCTTGATGAATGTCACGCACCCAAGGGCTGGCCCTTTTCCCGGATGGCGCAACATGTCTATTTTAAATATATGCCAACAACCATAGTTATTAAGCACTAAACGTATGACATGTTGGTAACGAATTGGACTTGGAGTTTGGATGTCGCGGGTTCGACCCCTGCCCATTGTTGCTCAGACCTTAACTTGATTTTTGGTGGTCCTTGGGCTGCCACGTGGTGGCCCTGGGTGGGCCACATGGAAGCCTGTGGTTGACCACTAACCAACAATTCAAATTCGTCCAAAACTCCACCTAGGCACCTGCTACTTGTCAACACACGATTTGTCAGAGGTCAAACAGTCACATGCATAGTCACCCTGCCACATAGGCATGCCCAGTTAGCACCACATCAGTAATACAGATTATTGACTAGGCTGCTTGTATATTTTTTAAAAAAATTCGCCTATTTAGGAAAACAAACAGAACATGTTTATGAGAGCATACAAAGTCCATTTCATGTGAAATGAGTTGCATTGGATTCAGGATGACGAAAAATACACGGTCATTTAGGTTCCACACTGATCCGACAAATTTTAATTTTGAGCTATTTTTTTTAGCACCTGATTATTCCTCCTAACTGGAAACTTTTGGACAACAAAAGATCACTTTTAGTTATTTTGCAGGTGAGGGTACAGTTCCCTCACCTTTCCAATCTCAATCCATTTGGCTTTGGAAGGATTTGTTCCTTTGAGCCCCACACGAAGGTAATCCACATTCCCTCGTTTTGAAGACCTTGTTCTTCTTTCAAAAATGGTGTCTTTCTATAGTTCATCAAGGTATTCAGGAGAGAAATCTTCAATGGACGGAATTTGAACATTCTCTCCTTGATCTTCAATCAAAGGAGGCTCATACAACCTTAAATTTTCCACATTAACAACAACATAAATTTGCATATATGAAGGCAAATCCAACCTGAAGGCATTGTCACCAATCTTTTCCAAAATTCTGAATGGACCATATCTAATTGGTTTCATCTTTTTACCTTCTCCTTGGAGTCTCTCTTTGCTAATGTGAAGCTAAACTTCAACACCCACTTGGAACTTGGGATCTACCCGATGCTTGTCGTGCCTTTCTTTGTACTTGCCTTGGATCTTTTCCAACTGTTCTTGAACTCTTTAGTGTACCAATTGGATTTGTTCAATGTACCTTCTTTCTTTGTCTATGTCGCTATGAACATTAATAGAAACGTCCTTTCCAAAAATGAAATCCAAAGGAGACTTGGGCAAGTATCCCAAACATGCTTCAAATGGCGATGTTTGAGTTGAAGAGTGCTTGGCCTGCTTGTAAGCACACTGAATGTAGTGAAAATATTCATCCCACAACTTAGGATGCTTATTGCAATACCCACGAAGAAGATGTATCACTGTCATGTTCACCACCTCTGTTTGACCATCTGTTTGCGGATGAAATGTTGTACTCTTTTTCAATTTGGTGTCCATGAATCCCCACAAGCTTGACCAAAAGTTCCCAACAAAGCGAGAATCTCGATCACTAACAATGGATGTGGGCAATCCAAAATGCACCCATATATTCTAAAAGAATAAATGAGCAGTTTGTTTAGCTATAATTTGCTTTTTACATGGCATCAAAATACACATTTTTCTGAACCTATCAACAACTACATACAAATAATCATGACCTCTTTTTGACAATGGAAGACCTCCTACAAAACCCATAGAAACACTCTACCATGGTCATGCAGGTACCAGAAGTGGTCTGTACAATCCTAACTTCCTATTGCTAGGTTTACCGACTGCAAATAATGAACATCCTTTAATAAAACATGACACACTTTCAAACATACGAGGTCAATAACAATACCTTTGTAGATGTGCCATTGTCTTACTTACACCGAAATGACCAGCAATAAGAGAAGTATGTGCCTCTCTTATGATGTTGACTCTTTCTCCCTGTGGAATACAAAGCTTACCAAGATGATACAACAAGTTATCATGCAAATGATAATCCAATTCCTCTACTTGGTTACCTTGAATCAAGCTTGCATAAACATCCTGAAAGTCATTATATAATGCATATTGCTCAATATAAATTTAATGTAAAATAGAATTATGCTTGAGTAAAGTAGCTGCACTAATAATAGGCCTAGAAATCATATCAACAACTTTATTGTAGATACCTTTCTTATACCTTATCACCAAGTGGAATTTTTGAAGAAAACCCATCCATCGGAAGTGCCTTGATTGCTGCAACTTAGATTGAGATTGCAAGTATTAGAATGGCTGATGATCAGTGTGAATGATTGTTTCCTTACCCATCAAGTAGTGTTTCCACTTTTTCACACTTTTCACCAATGCATACAATTCCTTTTCATATGTAGGATAATTAATCACTGCACAATGGAAAGTTTCCAAATGAAAACAGATATGCTTACCATGTTGCATGAGGATTGCACCCATGGCGTAGTCAATAGCATCAATCTGGATCTCAAATGACTGTCTCAAGTCTGGAAGTGCAAGTACTGGGACTGAACTGATCTTTTCCTTCAATGCATCAAAGGACTTTTATTGTTTGCCTCCCCACTAAAAAATCTTTTTTCACACTAGTCAATGCATGCAAAGGAGCTGCTATAGAGGAAACGTTAGCAATGAATTTCCTCTAATATTGGGCTGCTCCCAAAAAACTTCTTACCTCAGTAATTTTCTTGGGCCTTGGCCAATTCAAAATGACATCAATCTTGGAAGGATCTATTTTCAACTCACCTCCTCCAACAATATGACCCAAGTAAACTAAAGAAGTTTTTCCAAACTCACACTTTGACATCTTTAAATACAAATGTTCTTTCTTTAAGACATTAAGTACTTTTCTCACATGCGTGACATGTTTATCACGAGATTTACTAAAAATTAAGATGTCATCTAAGTAAACAATAACAAACTCATCAAGAAATGGCCTCAACACATCATTCATCAAACACATGAAGATAGCAGGAGCATTACATAAACTAAAAGGCACAAATAGCCATTCAAACAAACCTTGTTTTGTCTTGAATGCTGTCTTACAAATGTCTCGTTCAACAATTCTAATTTGATGGTAGCCACTCCTTAAGTCCAACCTAGTAAAAATTATACTTTTCATCTTTCAATGATCAACTAAATCATCTATTCTAGGCAGTGGGTAACAATTCTTTACCGCAATCTTTTTCAATGCACGGAATTCCACACACATGCGCCATGTTCCATCCTTCTTTGGCATGAAAACAATAGGTGACCCACATTGCGAAGAACTTGTCTTGATGATCCATTTATCCAACAACTCTTGAATTTTCTTTTTAATTTCTGCACTTTCCATTACTAACATCTTGTACATGCCAATGTTAGGAAGAGGACTAGTTGCAATTGTGTTTCATGTTGGATTCCTCTCTTGGGAGGCAATCCTTTTGGTTCCTAAAACATCTCATCATATTGGTTAACAACATCAACCAATTCATATTTCAATATTGAGTCACAACCTTGAAAAGATTCATTATAAATATCATTCTTGCTTTTGATCATTAGAATCACAAAATTCTTGCTAGAAGTCACTAGCCTTTTCATTTGCCCCGCATTTACAAGTGAAAGATTTAGTTTCTTGCTACGGGCTCTTACAATGTATTCTACTCCATCTTTGAACAAATGGTATTTTTTTTCATGTCTATGGAAGATAGCTTTTTTTTCATATAGATATGGGCCACCCAAAACTATACCACATATGTCTAATGGAACAACATCAAGTTCCACTTCATCTATGAAATTTGCATTAATGGCGAATTTCAGTCTACACTTTCTAGTTACTTGCAATTGTGCATTGTCACACACCCATCCTAATGGATATGACTTATGATGTGGAATGGTTTCCAAGTTTAAAATTTTGACAATGTTTTCAGAGATGAGATTGGCTTGAGAGCCATTATAAAAAAGAGTATCAATTTTTCTATGTTTTGAGATTACCCTTATGTGGAAAAGTTCTATCCTCTTCTTTTCATTTGGAGTTTTATTGTGTAAATTTGAAGTACTAGTGCTAGCAATGGATTCTTTTCCTTTCATACCCATGGCTGTAATTTTAGTTTCATCACCCAAAACAGATCCCAAATCCTGTTGAGTGGTTGCAGATGTCTTTTGCTTTCCCTTTTTGTTGAATTTCTTTGGTTTCATCTCAGGATGGAGCTTTCAACAATGAGCTTCATCGTGACCCTCTTCGGAACAATTCTTGCATGTTAGTTTCTCTCCTTCCTTCTTAATGGATGCATTTTTATTTCCGTTCCCTTTGAAACCCTTTTCTTTTTCTTTACCTTTAAATGGATTTTTAATACCCTCTTCTGGAGTATTTTTCCCTCTTTCCTCAAGGTGAGTGGCTTGCACACAAACCTCATCTAGATTATTGGGATTAAACATAAGAATAGTATGCCTAAGGTAATTGTGTAAACCCCCTATATATTTCAGTAACATGTCTTGTGATTGCAAATATACACCTAACATTAGAGACCTTCTTCTAAATTCTTAGGTGTAATCTTGCATATTTTGACCTTTAAGTTGTCTAAAGTTCTACCAATTCATGATGGCTTTTTGCATATATGCTAGAGGGTAAAACTGTCTTTTAATTGCAGCAATGAAATCAGACCAAGAGATTGAGATCTTACCATGTTCTTTTACCTCTTCTTGTGTCTTGGCTTCCCACCATATCAATGTTGCACCCTCCATTCTCAAGGAAGCTAGCTGAATCTTTGTGTCATCATCTTGAAGGTTTTGAATTCTGTAATAGACCTCCAACTGATGAACCCAATTGTCAAGCTTCTCTGCATTCACTTCACCATTATACATGGGAAATTCAAATTTAACATCAAGTTTTAACAAAGGTGTTTTACCAATTCCTTTTGAGGTATGTTGATGAGTATGAATAAGGATTGTATTAGTGGAAGAGGGTGAAGATGCCTGTGAAGATGAAGATGAAGATGATGGTGGAGGTTTACATCTATTTACATTACCTCCTCCTCCCGAAGAACCTTCTCCTTTTGGAGGCTTGGAGATTTCACCCTGCAGTATTGTACTCCTCTTTACATAGAGGACTTTTACCATCTCTGTTATTTCAAAGAAAGCCTTCCTAAAAAATTTCTCATCCTTTGTTATATTTGTAGGCTCTCCTTCATGTGACATGCTTATTGAAGCTTCAACTACAATTTGAGGTAGAACTGGTGGTGGAGATTGTGGAAATCTTGCACTCCTTCTCCTTAACCCAACTTAAGGACATTCAACTAGCTTCCCTTATCCTCTCTTGAGCTTCAACCTTGTAAGCATCACATTCACTTGCAAACAATTAAATCCTCCTTGCACAAAGAAAATCAGGAGCTTTGATACCAAACTTGATCTGAATGGGAAAATTAGGTTTGCTGTGATAAATTCCTCTTCAAAATATGTTAAAGTGCTTAAGGATTCATGAGGTTAATTGCAAGCTTTATCAGAGTTTTTGAATGTTTTTATGTAAATTGCATGTAAAAATCAAAATAAACAAATGACTGAACAACAACATATAACAAACATGAACATCACCAAAACAATATCACAACAACACATGATGAAGGAGTTCACACGGCCTAGGCTATGTCTTCTTGGTCCAACTTCCAATGGCTTGGCCCTCTCTATTATGCTCAAAAGTGTGAATACATCAGTTTACAATGTTTAGATAGCTCTGAAACCTATTCCAATGGCTCCAGAATGCCCAAAAATACTTGTCGAGCCTATTTCTGCTCCTGATTTGGTCAAAAGCTGAAGAAGTTATGAGCCTCCCTAACTCTTTCACTATTCGCTCTATGAATTCCCCCAAATATGGCACCGGTCCTACAAATCCGCCCCAAATTGTTCTAACTGGGCGCCAAATTCGTGGGATTCCAGGCGAATTTGTAGGTGCGTTAATTTGTCCAATAAGCCCTTAATTCCAAATTTTTGGGCCACATGGGGGGCCATGTGCTTGGGGCTAAGGCCAATGGCCCGCCCTCGCCGAATGGGCCCCCACTCCTCTTCGCTGTGGTCGTGTTGAATGACACATGCCCAAGGGTTGGCACTTGTGGGCTGGCCCTTTTCCTAGATGGCACAACACATCTATTTTAAATATATGCCAACAACCATAGTTGTTAAGCACTAAACATATGACATGTTGGTAATGACTTGGACTTGGAGTTTGGATTCGTGGGTTCGACCTCCCCCCATTGCTGCTCGAAACTTAACCCAATTTTTGGTGGCCCTCGAGCTGCCATGTGGCGGTCCCTGGCTGGGCCACATGGCATCCTATGGTTGGCCACCAACCAACCATTCAAATTCGTCCAAAACTCCACCTAGGCACCTGCCACTTGTCAACATGATTCTTCGGAGGTCAAAAAGTCACATGCATAGTCACCCTCCCATGTAGGCATCCCCAGTTAGCACCACGTCAGCAGTACAAACTACTGACTGGGCTGCTTGAATATTTTTTTCAAAAATTCGCTTGTTTAGGGAAACAAACAAAACATGTTTCTGGGCGCATACGAAGTCCGTTTCACGTGAAACGAGTTGCACCGGATTTAGGATGACAAGAAATACACGATCGTTTAGGTTCCACATCGATCTGAAAACTTTGAATTTTGAGCACCTGATCATGGCTAGTAGGGGTCCAGTTAAGGTCTTATTCAAGTAATTTCATTTGTACTGTTATTTCCATGTTATCTTACTGTTCTGAAGATGCCATTCAATTCTAAGCAGTGACCTAGGCTTTGGGCCTGAAAAGGTGGCTCAAATCCTGTGGACGCTGGCACAACACTGTGTAAAATAGTCCCTGGACATTGGCTTACAAGCCTGTGAGAGCGTCCAGAGGTCCCTGGGTGTTGGCATGCCCATAGCATGAGAGAGTATAGAGGTCAAATGGTCCAAAATCTTAGTGGGATCCAGGGGCTAGTTGGCAGAAAGGTTGGGATGGTTCCTGAGGGTCCTAATGTTGATGTTCAAGGTCTGTATGGTGTGTTTCTATCGGTTCCACTTCCTTAATGTGGCTTAGGAGGTCGAATCATATCATAGTGGCCTCTCGTCACATGTTTACCCCGACTGGCCGGTTTCTTGGGTAGATGTGGGAGTAGTGTTTTACGAGGTCCAATAGATGGGATGTAACCCTCAATAGTGGAAATCCATTGAGTATTGTTCTAACCCATTCACTAATTCTAAGATGCCAAAAGATCCTTTAGGAAGTGCCAATGCTTCCTTTGAGAGTTCATCAACCTTTGAATTCAATTCCTCGAGCACATGTGAGAAGGATCACATTACCTCCTTAATATCCTTAGAAGGGATTGAAGGAAAATATTTTCAACTACAATTTTTTTTTTTCCTTAGTCGATCACCAATTTGGAATCCCTAATACCTATAGATTTTTGATATCTTTTAGAAAAGAAACATAGATAAGTGTTCTCAAAGCTATAAATTTATTTCAATTATTTAAGCCTTTTCCTGGCACATAACTAATGTACATGACATGGGAATGAGATAAGTGTAAGGCAACTCCTATCCCATGTACTAGAGGGTGGACTTGTGAGGCACCATTGAAATAAACCCAAGGAATACCATAGTTGAGGGGTGAAGTCGCATAATCTCTCCTCTTCTTTTGTTTTGAGTTAACTATAAATTATTTGCATAAGTTAATTATCATCCCCACTATAACCTCTGTTAGGACTTTGGAAGATTTAAAGATACTAGAATTCCAAGCTCACTAGATCCCATATATTAAAATACATGGGAAGGATTGAATTGGATGACTGACTTATCTTCTAATCAAAAGTTCATAAAGTCTTCCAAAATTGACTATGACCACTTTGCTCATGGATTGAGCTTAGAAAAAACCTTCCCAAGGACCTAAACTGTGTAAGAACAAGAGGGAAATAAGTGAGTGATACATTATTCAAAATTCTTGTAAAGTGAAGATCTGTTTGGGCCTATCCAACCCATTTTTAAACCATTATCCCAAGTTAAAAGTTTGTTGTTTAGAGCTAGCCGCATAATGATTTTCATTTTAAGCATGACATTGAGTTTCAACAATGAACTATACCACCATCAAATCTCATCAGAGAATTGAGATTCTATAAAGCAAAAATAACTAAGCTTGGCTATGAAATTACCAATGACCAAATTCTTGACCAACATAACTCATCCTCTATATTTTTCCTTAGTCTAATAAAATTTGAAATTAATAAACCAATATAATTATCCCATTTCGAGACATTAGACACTGCTAAAAAAAACATCCTTGAAATTAATAAACCAATATAATTATCCCATTTCGAGACATTAGACACTGCTAAAAAAAACATGTGATGAAAACATGACTTAATTATGTTTTGTTAATTTTTTGTATTATTGATTAAAACCCATTTTTAAAGCAAAATAATAATTTTTATTACTATAAAATCTAATTAAATTTTTATAAATTTAATTTATTAATTGTTTAATTTGTCTTATAATTTTTTCTATCCATACCTCCTTTAAAACATAATAATATTTATTAATATAAATTACCATTAGTAAATCTAATTTATTAATTATTTCATTTTTTATATAATTTGTACTTTCACTTTCCATTAAAAAAAACTTTAATTATTTAACCTTCTCCTTCCATTATAGAAGATAGTGACATATACAATTTCATATGAATGAATACCTATGTAAATTATTTGTGTTAGCATGAAACCTTTTCCTTTCCCTATAAAATTTAAAAGACAAATATATTTTCATAGGAGTAAATATCTATGTAAATATATTGTCTTAATATTAATGTACCTATTAGATATAAATGTTAATTGATTTTAGCTATATTAATGCACCTATTAGGTATGAATGTTAATTGATTTTAGTTTGGATGGCGCGATGATCCTTTTTATCTAGGTTTAAATATTGTAAGTTGATAGGTTAAAATTTTAGAATCGAGTAATTATGTGATGTATTTAAATGAGTATATATTTGGGTTGTTAAGGTTTGTTAAATTGTAATTTCTTATGAATGTTAATTGATTTTAGTTTGGATGGCGCGATGATCCTTTTTATCTAGGTTTAAATATTGTAAGTTGATAGGTTTAGAATCGAGTAATTATGTGATGTATTTAAATGAGTATATTTGGGTGGTTAAGGTTTGTTGAATTGTAATTTTTTGTGATTTATAATGTAAATGATAGTATTTTTTAGATTAATTACATTATTAAGATTTAGTTGAAGTTTTGAACTGATTAATGTGGTTTATTTTCAGGATAAAGGCAAAAAATCAATCAATCTGAAAAAATAAATAGCAAGGATGCATTAATTTAATTGATATTAAAATAAATAAAGACTAATTCCCAACAATTAGCTGATAACTAAATATTATTTTAATAACTAATTCTTAACAACTAGTTTATAACTAAATATTATTTTAATTAATTTAATATATAATTTACTAACGACTAGTTTTGGATCTTGATGCATCATTGCTATTTATTCTTTATGATTGATTGAATTTTTCACCTTTATTTTGAGGATGAACCACATTAGTTGATTTGAAAAATTGACCAAACTTTAACAATGTAATTAGTCTGAAAAACATTATTAATCTCTATTATTTTTAAATTTAATAATAAAAAATTTTATTCCTTAAATAATCTCAATAAAAAAAAATACTGCTAAACATAAACACATTTCCATATAATTTTTATTTATTTATTTTTTAATGAGTGCATCTCCCTGAATTTCCTATTACAAAAAACTTAAGTGGATTTATTATCTTACTTTGACAACATCTGCTTCTACTTGAATTATAACATAAAACAATTTATCTACACAATTTTTGACTAGTTTCTTTTATTAAATTTAATGATTTCAACAAATATAGAATGATGTTTTTTTTTGTTTTTTTTTTTTGTAATTTCAATAATTTTCTTTTTATATTAGTAAGTATGTAGAGACAAAGGGTTTATTATCTTAGTTTGACTACATCTACTGAATTATCGAAGGGATGAAACACTACAATTATGGCATAAAACAATTTACCTACACAATTTTGGAGTAGTTTCTTTGATTTTTTTTTAATGATTTCAACCCATATGCAATGATTTTTTATTTTTATTTTATTATATTTTTAATTTGATTTTTTTCTAGTAGAGAAAAAATACCAATTATGATATAAAACAATTCACTCGCATACTTTAATTTTTTTATTATTTTTAATAATTTTATTTTAATATTATATTAAATTTATTTTTAAATAGTTTTGAAAATAAATTTAACTAATATACTATTATATTTTTAGCATAAATATTTATTAAAAATAATTATTTATTTATATATTTATTTATTTGGAATAACACTAATACTTATTCTTAATTTTTTTCAAAAAATATTTGTATAATGATAGGTTTATTTTTTATTTACAATGGCATAATTTTTAGAGATGCTTATTATGTTTATAAGAGTGTTTATTTTGAAATAATGTTTCAAAATTTTTAATTTAATTTTCAATAATTATTGAATGGATGGTTGAGATTTAATTTCCATGCAATATTTTAGAATATTCTTAATAGTGGTCATAGACTAAAGGTTGAAACTTATCTCAAATGTAATTATGTCTTTTTTTTCCTTTTAATTAAATTGATTAATAAAAAAACATGGCATATGAACATGAGTTATGGTTTTTTGAGCATGTGGTATTACTAAGTCATAGCACTGTAACAAAGTCTATTTACAAGTTAAGAATATTCACAGTAAAATGAGGATAAATCTCCACGGTTAAAAATCTTGCTACATGTTTTTTTCCTTTTAAATCATAGTAAATTATAATTTAGTTTATTTTCATGATTTTTTTTATATATACAAGGTGAGTTGTATCATGAAATAAGTGTTTTGATGCCTATCCACTTTTACCCTTTTACCAACCATTTAATTTATATGGTTGCCCTAGTATGAAATATTTTAAATATCAACACTTGATAAATTGCACAACTACAAAACCATCAATAATATTAATGATTGAAAAAGATGGCAACACATTAATTTATAGATTTATACTTTCGAAATATACTCCTAGAATAACAAATATTTTAATACAAAGAATATTTAATAAATTTATTTAACAACAATAGTAAAACATTAATATAAAATTGTTAAATGGGCCATTTGATAAGCAACAGGTGGGGGACATACTATCACTGCCCCACTATGCATTAATGGATGGGACATGACATTTATGCCCCCAAGGTGCATTAATCCTTCACCACTTTTAACCATGAGCGATCGTTGGAGTTCAAGGGCAACAATTTTGATTTACAATATAGTGTTAAATATTTATTTCAGGTGGGCATGAGGCATATCCATGGCCCGCGTTCATGGTGATCCATGGTCGTTGGATTGTCGTGTCCTAGGCACACATAACATGATGGATGGTCATATCACGGGGAAAATGATAATATGGTTTTGTGGAATTAGTTGACACACGAGTTGCAATCCTATGTTAAACAATGCAACTTGATTGGTGGCATCATAACTCTTCATAGGAAAGGAAATCTCTTTGGCAATGACATCTCCTGATAGGTATTCATTCCAATTTAATATTTGAGTCTTTCAGGTGTTTTTTTCCTCCCTCAACTTTCTGTTGCAGTGTGGGGGATCTACAATAGAATAGTATTCTCTCTTCCTCTCCCTCATAGCAGAGATCCTTTATCATCATATTTCTCAGACTCCCATTTCTTCTAGCTACTTTTGTTAGTGACCTAGTGTTTCTCAACCTTTCCTTGTTGTTTACTCCTCTTGGGCACTCTTTACTTCTGTGGCTCATCTTTGGGCTTTTTGTTTTAGTTATTCCTATTCCATCTCCGCCATGCTTCTCCACTTAGCTTTCAAGCATCACTTCCCATCACAGTCTGCTTTCCCCAGTTGCTGATAGTCATGCCTAATCAAAGAGTGTGGGTAAGAAGGGGGGACACCTCTCAATGTGCACAAGAAAGTTCATGTGACCAATTGAGGGCCACTAAATTTGCCCAACATTATAGAGAATACACTCCATTCCCATTCAAGTCAAAATTGAGTAGGATGAATGCAAAATTGTTTGGGAGTGTTGGTTTCTTTCAGGCACTGGGGTTTTAATAGATGTGGGTCATTGGGTACCTAACACGAGTCATACATGTGGAACGTACAACCAAGATATGTATACCATGGACATCTATTGACATCTTAATATCTGATTGGGAAAAGTGTTATAGGATAGAAATGAGGCTAAATATGAGGTTTTCTTGGTGTTGGATGACATGCAACTTATTTTGCAGTTCTTGGTTTATAGTTATGTTTTTTTGGTTTCAGACTCTAGTTTTGTAGTCTAACTATGGCCTTCATGTACTAGATTTAGCTTCTAGATTTCTAAACAGACTAATAAACATTAGTACCTAGTTTATATGGTTGGTAGCTAAACTTGATTTTTGTATATGGTATCATTTCCCTAACAACAAACCAGTACAAACATTCTCATGTTTTGTCAATTTTTTTTGGATACGTGGTTAAAAATTTAACACACACACACACACATAATCACCATTATAATAAAAAAAGTTTATAATTATGAATAATAGATATATAATAATATATTAAAAGGGATCACACACACACACACATATAATCACCATTATAATAAAAAAGGTTTATAATTATGAATAATAGATATATAATACTATATTTAAAGGGATATGTATTTTGATAAAATAAGGTATTTCATTCAAGTCTAACATTTTATGCGACCACTTATGCAAATAAATCAAATACAATATACCAATATAATATGTAGTTAAAACCTTCACAAAGAAAAACAATTCTTGGAGCAACCACTTGTTGATGGCCAAAATTGTCCTCATCAATATTCGTGAGACCACCCGGTCAGAGCCCCAAATTAGACTTTTTCCATTTGGGCTGGTGGTTCCAACTAGTCTTGAATTGGATGTAATTACCCATAAAGAGTTTGCTCCAACGAATGAAGACTTGAAAGATGTGAAAGATATAAAGAAGGAATGGGAATGAATTGGTAGTTCTTAATCAAGACAATAAATACAAATATGAATTAAACTATAATAAATACTAGTAACTCGGGTGTTGATATTTATATGTGAAAAAGAAAGATAACATATAATTGGAAATATAGATTTACAAGTTATATTGTTAATCGAAACAATCTAAAGATAAATTAATTCAATTAAATAGTTAATTGAATTAATTTCATAAAACATTCACATATAATTTTGTTTCTCTTACACTTATAATCAAAAAATAACAATATATCAAAAATGAGAATTTCTCAATAAATTAATCATAACCATAAGAAGTAAAACATATGATGAGATTCAAAATATACATTGAATAAAAACAAAATTCATAATATTACTGATTGTGCTTTTTTCCTCATAGATATGGAATCAACAAGTGCTTCAAAGCTGATATTAAAGAAATGACAGAGTACAAAAGTGTAACAAAGCTATTCTTGCTGAATTTTAGAACCCTTAAACCTAGGCTCAACAATCCTTTAAATAATTTTTCAAAACAATGAGAGAACAGTTATAAGGCTGATATTCTCTCAACTAAAGTAAAACAAACTAGGAGAAAATAAATATTAGTTACAATTTGAAATGAAATATTCAATTTGGAGGAACATTAACTATAGATTAGGAGTCAGTAAGAATTTTCCAATGCTAATGAACTCTAAAGGAGGTGCCAGTTTGGGAGGAGAGTAAGGCCTTATGCTCGTTTGAAAGAAGAAACTTGAGCTTTCAAAGTTGGTAGTAGTTGAGTTTCCTGTTCGATGATAACCTTGGTTACTTGAAGGTAACCATGTGGATTGATTAGAAACTCCCAGGTCAATTCGAAATCAACCTTTGACAATTGCTTAATAGTTTGACCAAACTTTGTCCTGATACTTTTCCAATTTTGTTTTAATATATCTGCCTCTGGGAGAACCTCCTCTTCATCACTAGATAACATCTTTTCTTCCTTGATTGACTGGGTGACATACTGGAAAATTGAGTTAAAATTCCTTTTAGGATCATTCACCAATCTTCTAACCAAGGATATTTTATCTTTCCAAATTTTAAGAGGTATTGAATTTTGCATCTCATTAATTTTGGGAAAGTTTGGATTAAATCTTTTAGGATCTTCTTTCCATTGCAAAAGCTCATTTAATTTACACTTAGCTTCATCATATTGGCTTTCAATATCAATAACTTCATCAACAAAATAGTTGACTAGATTTTCTTTAGCCTTTATCATGTTTAACTTGTTGCAAAGGAGCTATTGTTGGTATTGAAGTATTGATTAATTCATTAGCTTCATGCTTGAATTTGACAAGATCTAAAGAAATTGCTTATTTTTACTTAACTTTATCCTATAGATCATTTATCTTTCCATCTTTATGATTTATCTCAAACTCATATTGACCTCTAACCAAGGTGACTTGTGCCTACAATTGTTCTTGAAACTATGAAGATTCATGTTCTAGCTCTTGATTTTTTCAGCTTTTTTGCTTGATAAATTATCTGACTCGAGTTGCTTTATCTACAATGGCAGAAGTATAACCTCCTGCATACTGAGTTAAATCCCCAAGATATTCATCATGAGTCATTGGATTTCCTTTCCAATAAGGAACATCATGTTGAAGAATGTAACTAGTTTCGGTCTTCATAATTGTACTTGTCAAAATAAAATTTCTTATTAAAGAAAACGACTTATTAAAGCATGGGTTTCATGCTTAGTGTTAGGGTCCTATTATATAGGGATCATAGTGTTTTTGTCTTACTATTCATTTGTGGGTATTTTGTAAAATTTAACTTATGGTTTCATGAGTCTCATAGTGTAAGGGGTCTTTGTACAAAAGGGTCAAATTTAGTCAAAGGGTCATTGTAAATATTTGTGTCAAAAAGGGTCATGTCATGGGGAAATTGGTTATCATAAATTAGTTGTTGGTGTCAAGTCAATCATGTTAGTTGGTTGGAGAGTCAGTTAGTGTCATATCAAGTTCATGATTACAAAAGTACCCTCTCATTTCATTTCACTTACATCATTCAATATCCACCATCATAACAAGAAGAAGGCTTTGGGTGGCATAAAAATTCAAAATTGTTTGAAACTTCTCTCATTTTCTCTCATCCGAAGTCTGGTTTGAGTTTTGGAGAAAGTTTAAGGTGAAATACAACATTGAGAAGGCCTAAGGAGAGGTTATAGGTCGATTTCAAGAAATCGCTATGAATTTGCTATGCAAGTGATCTGCTGTTACGTAACTGCTGCATAAGTGGTGAAACGACCTCATTTTGAGTAAGAGTTTTTATCTCTTTTGTTTGATTTTAAATGTTGCATGAATCTTGTTGAACACCTTCCAACCAGTCTCAGAGTTTGCAGAAGACCCGAAGTATACCAACCTTGGATGTGCATTCACATTTGCCACCCATTTGCTGCGCAAGTTACATAGTCCTTGATTTTGGTGAAGTGTGGGAGTTTGTATGTGGTAAGAGTGCTCCTCAGACATTCTGAAGTAGAAAGACCATCGTAAGATCGAAATGTTGGACTTGCTACGTAAGTGCGAATCAACCATCTAGGAGGTTTTCAAGCATTGTATAGACTAATTCAAGAGTTCAACACCATCAAACAAACATTTCTATCCTATCCATTCGATCCATTTTTCCATAGGAGGTGTGCAACCATACAGAGCATGGAGGGCTGCTTACTACGAAGTTGCTGCGAAACTAATTATTTTTGTCATCATTTTCAAAAGTCGTTTCTGACCAAATGGTGTTGAATTTTGGAAAACCAAAAGACATTTTTGTCACTCACGGAACATATAACAAAAAATTGCTTTAGTTAGGCATGGGTGTCATATATTGGAATATTCAAATGCATCTTTACAACCTATTTTTTAGGTTTTCTCATTTCTTGTTTTAGTTATAATGTTTAGGTGCAGATTGTGAGGAGTTGGATAAGCATTTTTTGAAACTGAGAGAGGTTTATCTCCAAGACACTATCATATACAAAATCATCCCTTTTTTTGTAACATATATCAGGATTTAGGAGATAGGAGCTAGTATTTTAGCCCTATTTTTCCAGAAATTTAGTCCCTGTTTCGTAGCAGACTTGTTGCGAATTTGCTGCACAACTGGACAATCAACATTTTTCCCTTGCAAATTTGAAATTTTGATTTCTAGAAGAAATTTTGATCAGATGAATAGGTGGATAATACCCTTAGGATGTGAAATATAATTTTGTTAGTAAATATTCCATTTGGTTTATGTTTTAATCATAGATTGGAGATGAGTAAAACTGTCCCTATTTTTTAGCAAGTTGAGTAAGAATTTAATGTATCTAGATGATGAATAGTATTCCTTTGAGGAATTCGACCTTGCTAGGTGGAAAGGGAATATTTTGATGTATTTAATATGTAAAAACTAAAGAGAGGGGGTTTTTGATTAGAGAGAAACAAACTTTGTGCACTGAATTTTTTGAAAAGTTTGCCAGTAAATGAATGAAAGACAAAAGGTGATTTGCAGGGATTCCTGTGTTAGATCTTGATGATGTGTTCTTATTTATTCTTGTAAGTTTGTCTTATGTGTTTACATATCTTGAATGTATGTCTTATTTCTTGGAAAAACCAGATGTTTAACTCAGAATTCATCTTAATGGTGCTTTGATTTAGTTTTTCCAAGTGATCTATGTTTTCCTCTTAAAGAAACATTTAGAATTCATCTATAGTTTTGATGCTCTATGTGTTGTCTTCCACCTTTATTACACTCACCCTCCTACAACGATTTAACTTGATTTCATCACCAAGACTGCCTACCTTTCCCCTGTGGAAAAACCCTTTCTCTCTGCATCATATCACTGGACAAATAAAAAATTTGACATGACTCCATGCCCAATGGATCTGTCTCCTTTCTTACCAGCAGACCTTTGAAAAAAATACCTTATTGACCTCCATACCTAGCCTAATATCCAAGTGATTAAACATTTCAGACAGAGAGAGCCCTCTCCGAAGTTGGAAGGGCTAGATTCCAACTTCCAAGTGGTTTGTGGTTACCTTTGAGTTTTTGTTTTCAACCTAGGGAAATTATGAATTTCTAACACTTAGGTCAATGTTTTCTAGGTCAAAGCCTCCATTGAAGGCTTCTGGGTTTTGTCTTAAGTCATTATAGTAATTTTCATTTTTATTAGACTCTTGTTTGGCTTTTGTATCATGTAAAAATAATTATTTTTAGTCAAAAAGATTATTTGTTACCTCCACACCAAGTCGGCCCTATCCCCTTGAAGTAGACGTACATTAGGGAAATTCAACCCATTAGAAAGGCTATATAAGGAGAGGCAATTCAACCTATTTTGCACATTCACTCAACAAGTTTGATCTTCAAGGAAGAGAAGCAGAAAAAGAGTGAAGTAGTTGGAGAAGGACTAAATTTGTTGGGAAGACCTAAAGTAGAGTTTATGGGCTTTCTATCTCTCACACGTATGAAGTTTCTGGGTAGTTGCTGGCACCAAAATTATGTGTCTATTGTAGGTCTGAAACTTTGTTGTTAGGGGTTGACATTCTACTACTAGGGGCTAAAATTTTGGATTGAAGCTGCTACTAGGAAGTTGTCACTTAGATATTTTGTAAGGGATCATCTATTGAAGGGAAAGGCCGAATTGGTGATTGGAGGAGGCATTTTTTGAGTCGAAGAAGTCTAGAAGTGTCCCATCTTGAATTGAATCTATTGAAGTGTAACATCCCCAAGTTAAAAGTTCATGTAATAAAGTAATAAAGGAAAAAAAGACAAAGGTCATGGGACACGTATTCCAAGCTGAATGTTGGGAAAAAAATCCTAGTGGGTCATCAAATGTAGGACCTATGGGTATCTTTCTAAACCCAAATTTAATAATTCACATGTTTTACATGCTTGTCCGAGTGCTTCTTGTTGGTTATATTGTTCCGCTCCATTGGGGTTTGCAACCCTTACCTTATGGAACTTTTCCCACCAACAATGTATAGATGAGGGTTTTGGGCTTAGAAATCCCTTGAACGATAATGGTGGGATATGCGGTAAAGCTTGAGGAAACCTTGATTGTTTTTGTTACGAGTCCCACATTCATGCTTGGAATATGGCACATGGGTGATTGGCTAAAATAAATATTTTGTAACTGCCTCCTCCCACATTTACCCACTTTCACTAACTTGCGCATTGTAAACATGAGATGAGGGTCACTATGATAAGAATCAACCTCCTATATGACCTTAGGAAAATGGAGTCGACAAAACAAGACCTTACCGACCTCCCTCGGGTTCTATAGGACCCCTAGGAGCTAATCCCCCACTCTAGGTGCCCAGCCCCTGAGTTAACCTAGGCCTTTAATGGATTAAACCACAAGTTTGTCCCATGACAAGGCATGCATGCGATTGGAACCCTCCAGTATCTCCCACAATGCCTGTAAGGGAGAAACTGCAATATTTTTCAGCCAATTCTATGCCAGAGACTACGAGATTTAAGCCACTTTTTCAGGGCTAGTCTCCAAATCACTGCCTAGAACTTGATGAGACTTTCCGAGAAAATAAATGACACCAAGAGAAAGCCTCTAACATAAAACTTGATCAAGGACTTAACCTAGCCAAGAGAAACCATGATAGTCATTCCATCAAACACATGATGAACATGAAACCTATAGGTCATGAATGAAAGTATAAACATAAGGATCTGAAAACTTATCTGAGGTTTAACAAGAAGGGTCACTGCCTTCTCACATTAGTTGTCATAATACCAATTAGGTCTTGCATTAATTATTCATTCAATTACAAATAAAAACATGAAAAGAGCCATGACTGAGAATTTTCATAGAACCAACATATAACCAGATAAATAACAATGAGAGAACAAACATTAAGCCACATGATAACAAGTACATTTATTCATCAAAATTAAAAGAAAATTAGCTCTTATTAAACATAGGAAAATTCTAACCAGGTTCGAGACTTCCACATACCACCCGACCATAGATTGGCTGAACCAAATCTTTCTTTCAACCAATCAGCCACATGCCATATTCCAAGCATGAATGTGGGATCTCATGGGATAAACCAATCTATAAACAACTAATGGAATTCAAATGTTAAACCACCTCCACCCTCACCATACCGTAAACTCACCTAAAACTGTGTCGAGATCACAAAACCAAACCGAGCTTGGATGTCTCAGAATTTCTTCTCCAATACCTTGAGGAATTTCCCATCTCCACCCTCTGGCTTTACCGTGTATCCTGCCATTACCGGTCAAGGAATTCCTAGGCCTTTGGGAATTTTTCTGAGACCACCTCACCCAGATCCAAAATCTTTTGGAAATCCAAAGCTCAAACTGAGAAAAGTCCCATCACACCATGGCTATCCGGAAATGGAAAGGCTAGGCTAAAATGCACTGTCAAAACCCAGAAAACTCCATGCCAATGACATCAAAAGAACCAAATACCAACATGCACATACCATGCATGTCAAAACCAGCTAGGAAATCATGCATGCAACCTGTTACCTGCAAGTATTCATGCTGAAGATGCTTGATCCAACTTTTTGTTGTTTGATCCTTACTTTACTTTTCATTGTACTTCCTTATCCTTCCTTTGCTTGATTTTTTTCCTTCTCCTCTTGGTGCTCTTCTCCTTTTTGAGACTAATTACAAAACTAAACTGACAAAATGCTATGAATTCATCCTTAAAATCCTTTTTATCATTAATACCTCTATTTATTGAATTTTCCATTATTTTCCTTCATTTTCCTCCTCACATGAAACCTATGGCATTTCATCTCCCTTTTATCCTAATTTCCATTATTTTCATAATTAAAGTGCCATAATTTTCCTTTTTCCTTTTTAATTCCTTTGCCATTGCCTTTGCCAATTTCCCTTAGCCATAATAACTGAAATGAACACCCACTAGGATATTTTTCCCAACATTCAACTTGGAATAAGTGTCCCTTGACTGCGGTCTTATTTTTCATTTATTAACTTTTATTACATGAAATTTTAACCTGGTGCTATTACAGATTTGGTTCAACCCAATCTATGGTCAGGTGGTACATGGAAGTCCCTGGCTTGGTTGAATTTTGAATATGTTAATAAGAGTTATTTTCCCCTTGTATATCATGAGTATTTATACTTGTTATTATGTGGATTTGATGGTTGCTTTATCATTGTTATTATTCTGGTTATATGTTGGTTAAAAGTATGGTTTATGGAAGAATTTAGTTATGGATCTCATCATGTTTTAATTAGTAAATAAATGGTTAATGCATTCATGACCTATTAGATGAAATTTCAACTATTTAGAGAAGCTAACCGACCTTCATGACGATTCTCAGATAAGTATGATACCCCTATGTTTAAATATGTAATTATGACCTGAAGATTACATGTTCATGATGTGTTTGACGAAATGCATGTCATAGTTAGGATGGGTCAGGTTAAGTCCTTGATCAAGTTTCAAACTAAAGGCTTTGTCTTTGTTTCATTTATCATTTCTGAGAGTTTCATCAAGTTCTTGGCATAGGTTTGGATCCTACCCCTGAAAATGTGGCTTGGATCTTGGGGTCACTAGCAAAAAAAAAAAGTAATTTAGTCTATAGTCACTAGGAAGAAGGCTTATGGGAGAAACTAAAGAGTTATAGTTGCTGGCTTGCCTTGTCATGGGAGCGACTAGGAGTCTAGATAATTAAAAATTCAAGTTAACTCAAGGGTTGGGCACCTGGAGTTGTTGGTTAGCTCTTGTGGGTCTTGTAGTTCTTAAGGGTGGTCAGTAAAGTTTTGGTTGGACGATTCCACTTCCTTAACTGTACCTAGGAGGTTGAGTCATATCATAGTAACTCTTTGTCACATATTTACCCCGGTGGACCAGTGAAATTGGGTAAGTGTGGGAGGAGGGTGTTACAGGGTGGTACTAGAGTAGGTTGCACTCTCTTTGTGTGATATCTAATACCACAAAATGGTATCAGAACATGGTTCAACACTTGGACTGGTTGGTTAGAATGTGTTTGTCATGGATGAATGAAGATTGTATATGTGCTTTTTATGCATGAATTGTGATGGTCATTGTTACATTTGTGTTGTCATGTAGAAGTTGATGGTGTTATTGTTGGGATGTATTTTTCATGAATGCATGTAAGTTGTATATGTATTTTTTATGGATGTCAATGCCTATATGTTGTTATGCATGCATTGTTATGGGCATGGATCTTGTGCATGGGGCTATGGTATGCAGTTTCTATTGTCATGCACGATATCAATATATTGTTATGATCCTAATTATACATGTATCATAATAATCTAGTTGATCTTGCAGATGAGATATCCTCCTGTGAACTATACTGAGGTATGTTGGTTATGTTTATGTTTGGTTGTAAGAAATGTTATACTTGCAAGAAGAAGAGGAGCAAAGATGACTAGAAAAATAGTGGATTATAGTTCATGAGATTCTCCATACAGATCAGATGAGAAACATGGTGATGAATACTCCCCTCACATAGTAGACACTTTGAGAAGTTTGAAGGTGGAAATAAGAAGTTGCAAAGCAGATAATGATAAAATCATTCAGTCACAAGAGAGATTTTCCAGGGCACAGGAGAAACAAGCAGAGGTCACTGCAGTTATCCTTCAGAGTTTTTCATACTTGCAGAGACATGCACTACTTAGGATCAACCATCTATAGGAGGACAGGACTAATGGAGCCTATGGTAGAAGATCTCATGATGGGAACATGTCAGACATGAATGATACCATCAGGGATGGAATATTATTGGATACACCTGATAGGAGAGGCAGTGGACATGGAATTTATTCTAGTTCTCCTTCAGACAGGCATCGTTGCTATCATCGTTATAGGAGTGACAGGGGATATTTGTTGTATGAGTTTAAGAAATCCAAGCCACCTACATTTGATGGAGATTTGAAGAACCTGGAAGATGCAGATGCATGGTTACTTGAATGAATATGTTCTTTGAGTTTCATGATTACACGAAGAACATGAAGGCCATGATAGATATTTTTAGCCTCAAAGGGAAAGCAGACATCTGGGGGGAAGATGTGAAGTGGGTCAGAGACATCATGACAAAGGAGTTGAGATGACATGAATTCAAGAGTTATTTAGGAAGAAGTACTTGTTAGAGAGGTACTATGACAGTAAAGCTAAGGAGTTCTATGAGCTAAAGATGGGATTGATGACATATGAAGAGTACACAACTAAGTTCTTGGAGTTGTTGAGGTATGTACCATACCTTAAGGATGAGAAGGCCAAACTTTAAAGACTTGTTAGTGGATTAGCATTAGAATTTAAATATCGTATTGAGTATGATGAGCCTTGGTCACTTGAAGAAGTAATTGGAAAGTTGAAGCATTGTAATGATAAATCAAAGCGTAAGACATAGTCTTAGAAAGGATTGAAAGGGGAAGACAAGACTAAAGACAAATGGCCACCGAAGCGAATAAGATCTCAGGTTTGTAGGTTTGTAGGTTTGGTTGTTTACAGGTTTGCAGGTTTAAAAGTTTTCAGGGTTGCAAGTTTGCAGGTTGAGTTGTTTACAGGTTGTTTTTAGGTTTGGTTTTTTATGGGTATTTTATAGGTTTGTAGTTTTGGTTGTTTACATGTTACAGGTTCGTACAGTTGGCTATAGGTACTAATAAGAGAGTTCATCATTCGGTAAGATCTTGTGCATTTGAGTTGAATGGTATGCCTATGTCAGTGCATCTAAATGTACTTCCATTGGGATCATACAATATGCTTTTGGGTATGGATTGGTTGTATCTTCACAGGACCATAGTAGATATGAAGAGGATATTGAGTGCTTGGATGACAATAGATAACAAATGATCTTGCAGGTTAAGAATAACTATATATCATTTAGAATGGTTACAACTATGCAGGCACAATGCAATTGCAGAAAAGGGTGTGTGTTATTTGCAGTGCATATTTCAGTGATAAAGGTAAGGATGTTGAGGATGCAGAAGTATTAAAGAAGTATCCTATTTTGCAGAAGTTTCAGGATGTATTCCCAACATATATTTCAGAGTTTCCACCTCCTAGGGAAGTGGAATGTTCTATTGAGTTGGTACTAGGGGAAACACCAACATCAAAGGAACCATACAGGATGTGCACTCCAGAGTTAGTGGAATTGAAGTTGCAGTTGAAGAAAATGCTTGATAAGGGATACATTAGGCCTAGTGTGTTTCCATGGGGTGCATTGGTATTGTTTATGAAGAAGAAGGATGGTACTCTTTGGTTGTGCATCGATCATAGGCAGTTGAACAAGGTGACGATCAAGAACATGTATCTATTGTCAAGGATTGATGACTTGTTTGACCAGTTGAAGGGAGTAGCGACATTATCGAAGATTGATTTGAGATCAGGGTATCATCAGGTATGCATTAAAGAAGAGGGCATCTACAATAATTCTTTCTGGACTAGGTATGGGAATTATGAGTTTTTTGTAGTTCCTTTTGGTTTCTAATGCTCCAGCTACTTTCATGTGCCTTATGAACAATGTGTTGCATATTTATCTAGACAAGTTTGTGATTGTATTCATTGATGATATATTTTAAAAATGAGGAAGATAAGTCTAAATGCTTAGCAACAGTATTGAGATTGCTAAAAGAGCATCAGTTGTATGCCAAGATTAGTAAATGTAGTTTCTTTCGGACTCAGGTACATTACTTGGGACATGTGGTTTCCAAGGAAGACATAATAGTGGATTTGAAAAATATAAGAGCCATCATGGAATGGGAAACCCCTAGGAATGTAGATGATATCATATCATTCATGGGGTTAGCAGGTTACTACAGGAGGTTCATCAGGAACTTCTCATGGATTTCCTATCATATTACATCATTACAGAGGAAAGGAAAGAAATTTGAATGGATAGAGGAATGTGCAACAAGTTTTGAGTAGTTGAAGTAGTTGATGACAAATTCTCCAATTCTCAAGATTTCAGATCCAGATAAAGAGTTTGTGGTGTGTAAACATGCTTGCAAGAGAGCACTTGGTGGAGTTCTAATGCAAGAGGGATAGGTGGTATGCTACGAATCAAGGAAACTAAATGAGCAGGAGAAGAACTATGTGACACAAGATCTTGAGTTGGCAACGATCATCCATGCATTGAATATGTCGAGGCACTATCTTCTTAGAAGGAGGTTTGTGGGTATGAGGAATCATAGTGGACTGAGGTATTTGTTTGACCAACCTAATATGAATGCTAGGGTAGCTGTTGGCTTATATGGGTCTGACCTAGGTTCAGAAGAATTATTTAGCCAAGCAAATCCCGCAGCTACCAGCCCTTTTGGAAATAGCCCTCAAAGCGCGGACTGAGGTCCCACCCGAGGTAGCAGGGGAGGGTGCTGGAACTAGGTTTCTGCACCCTTGGGATGTCTAGATGTGGTTTGGAGGTTTCACGCCTTATTCTACAGCTTCGCGCTGCGTTGTATTCTTGTAGATCCCGAATACCCCTTACTATCTATTAGCGCGGAGTCTACAGATCTAATCTATTGGATGAAGTATTACAACTTGGATCTAATTTAGAATGGTCTTTAAGAAAACATTTATCAGATTTATTTAGTTCACGTATTAAGGTTAAACCAAAATTTACAAGTATTCAATAAGCAATCATATGCACATAGATCAAAACAATCTTATTACTCATACAAGATGCAAAATTCACGATAATTTGGATTTGACACAGAATTCTCAGAAGGAACTTATCTTTATTTCCACTTATCACCGGTACATCCAGATCCGCCCTACGCACTCAACTGCAAGCTTCTACGCACACAGCTGCGGACTCTTCCAGGCCTCTGTGCACACAATTGCAGAGCCTCTATCCACTACCTCAAACCCTCGACTCGGACTTACAGACGCTTTTAGAATGATTTTCTCAAAAACCCATTACATGTCAAATCCAAAACCATACAACAAAGCTTAGCTACTCTACCCATAGAAATTCGCTCTATTTATACCTTTCCATGGACCGCGGTACATGGGCTAGCCAACTCAAATTTCATTTCTTTACATTATTTTTGGGTGGACTACCCCTTTGACTTTGACTTATTACAATTCGCGCTCCGTGCATCCCGTGGAGTCTTTACCCTATTTTTACCCAGAATTGCGGGCTTCATGCCCCATGACCGTTGCGCGGGGCTTCCGCTACCCAACAGTCCCCCAACACAATCATCATGACTCGTCCCGAGTCACTCGGCTGGTATGGGAATCTTTGCGCGGAGGTTGGTCAGCAACTTCTGCATCTCGCTTGTCTCTGCAACAAATTCGGCTACGAACCTCTGTACCTTTTCCAAGTGAGCCGCTGAGGTATCCGTATCATTTGCAACTGCTTGCTTCGTCGCACATACTACCTGCATCTGTGTGACCTTGCCTTCAATGGTTGTCGATACGCTAAATGCTTCTTCGAGTCAGGGCTGGATACATTCTTTAAGTGCTACCTCCTGCTGTCTCACTGTGTCAACTTGGGCTTTTAGCGCTTGGGACTCCTTCATTTTGGCCAACCACTGTGTGATAGCGACCGTCTGTGTAGCGCTACGGGCGGTGTCATATGCCTACTGCAACTCGCATGCCTCGATTTCTACTCGCTGTATGGTTGGATCCTCCTGGAGGGTAGTGAGTATCCCGAGTGACTGACCGAGTAGTCCCGAGCATTCGCGAACAACACTACTCATTGTTTCTAGTCCAGCTACAACTTCGTTGTGGCAGCATTCCCGTTCGGCCGGAGGTGTGGGTGGCCGAGCCTTGAGACAGAGCTCTGCAACCTGTAACGTTAGTTCCTCTTGGTGTCTTGTGGCCTCCGCTTGGGCCGTGTGAAAGTCGGCTGCCATGTGCTGAATCTTGGTGGCTAGGGGGAGGTCCCCAGGGATGGCTAGCTTGAGGACTGTACCACACGCCTCTGTCACAGCTTGTTCTACCTCTCGGTGTTGTGCAGCCAGTTCATCATGTTGGAGAGTGATATGTTCTATCTTTGCCTTTTGTTCTGTCAAGATGTGGAACGTGCGACCTTCCCTGGCACGAAATTCTTGAGTTACTCCCTCTTGCAGTAGGTATAGTACATCTCTAGACAGAGTGGCTAGATTTAATTCCCAACTACCTTCAGTGCCAGTGGCTGCATCTCGGACAACCTCGGCTAGCAATGAGAGGATATGTGGTGTGTGCATGCTGACCATCTGCGTGGCAGCGGCTGTGTATGTGACTAACGGTTATCTTTTGACTTTTCCCCGTGGTAGCACTCTCCTTGAGGCATAGCTGCGAACTTGGGAACTGCCTAGTTTGGTGAAGACTCCTTTTTCCGCACCGACTTTTCGTAGACTGGTTTATAGTCCCACACCTTTCAACTGCGTAAGGTACTGAGACTATAGTTTCTACTGCTAGTCAGGTGTTCGCACCCTTGGTGCAAGTTTGGCTCATCCTTGCTAGCCCGGGCTGCGAGCACCTTTGAAGCATCTGGGTAATCGGTCTGATATCGTGAGTGTGGGTGCAGCCATGATAGCAGGGTCGCAACGCGTTCTGGGGCCCCTCTGCTCCGCAGCGCACTTTTCTTCTTTGGCCGTAACCCCCGTTTATCGGTGTTGGAGGGCCCACAACCACTCTATCTTTTCTGAGCTTCCTTCTGTCGTCTATTGCAAGCCCAACGGACCCGTGGTATCCGTAACTTCCCTGAGCCCCTGCTAACCTTGGCACTGGTCTGTTGAGGTAGCTTCGGGCTACTACTTCTAAGCTGGGTGAATATCCACCCCTTAGACACCTGTAGCCTCATCTGGCAAGGGCTGCTTACTTTGTTTCGTACTTCCAACTGTGAGCGCGCCTTCCTTCGACATCTGCGCCCCGTCATTCACATCTTCGGAGTGACACCCTGTCCGGAAGTAGTAGCTGCGCGGAATGTTTTTGCGAATATCTTCGGCTGTTCCTTTACTCCCACTGTCACCATACGATTACAACTGAGCATGGTTACTTCATGCATCCGGTTCTGCCATCATTCAACCTCTTCATCCGAGTCCGACGTGCAAGAACTATCGCGGTCCCATGAGAGTCGACCATCAGCTGTTGGATTAACCCGGTCCTGATCTTGCGTTGTAATCTGGTAGATACAGTCCAATTCTCCATCGCTGTCTTCGTCGCGCATGGGCTCGGTATATCACGCCCCTTCTGTAGGGTCCAACTGGACCACTACGCGGAGAGCTTCTTTTCAAATATCATTTTTCGTTTCTTGAGGTTTATGATTCCATTCATATCCATTGCCCACTCTATCCCTAACAGTGCAGGGTATGGGTTACTATCATCCACAATCTCAATGACCTCAAAATTGGTATGGGTGCTGGTTCCATCGATGTCTACTGTAACTCCGTTCAAGCATCCCATGGGTAGAATCTTCTGTTGGTTAGCCATTCGTAGTTGAATCGGGGACCATTGCAGTGGAGGTCTGCCTGTGCATTCCCAAGTCTGCTTCAGTAAGACATTCGCGTCGGATTCCAAATCTAATATGACCTGATCCAGCTCATAGTCTCCGATCTGGACAGTTAGTCACATTTCCTGCCCAGTGCGCAAAGCATGTTTACCTAATTTTTGGATCAGGGGGGCCTTACAGACCCATGCATCTGACTCTGATTGTTTCCCCTTATCTTCTCCGGTGGTACCGCCACTCCGAAGCATCATATTTACGTTCGGCTCCTCCACACGAGGTTCAACCTTCATCATCTAAATGTTCTGATTGGGGTTGGCTGGAAGCACCCCCTTTTATCGCATCTGAGCAATCATCGTGGGGCAATCGACTGCTTCGTGGTCAAATTGATAATAGTAAGGACAATTGGCTTTGGTCGGGTTCGTGCAATCCCAAGTGTAATGCCCCGACCCTCCACAATTGTAGCAAATTAATTGCCCTCGTCCCCATCTAGGACCCATGCCTCCGTGGCCCTGGTACCCTCCCCACATGAATGGTGTTGTGGGATCCTACCCGTGCGCCTTTGTTTGCATCCTATAAGTAGGTGTTCGATCCATCAACATTTGGTAACTGCGGAAATTTATTTCCTTGTGGCCCATCATTTTGCAAAAGTTACAAAATAATTGTTGAGGAGGGGGTTGTCTTAAGATTGGAAAGAGGTGGCAATTGTCCATGGCATGATTTCCTCCCACCGCACAGATTTCACACCAGAGTGTGGGTGCCATACTTTTCCCAGCTTGTACCTCTGGTCGCAATGTTATTGACCCCCCTCCTGCCACATAGTTCGCAAAGATCGGACAGTGGTCCTTGTCATAGCCCGGTCCCTTACATTTGATACACCATACTTCTTCCTGTATCTCTGTGCTAGGTGCCTATCCTTGTTTCAAGCTTCACATCTCCAGACATAAGTTTTGTTTCTGCACTTGGATTTGCTGTACTCCCAACCCTGGGTCCTGTATTGGGGTTTCGTGCAGCCGCATTGCTTCCTCCAGCGCTTCAGCTTGGGTTGAGATATTTTGTTGTGACAGAGCTGATCTCAGATAGGGCGTTAACGATGTGACAAACCAAGTGCGGTGCTGCGCATCCGTCAGTGTCATATTGGCCTCGCGGATGGTGCTTTTCAACCTCTGATCTAAATCCCATGGGGTTTCACTAGGCAACATTACAATCTCCTTGAACCCAATAACTGACTGTGCTTCCGACTTGGGTCACCCAAATTCCTTGTTTAGTGCCTCCTGGATTGCTGTTATTCCTTCATTTGGATGATCACTTGAATATTTCATGTACCAAGTCAATGCGCGGTCCTGCAACGCACTAACTAAGGTAGCCTTCTTGATGTTATCATTGGTGATGCCCTGAGCATCCCATACAGACTTTATCACAAACTAGAATCGGCCCGGTTCCTCATTTCCAATACCTTTAAATGTTGGCAGTTGGACTGCGCTCGCCATCCCGAATTTTGGTGGTGGTGGGGTTGGAGGTGGGGTCGGGGTTGGTGTGGACGGATTCGATGTAGGTGAAGCGGGTGGTGGCGTGGATGGAGGTGGTATTAGTGGGAAGCGCTCCTTGATCAACCGGACTGCACTTCCTGGTGAGAACCTTGTGAGCTCCTCCTTGCTTTCCCGGGAAATGGAAGCTAAAGGACTATTCTCTACTCCTCTTGTTCTGCAGTAACTTCTTCTACTCCGCGTTACTATAGACATCAATAAACACGCATAATTTATTTTTTACAGAACAACATCTTAATCCAAGTATTCAAGGATTTGATATACCTACCTCGAGGTCCTTCAAGAAACTGCCTTTCTGCTTCGCTATAGCTCATAGTTATATCTATCGCGAACTTAGTGATAAATCCTCCTATTACCCGATACAGCTAATGATTTACTGCGCATGCGATTTTATCCTCAGTGGCTTCTAGCCTACGCACCAGTTCTGGGGTCCACACAATAGGCTGGTCCAATCTGCACCTTCCCACGCTGTCAGCTAGCCTTGCAATCCACTCGTACAGCTCTACCGGAAATGACGCAAAGAAGATTTCATGAATTTCTGTGAATATATACTGGTCCAGCCAATCTTCTTCTGATACTCGCGGGTTCCTGTTTTCCTGAACTGCGAACTCGTGGAGTTTCAGATCCCACCACTCTTCAATCTCTTTCTTTGTAGGGTTCCAGTGTTCCCACATCAGACACCCCTTAGGCAGATCTTGGTCCTGGCAACGGAACCATTTGTTGGCTTATATGGGCCTGACCCAGGTTCAGAAGAATTATTTAGCCAAGAAAATCCTGCAGCTATAGGCCCTTTTGGCAATAGCTCGCGAAGTGTGGACTGAGGTCTCGCCTGAGGTAGCAGGGGAGGGTGCTGGAACCGGGTTTCGCACCCTTGGGATGTCTAGATGTGGTTTGGAGGTTTCACGCCCCGTTCTGCAGCTTCGCGTTGCGTTGTATTCACGTAGATCCCGAATACCCCTTACTATCTATTAGCGCGCAGTCTACAGATCCAATCTATTGGATGAAGTATTGCAACTTGGATCTGCTTTAGAATGGTCTTTAAGAAAACATTTATCAGATTTATTCAGTTCGCGTATTAAGGTTAAATCCAAATTCACAATTATTCAATAAGCAATCATATTCTCATAGATCAAAATAGTATTATTACTCATACAAGATGCCAGATTCACAATAATTCAGATTTGACACAAAATTCTTAGAAGGAACTTATCTTTATTTCCACTTATCACCGGTACATCCAGATCCACCTTGTGCACTTAGCTGCAGGGGTCCGCGCACACAGCTGCGGACTCTTCTAGGCCTCTGCGCACAGAGCTACAAAGCCTCTATCCACTACCCCAAACCCTCAACTCGAACTTATAGACGCTTTCAGAATTCTTTTCTCAAAAACCCATTACATGTCAGATCCAAAACCATACAACAAAAGTTAGCTACTCTACCAATAGAACCTCACTCTATTTATACCTTTCCATGGACCGCGATCCATGGGTGGGCCGACTCAACTTTAATTTCTTTACATTATTTTTGGGTGGACTACCCCTTTGACTTTGACTTATTACAATTCGTTCTCCGCGCATCCCGTGAAGTTTTTACCCTGTTTTTACCCAGAATTGTGGGCTTCGTGCCCCATGACCGTTGCACAGGGCTTCCACTACCCAACAGTAGCTAGATGGTTGACCACGATCAGTGAGTTTTACTTTGAGATTAGGTACATTAAAGGAAAAGAGAACATGGTTGCAAATTCTCTTAGCAGAAGAGTACAAGTAAATCACATAGTAGCTATGAGTTCATATGGGACAGATTTACAACATTAGATATTATAGGAAGGACAACATGATGACGGGTATAGGGAGCTTAGGCATAGGTTATAGTATCAGGGTACAGGTGATCAGGGTGTGGAGTATCATCTCACAACAGATGGTTTGGTTAGATTTAGGGACATGATCTATGTGCTGGACAAAAGTAAACTCAAGAAGCTTATCTTGCGGGAATTTCATGTTAAGCCATATTCAGGTCACCCGGGATATCAAAAGACATTAATAATGATGAACAAGTTCTACTATTGGTTGAATCTAAAGAAGGAAGTGGCAAATTTTGTGGCTAGATGTTTGGATTGCGAACATGTAAAAGCAGAGTGTAGGCATCCAATTGGTCTACTACAATCAATTCCTGATTCCAGAGTGGACATGGGAGGCCATTTCCATGGATTTCATTACAAGTTTTCCGAGGAAATCTAGACAACATGATTCTATTATGGTTGTGGTTGACAGGTTGACCAAGGTAGCACACTTCATTCTAGTGATGTCTACTTACTCAACTAGCAATGTAGCACAAGTCTTCATCAGGGAGATAGTCAGGTTGCATGGTGTTCCGAAGAAGATTGTGTCAGACATATATGCTAAGTTCACTTCTAGGTTTTGGAAGGAATTATTTGCAGGGTTGGGTACAAAGTTGACTTTCAATACAACTTATCATCCGCAAATAGATGGACAGGTAGAGAGGGTCAATTGTATTTTGGAGGACATGTTGAGAATGTATGTTATGCATCAATGATGAAAGTGGGAAGAGTACCTTTCCACTCGTAGGGTTTGCTTACAATAATGGGTATCAGGAGTCACTGAGGATGATTCCATTTGAGCCACTTTATGGGAAGAGTTGTAATACTCCCATCAACTAAAGTGATTCAGTGAACATGGTGTTGATAGGACTAGATATGTTAGAAGAGATGGAACAAGAAATGTAGGTTATCAAGAAAAATCTAAAGGCATCACAAGATAAGCAAAAAAGTTATGCAGATCAACGCAAGGAATTTAAAGAGTTTCAGGTTGGGGAACATGTGTACGAGCTCCTTAAGGATTGGGTCATGTGCAAAGTTGGAACCTTCGTATTTCAGAACTTTCGAGATCCTTAAGAGGATTGGATCAGTGGCCTACAAACTTGCAATGCCTCTGAAAGTGAAAGTCCATGATGTTTTCCATATTTCTTTGCTTAAGAGATATGTAAAATATGTTGATCATGGTATTGATTGGTCTTTATTGTAGGTGGAGCCAGAAGGAGAATTCCAACCAGAACCTCAGTGCATTTTGTGTTATCACCTAAAAAATGATCACCTAGCCATTTCTAACTAAGTGGATCGAAATACACCATGTAGGATTAATTTTACCATAGTAAAATCACTTTCACCATGGGAAATAGTTTAGTAAATCATTTTTATTAAATTATTTCTCATTAAAATTATAAAAATTCATGAGAATAATTGAATAAATCATTATTTATTTGATTTCCTCTAGGAATAATTATTAAATAATTATTTGATAATTATTCCTTGTCACATTTGACCTAATCACCTAGGAATAATTAAATAAATCACTATTTATTTGTTATTCCTTAATTCTTATTCCTTGTGAAATAATTAATAAATCATTTTATTTGTTAATTATTTCTAAATAAAGATATTTGACCATTTTTAATATCTTTTCCCTCTCCAAAAAATATAATAAAGTATTCTTAACAGTTAGATCTTGATTTGGTCAATATTATTTTATTATTTTCCATTTTCGAGATCAACCCAATACTTTGTTATAAATAAGAGGGTTTTCCATTCATTCTTCACCATGATCACTATCATCATCACCACTATCGTCACTTCACATTCGAGCTCCCATTTGAGTTCTACTTTTTTGTTTTGGGTTTTTCACATATTGAGAGAGAAATGAATTGTTGAAGCACAAGGACCTTAAAGGACCCATCCCACGGAGGGGGATTTGCATACCCTTGTTGTAGATCTCCTTCACCATGTGTTTTTAATAAAAGATTATTTGTTTAAAAACTCTTCTTTTATTGGGTTATTACATCAAATATTTATTATTGTTTTCTATTTTGGATCGCATACAATCTTTTTGATGTAGGGTTTTCTCATTTTATTATTGCAGATCTAAAGCTTGAACAAACACAACTTGTTGTTAGGGTCACTTGTCACCAGTGACTTAAGTGAAGTATTTTTGGTACACACGCTAAGTATTTTCATACTAACAAATGGAGACTCCACTGGTGTAGTAATTTAGATCCTTTTTGACAGTTGTTTCATAAATTTTCAATGTTTTTCCATCTATTTTTATCCTCTCAATTTATATTTTTAGATCTACTTTGTTTTCTAGAAAATTCTTGGGTTCTCTTTGTTTTCCGCATCTTTCCGCAGGTCACAGGTACTAGTCAAGCAAGAGATGACACAATCTGGATGAGATTTGCCGACCGAGAGTCCTGGGAGAAAAGCACACTTTTCAACCCCTTTTATATGTTTTGGAACACACTTTTGGCCCAATTTAATACTTTTTTCACTGATTCCAGGTCAATACCTACGTTTTGTACCTTTTTAGAAAAAATTTCAGAATTTTTCTAGAACTGTCGATTGTGTTGTGCGTTGACTAGGAAGGGTTTCTTTTCTCTTTTGAGTCTTCCCTAGGCCTAGATTCTATTAGTTTTTTCTCTTTGATCAAGGAAAAAACCCCCTATGTTTTAGTACACCTCTACCTTTTTAAAAAGAGATTTGCTGAGTTGAGGAGTCTATGGTATAAAATTTTCAGCCATTGATTTTGAGGGTTTTGTCCCACTGTTATACAACCCTTTTGGATAGCCTCATTCACCCTTTAAATCCATTTAGAGTTTGGGTTTTTCATTTCCCCCTTAGGATCCCCTTTAGTATCCAAGGTTTTGGAGATTCTTGACTATCCTTTGCAACATTTTTCACCTATGATTTTTGATGTTTGTGTGCACCATTTACAATAGATTTGTGCCTTTAGGTCACAATCCCTTTGACATTATATCTTTTAGGCCATTTATGTGTCTTTGAGTAGCTTGTTTGCATTCTCTTTCTTAGATGCTTGATAGCCTTTTTGGGTGGGATTTTGCGTGCTTGATATGTTGTTTATTTTTCTTTACATTTTCAACATTGTTTACAATATTTCAACACTTTATTTTCAGCAACACATGGCATCATAAAAAGTGATCAATTAACTCATACACTTGACACATTATTTTCACACACTCACACCCTAAGCAAACATGAGTTTGGTTAACACCACCAAGCCAAGCCTTGAAACACTACACCTTAATAATTCAACACACATAGATTAAGCCCACTTGGGCACCAGAGCCAAAAAATCTGTGTAGTTTAGGTGTAGGATCAGTGGGATAGGCTTCCAATAAAACCCATCGATCAATTACATTGAGACATAGAAATTGACATATTAGGGAGCTTAAAATCCTTCACCATCCCACGGTCCAAACTTAAAGTGCGTTAGAAACCAATTTCAGAGGGTGTTAGGCTAGGTCATCGTGTGAGTGGTTCTCCTTGGGGCTATCCAACCCATGGTAGGGAATCCCGTATGGTGGCTGACCACCAAGAAGCTCAAGACTCGACCACCCCCATGGGACGAAGGTAACCGTAGTGACTAATCTTAGGAAAACACTCTATAGGACTGGTTATGGGTAGCAATTAGTTCTCTACCCCACCTTTCTTTGGAAATTTTTTCTTGTGGGGATCAATTTTTATCAAGTAATAAGTATTTTGGAAGGCCATATGAAACAATAGATTTATGACTTGTTTGAGGATTTAGATCACCTATAGGCTAGAGGTCATTTTTCTTTGATAGGATGTGTTTTCTTGAATTAGAGTAGCATATTAATATAGTTAGTTTACACTTGGCACCACTGGACTAGGTGTTTTCTTGCTATTTGTTTCTATTTTTCTCCTATCTTCACCCTTTATTTTATTGAGACATATTTGTATTGACATCATTGTGATCCCTAGGCATTTTTCATGGAGACTTTGTGGCCTTGACCCCCAGTTTCATTTAGGACATCTTACTCCTCCCCGTCGAGTTAGAGTTCATCCTCCTAGTCCTCCATCGATTCCTCCTTCTGAATCTAGTTCTGCTGCTTCTTCTAGTTCTTCCTTTGATTCTACATCTTCCCAACCCTATATCACCACCATGTCAGGCACCAATGTGGGTGCGGGAAACCCAGGTGGTAAATAAGGTAACCCCACAAGCGGAACCTCTACTGGTATGGTCACTCCTATTGCATTGCTTCCTTTTATGGCTGGTTTGAGCCTCCTTGATTTCAACCAGCTCATCAACGACCCTCTTCTCCATCACCCTAGTTGGCCTGCTATTCCTACCAATAATCCTTCAGAAAACCTTACGTTCGAAGGTAATCCTGGAGAAGATCCCAAAAATCATGTTCACTCATTTCATATGTGGTGCTCATCTATTTCCATCACTGAAGACTCCATTAATCTTAGTTTGTTCCAACACACCCTTACTAGAGCTACCACCAAATGGTATGTGGACCATATGCATGCCTCCCATGCCACTGTAATGACTCTAGCCAAATATTTTTTGTCATACTTCCATTTACCCCTCCGCTATGACACTGGTACCGAACTATTGACCTCTTTCCATCAAACTTCTACCACCTGCCTATCTGACCATGTTCAAGAATGGCATAGAAGGAGGAATTTATATAAAGCTCCTAAATTTGAAGACCTTGTCTATATGGATTAGTTCCTTAGATCAATCTTTTCCCCCATTAGTAAAGATGTCACTTACGACTTCCCCTAGCCTGAGGAAGATGCACTCCAAGTAGATTTGAAATATGAATTGATCTATGCACAATTAGGATATGTTTATACTATCATTTCCGATCTGCCTCGACCTGGTGTTACTAATGTGTTGGGGGAATCTCATTATGCTGATGGTATAGTTGTATCCATTTCACACCCTCAACCTCCACCATACAATCTACCTCCAATGAGTTATGGTCAACCCCAGGGTGACTAGTTCCTCTTACGCCTATTCCCCTCCCAATACTTCACATGGAAATGCTTATCCAGGTCCTAGCATGTCATAAACATATCCCCATATGAATCAGTCTATATCAGGGCTAGTTATTGCTCCACATGTTTATCCTAATGTTTCCCCCTCTCCTTACTATCAATATTCACTGCCTAGCGCTCTAGCCCCTTCGACACTAGCACCCCAGCCCCCCATACCTCCTCCACCTCTGCTACAAAAGCAACCTCCTCCTCAAGGTCAAGTGTATGCCTAGCAGAGCACAACCAATCCCCACAACCCCAAGAAATAAAACTAGGGGAAAGATAACCAGAACCAACCATCTATAGGTAATTTGGGTAACTAGGGTCCACCACCTAATGCCCCTTAGGGAAACCAACCTAATCCCACAACCCAGCAACAAGGCGGACAACCCAAGCAAAACAAGGCTCTTTGTACAAATAAACCTTATACCTGTTGTGGTGTATTTGGCCATTATACCCATGAGTGTCCCCTTTTACCTCAGATGCACCAAGTATGGGAAGCTCAAGCAGTTGCTTCTAGAGGACCTCAGCCCATTGCTCCACCTCCTCCTCCTCCTGCTTCATCTCAATCGGTTGTGCTTACTAATCCTTTTCCTCATCAAGGATATATCACTGCTCAACCTGCATAAGGTCATGCAACTCCCCAACCTTCACAATATGGTCATAATGATTACCAAATCCTTATGATGAATTCCGACGAATTCAATACCGAACAAGTCAACCTTCAGAATTGGTCGCACCAATATGACAAGCCTCCTGCAAAGTCAACAACTGATTCCCAACCTCAAGTTTCCACTGATCCTTTGTCGTCATCAAATGGTACCTTATAGATCCCTCTGCCTAAGGTAGAGGTTATCCCTAAGATCCCCAAAGGTATATTACGTCAAAACACTGCTTCTGCTAAAGCCACCCATACCTATAGCATAGTAGATGACTTGGCGCAGTCTCCTGCTTCTAGGTCAATGTTTGAATTCCTCTAGATGTGCACATCCCAATGGAAATATATACTATCTTCTTTGGGTACTGTGGATCCTTCTGACGATCGTATGATTGTATTTGATGTTGAAAAAAGCGGAACATCCCCCCTTTCTTTCATCCGTTTCTTTTCAAATACCAGTCTCCATAAGAAACACCACTATTCAGCAGTGTATCATAGACGAAGGTGCCTCCACATGTGTGATGGCTGCTAGTGTTTGGAAGAAACTTGGTTCACCTAACCTGTCCCTATCCACCATCATGCTTCGTGCTTGGGAAGGTCATCCCTCACAACCCCTCGGCTTATATTGCAACTATCTAATTACTATTATCAGCAAGAAAGTTTGCATTGACATCGAGGTCATTAATGCCCCATTAAATTATAACATCCACTTGGGTCGTAGTTACACTTATGCCATTTATGTTGTCGCATCTGTGGTGTTTCGCAAGATGTGATTTCCTCATAATGGAAAGATTGCCACTATCGATTAGTTGACTTACTATGATCCTAAGTCTCAAAATTCCCCTCAGTCCACTATCTCATTGATGACTAGTAATAAGACTATCCTATCCCTCACTAATGTTTCACCTAGAGTCTACAAATATTCCACATTACTTAGTGCTTATTATGGTCCAACGAATACCCCCTCGGAGCCTAGCTCTTCCAGTGTTTTCATGATTCAAGCATCACGTGCATCCCACAAGCAGTCTAGTACACCTTCACAGTAGCCATCACCTCCTCAACCTGTTGCTCCCAACTCAACCTAGCCTTCAGGTATTATTCCTTAAGGTCCATTTCCTTATGCTAGTATCTCTCCTAGTCCTTTCCAGCCTGAAAACATTCCCCCAGATCTTAACCATCAAGGAGAAGTTCCCCCAGGTCATTACCCTTATGGTCAAATACCTCTCTTATTCCCACCCCCAGGAATCTTTTCTACACCTGTCATGGCTACATTGAGTTTACCTAACCTTACCTTGGGGATCATCGTCTCATACATTGCTCCTTCCACAAACACTCCTCTTGATCAACTCAAACCTTATCTTGCTTTGACCCCATTTCAACTTGTTTTTCCTACCCCTTCCTTTGCTTTAGTTCCACAAGAACCTCAACATGAACCTTCTCCTATTGCAAAAGCATCTGGTGAGGGGGGAAAAGCCCAGAAAAAGGGACCTAAAGGCAAGGCACCCCAAACAACTCCAACTACTCCTAAGCCTCTAAATCCTACTGCTCCATGCACTTTGTGTGATGTTGTTGGACACACCACCAATAATTGTCTCGAGTTCCCTCATATCAAGAATGTTGTCTTTGATAACTTTCCTGACCCCAAGATTCCTAAGGTCCATGTTACCTTAATTGAGTCAGCTAAGAAGAACAAATCCTTATGCACAAATCACCATTGTGAATTGTGTGAGAACTACAGAAATTATTCTCATCACTGTCCTCATCTCGAAGAATTTCATGATACAATTCAAGTGCTTCACGAGTTAGATGCCACTCATAGTGATTCCACTTCTCCTCTACCTATTGGTTCTGGTCCCACTGTTGTGCTAGAACAAGAGGTCTCTCAACCACCCATTGTGATCCCTCCTCCTGACAGATAGTATCGCCCCTATTCTCTACCTGTCATCATCCATGTGATCGATCTATTGGGACTCTTTTGAAGTTTCCTATTGTGATTTTTTCAAACCTTATTCGACAAACACTTCAGTCTCAACATCGGTAGATGTCACATCCACTAGTCATTCGTCTCCCCTCCTTGACAATGTGCATGTGAATCTTGTCTCTCATGAAGATTCCTCTGGTAGCTCCTCTTAATCACATGGTATCTCTTCCTCTTGTCCTCTCATCTTCCATTCTGATGAAGACATCATGGAAGCCATGACCACCTTGAATTATCCTTAGGACGATATGCACCATCGTGTGTACTTCCTTCCGCAGAAAACCCATGATCAATATGTTGTGGAGTGTAGAGACTTCATTCATGGTGAAGTCTATTGGTTCAGAAATCCCATTCTTGCACCAGATGCTTTCGAAGAAGTAAATATGGCTAACATCTCTCGTACCATTAAAATTAACATTTCGAATAAAACAGGGATTGAAGAAAATATCACCTTAGGGGAACAATGGACCCCATAATAAATTGATGCTTACATTGAGTTATTCAAAGAATTTCGTGATATTTTTGCCTGGTCTTATTTAGAGATGCCTGGACTTGACCTCACCTTTGTTGAACACCATATCGACACATGGCCTAATGCCATTCCCATCTGCCAAAAGCAGAGACCTATCCATCCTTCAAAACATGAGGTTATCAAAGCCAAAATTGATAAGCTCAAGAATGTTATTTTTATCTACCCCATTGAATACACCACATGGGTGTCCAATCTTGTTCCTATTCTAAAGAAACAAGGCACCATTCGTGTCTACAAAGACTTTCGCGATATGAACAAAGCTTGTCCCAAAGACAAATTTCCCACACCTCTCATAAAAAAAAATCCTTAATGAGTGTGCGAGGCATGAGGTTCTTTCCTTTATGGATGGATTCTCCATATATAACTAGATACATATCCATTATGCTAATCAACTTAAAAGCACCTTTACTAGTCCATGGGGAACTTTTGTTTATAGGGTCATTCCTTTTAGTTTGAAGAATGATGGGACCACTTTTCAGTGTGCCATATCCTACTGTTTCCATGAATTTTCTCATATTATCCTTGCGTATCTAGATGATCTCACTGCTTGTTCCAAGCTTTGGTCACAACACCTTTGAAATTTACGTACCATATTCCTTCGATGTTGCAAGTATAACATTCACCTCCATCCTCTTGAGTGTGTTTTTGGTGTTCCTGCCATCCGAATTTTGGGCTTCATTGTGTCCAAATATGGTATCACTCTTGACCCTCTCAAAGTTCAAGCCATTCTTGAACTTTCTACTCCTCGTACCCTTCGCAAGTTGCAAATCCTCTAAGGGAAAGCCAACTTCCTTTATCAGTTTGTCCCTGACTATGCCACTATTATGCATGGGTTTCTTAGATTCTGATCTAACATTCCATTTGCTTGGGATGACCAAGCTCAACAATATTTCTATGCCCTAAAACATGCTCTCACTTCTACTCCCTTGATAAGTCCACCTAACTTTGAGAGGGATTTCATCTTGTATATCTACATTTCCACCTATTCAGTCACTGGAGTCATAATACAGGAAGATGGTTCTAGAAATGTACATGTCATATATTATGTCAATAACAACCTTAACAGTCCCCTTGTGTCCTATTACATAAAGAAAATCTAGTGCTAGTTGTTGTGTTATTTTTTCAAAAGCTTCGTCATTATATCCTTATGCGTACCAACAAAGTTGTGGCCAATTCCAATCCCATGGCCTTCCTGTTGAGTCAACGGATCGTCAATAGAAAGTATGCCCATTAGATCAATATCATTCAAGAATTTGATCTCGTATTTGTCACACCTAAGAGTAATAAAGGTTAATATCTTGCTGAATTCATTTTTGAATTTCCCACTAGTGCACCTGATTTGCCAGTAAATGATGAACTTCTAGATGAACAATTGTTTTCCATTACCTCAGATGATCCTTGGTATGGCAACATCCTCACTTATTTTAAAATCCATAAATTCACCCCCCATCTTAACCTTGATGATCGACGATGTATTCCACATCAATACTCTCGCTATCTCCTCATTAGTGACGATATTTATCATCACAGTGTCAAAACTGTCCTTCATCATTTCCTCACCCATGGTGAAATTGAGAAAGTGCTCAATGTTTGTCATGGTGGCGCTTGTGGTGGTCACCTCTCATGGTCACTACCCAGAAAATCATGTGCATCAGTTACTTTTGGCCTTCTCTCTTTAGTGATTGCATTGAGGCAGTCAAACACTATCCCAATTGTAAATTATACACCCCTAAGGCGCAAGCTCCACCTACTCCTCTCCATCCTGTCATCACAACCGTTCCTTTCTGTAAATGGGTTATTAACTTTATGGAGTATCGACCCACATCTGCTACTCACCATAAGTATATTATCATGGTCATCGACTATTTCACCAAATGGGCTGAATCCATGCCCATGTTCAATAACACTGCAACTACTGCATCCCTCTTCTTCTTTAACCATGTTATCGCTCGATTTAGGGTTCTGAAACAATTGGTTTCCGACCATGGACGACACTTTGAAGATGAGATATAGGATGAGCTATCTTCTCTGTTGGGCTTTGAACACCAATATTCATCATCTTATTACCCCCAAGGCAATGGCCAAGTTGAAGATGTCAATAAAATCCTTAAAAATATGCTTTAGTGGATGGTGAATAAACACAAGACCAACTAGCATCTTATGCTCTTCCATACTTTGTGGGCCTATAGAACCCCTGTCTAAACTGCCACTAGGTTCCATCCTTTCCACCTTGTTTTTAGAGAGGAGACAATGTTACCAATCGAGTGTGAAATCCCCTCACTCCACCTTGCTACCGAACTCCTCCCCGACACCCAACCTTTAGAAAAAATGAATTATCATGCTGAAGCATGCCAATGAAGACCATCGTTGTAACACCCTCCTCCCACATCTACCCAAGCAATCGGCCAGTTGGGGTAAACACGTGACGAAAGGCTACTATGATATGATTCAACCTCTTAGGTAATCTTAAGGAAATGGAATCGATGGAAACACAGTACACAGACCTCCCTCAGGTGCTTCAGGACCCCCATAAGCTAACTCCAGGTGCCCAACCCCTGGGTTAACCTAACATTTACATGAATTAAACCCAAAGTAGCTCCCATGACAAGGTATGCATGTGACTATAAACCTATAGTCGCTCCCATAGTGCTTGTAAGGGAGAGACTACCACTAAAACAAAACATATTGCCCATGGAGCTTTATAACATAGCTCATTGTAGTATTTACAATTACCATATGCTAAAACAAAACATCATGACAACATGACAACATACCACATAGTGGATATTTATGACACAACTCATTATCATATTTACCATCAACATATACACATACACATTTGCTTCAACCAACAAATAACCATACTGTCTATGGAGCTTTATAAATCCAGCTCGATACAATATTTACAATAATACACACATATACACATATGCACATTTTCTCAACTAGCAAATAGAAAGATATATGTTTGCATTCGAAACAAGGGAATCCAAAGGCTTACAACTCCACCCTCAAAATAATACCAAGATTCACCTCCTTCCCAAGAAGTCCAGAATCCACAAATTCAAATTTGCAATGTCCAGCGCTAGAATCCCACACCACTTGTCCTCTCAGTGAACTGTTATTGACTCATTGTTATAGAGAACACTCCCAATGTGCATCTGATTCCATATGGCAATGCTAATGACCAAAACAAATCCATCCATGACCTTACCTTCTCTGCTACACAGTCCCTCGGGTACTCCAGTTGCCCCTTCCATGCAGTCACTCACCTTCCAAGTTCCCTTGGCAAGGCTTCCTCACATCGGAAGATACAAAAACTAAGGCATTTCCATACCTCAAAACCATTGTAACGGTCATAACATGCTCATGGAAATCAATGGAAACTATTGGGCACCAGTGTCCCACAATGGCCCTATTCCTGAAGGCTCTTCCAACATATCGTTGCCCGTTTCGATTCCTTTGTTGTTGCTGCTAATTCTTGCAGTTGATTTCGGCCACTCAATTGGGCATGTTCATGCATTCCTGTTCCAAGCACATAATTTCCATTAGATTCAAAATAAATTGAAATATCTTCAAATCATATGTCATTGGTGGCTCGTCAATAAGGTACATTTCAATTCTTTTCACTTCCTGTCACAACAAGTCAAACTAGCATATTTGACCAAATCATCATGTATAAACATATCACATTAGGTTAGCTCAAAACATAACCATCATAGATAAAAATCATAAATCACATGTAACCATCATAAACTAGAATCATAGATCACATGTAATCAACATAGACCAAAATCATAAATCACATGCATAATAAAACTAAAATGAGATACTTATCCTTTAATCAATCCTTAGCTTCTACCTTTTTTCTTATTCCATATGCACTTCGGATCAGTTGCCACACCTGACAACACCTAGTGCCTTCTCCACAACCATTTGCACATACCCATAATGTGAAGCACACACACACAACCACACATGACATAACAAACCATGGGATACATGCACCTACACCTGATATACAACACATACACCTATACCCAGTGCATAACACAATACCATACATACTCCTACGTCCAATGTACAACACGACACATCACATATATGTACACAATGTAAATGAAAAGACATGCATCTGTACACAACGCACAACACCACAAATGCATACACATACACCCGATATACAACACAACTCATACACCTATACCTGATGTACAACCCAACTCATACACCTACACCTGGTGTACAACACAACAAAAATGCATATCTAGAGTGCAACACAATGAATGCATATGTCACGATACCATGACTACAAAATGCATGTACATAGTACCGCATGCCCGCAACACAACATGTATGACATGCACTCAATCCCACACGTACACCAGTACCACATGTACCAAGCACCACCTACATACTGTGTGCACAACATCACATGTACACGAAACCATTTGCACAATGTGTACACAACTCCATATGTACACTGCAGCATTGTACAACATGTACACAATAACACATGTACACAGTACCACACACACGACATGTATGCAACACCACATGTACACAACACCACATGCAAGACATGTACACAACACCACCTACACACAACACCACTTGTACAACATGTACACAACACCACATGCACACATCTCCACTTGTACAATCATGCAAACCACACCATATATCATATCACCACATGTACAACATGCATGCAACACCACTTGTACATAGAAATGCATTTCCAACATGTATATAACATCATCTATACACAACACTGCATATCCAACATGTGCACACAACACCGCATATCCATCATGCACACAATACAATATGTACACAATACCACATATCTAACATGTACATAGCACCATCTATACCCAACAATGAATATGCAACATTCATACAACACTATCTTTGCTACACTATGTACATAACATTACATAATCAACATGTACACACACTAAATATACACCACACTGCATGCACACAACATCACAGGTGCAACAAGTACAACATATACAACATATGCACAATAGTAATACCTCACATCCGAATGCACACTATCTCTACCAAGGAAATTTTCTTCTAGTGTCTTATCCATGCTTATCCTAGCATGTCGCAAACCACACTATTTTCATTTCACTATTGTATCCCTTGGTATAACCTGTCCATAACATAGGCATAATATAATAACATAATATCAACTCATAACCATATGATACTGACCTTGTATATTTTTTCAGGCTACTCTTCCCACTTGATTCCTCATGAACCAGGAACCTCTTCATGTCATTCACCTGCATAAGCAATCATTCCTCCACAAGAATGATCCTTGAAAACCTATCAGATGATAACATAGATACATGGATACATACATATATAATCATCAATATAAAACAATCATCATCCTGTCAGACAATGACATACATACATACATGTATACATATATAAACATTAGCATAATCATGATCATAACATAATTACTAGATAACATAAGGTCTAGGTTAAGAGAACTTCTTTTATTCATGCACAACATTGAGAACAATTGTTCCCAATCATAGCCAAGGCATCTGACACCTCAGATCCATTTACTTTACCTTTTCTGGTTACCTTTCTCATGACTATACTACCATTGTCCATTTACACCAATGGACCCAACCAGTCCAACTGGCAGTCATAGCTTACCTTCCGTTGTGCTTACTCATGCACCAAGCCTCATCCATGTCTTACATTACCTATTGGGTACCACATAGATCTCCTCGAGCTCCATTAAATTTCCTCCTTTCCCAACCAATTCCCAAGACTCAAAACATAAAAGGCAAGCCAAGAAACAAACAAGGAGGATCATGAAAACCAATAACAACAATACGACACCACAACCAAAGTGGCATGGCCATGCACTAAACATAACAAAACTGAAAATCAAGTGCAAGAAAATCACAAAAGACCAAAGGCATAAGACTAATAATAGACACCATGACTCAATCCCCATGGTTCCCAAGGAAACTCAACCAGAGCCTTCTTCAAGGTTTCATGGAAACCTCTCTTGCCATGCAACTCCCTGCATCATACTGCCATAAACACATAATTTTTAATTCATAAATAAACATAAACAATACACCAGTTACCTCATTCTTTTGTGTCAATCAAATTGCTTGCAATTGAACTCATCCACGCCATCTCTCAAGGGACTCCAATCCTTTGACAGATCCACCTATAACTAAAGACTAGCTAATATACCTGTCAAGTACCTGTTCATGAATATAACATGTATCCACATAATGTCAGACAAGATTAAGGTTAAGAAGACTTACTATAGGCAAAGCACCCATTTGTTTGGAATTAGGGTTTCCAAACATAGCCAAAGGAATTCTTGTCCAACTCCTTCCTTCTACCTTTTTACTTTGCTGCAATTCGAGGTTTACTATGTGCTGTCACATCACCCAACTATTAGTGATATAAACACATCAACTATTATCTTGTCAGGCTAATACCAACATGCTTCCTGCAACTGCGAACACATATCAACTACATGTTCCAAATATCAAGACAATCATATCTATCAATTGAAATCAACATTTACCAAGACTAACAAACATGTCATAATCCATAGTCAACTAATAGCCATTAGACATAATGCTACTACTATCACCTAATACACTCAAGTACCTATAAACTGTCTCAATACATATGTATTATTACAATCATCTTAAAACAATATCATTTGAACACATACTCATATTATGTAATTCATCAAACATTCAACCATCTTGCAAACATACCATGTTAAATGAATCAACCAAATGACGTAATAGACACCAAACATTCGAACACAAAATAGATGACATAATCAAACAATCAAGCACCAAATAAACGAAATAAGCGAACTCATACCTTAGTGTATTTCATGGGAGGCTATCTTGTCTGCACAATCAATCTAGGTTAGCACGATACAAATTCACAACATATCAACTCAAACCTAAATCATGATATCCATAATAGTAACTAACTAACATGTTCACATCATAATCTCATAAGCATTTGTCTTTCATGCATAACAATCACATATGTACGATCAATATAGATTAGTATGACACCATATCACAAATATGTCAGCTCATACCTGAATATCGCAACCATAACCATTTGCATAGGTCAAACCAGGTTAACATAATACATATAACATCAATATATTCAATGCAATGAAAATAACCATGGCGCGTATGACCAATCCAAATTACAACATCAATATCCCAATGAAATAACCTTAATTATCAAGTTAACTAACATATAACAACAATTAGTTAACATATAACATGCTTATCAACAACATATGATCTACTCATCAAGCTAACTATCATATAACAACAACAAGTTAATCTATAGCATACTCATCAACAACATATAACATGATCATCAAGTTATCTAACATAAAACAAAAAACGCAATGCATACAACCACAGGTTACTACCATCCTTGACTATTTGATACATGTGCATATAACTACACTGATCAACTAACATCTATCATGAATGTAACCATAACATCAAAAGACATGTACATAAACCTAATGTATATAAACCTAATGCATATAAAGATCCTTAACTTACATACATGCATTCCAAACATACCATACCTGTATGGCAGTCTTCTCTTTCCCCAAAGTCTAATGCTGCAACCTCACTTTTATATTCTGCATCTCCTATTCTATCTCAGCCAACACATTAGCATCATAACAACCAATAGCATCATGATGACCTAAATTGCATACAATGACTTCACAAGGCATGTTTGACCTACTATTCATGCATAACTATAACCAAGACCATACATAAATAACAACTGCATATATACATATAACACATGAGTACAAAACCATATACACACCATTCTAGTGAGAGTCTAGTCATCAATGTATGACCATACCAACTACACAAACCATGACCTCATGCATGACAACAACAAACAACTCACGTGCACTTGATAATATATGATCACTAATGTGCATAAAAATGCATAGTCAACCATACACACATGAAGACATAATCCACAACCACACCTTCAACCTTCACATGGAGACATCAATACAACCCTGATCAACACCATAAAAATGCAACAAGAACATGGACTACATGCATAAGGAACACATATGAAACCAACATGAAAGCATGGTCAACACATAGCCCAAGGAGAGCACAACCTGGCTCTGATACCACTCTGTAACACCCTCCTCCTACATCTACCCAAGCAACTGGCCAGCTGGAGTAAACATGCAACGAGAGGCTACTATGATATGATTTAACCTTCTAGGTAACCTTAAGGAAATGGAATCGATAGAAGCACAACACACAGACCTCCCTTAGGTGCTTTAGGACCTCCAAGAGCTAATCCACCACTCTAGGTGCCCAACCCTTGGGTTAACCTAGAATTTACATGAATTAAACCCATATTCAATCCCATGACAAGGCATGAATGTGACTATAAACATATAGTCTCTCCCATAGTGCCTGCAAGGGAGAGACTGCAGTCTCTATCAACCAGTTTTGTGTCAGAGACTGCGAGATTTAAGCCACTTTTTCAGGGCTAGTCTCCAAACCAATGCCTGGAACTTGATGAGACTTTCCAAGACAATAAATGACACCAAGGCAAAGCCTCTAACACAAAACTTGATCAAGGGCTTGACCTAACCAAGCCTAACCATGATAGACATTTTGTCAAACACTTAGTAAATATGCAACCTATAGGTGTAAATAATAGATCTGAGCATAGGGGTCTCATACTTATCTGAGATTCTCTATGAAGCATTGTCTCCTTATCACATTAGCTGTCATTTCATCCATTAGGTCATAGATACATTGATCATTCAATAAAAAGTAATAACATGATGAGAGCCATACATAATTGTTGTCATAAAATACATACATAACCAGCATAGTAGGGACATAAATACCAATGAAATCACAACCATATAAACCACATATAATCCATCATAATTCTCATAGAGATACAAGGAGAAATAAACTTTCATTACTAATGCAAAATCCAAATCCGGGATGGGACTTCCACATTCCACCCAATCATAGAATGGCTGAGCCAAATCTCTCTTCAGCCATTCACCCCTGTGCCATATTCCAAGCATGAATGTGGGATATCATAGAATGAATCAATTAGAACTCATCCAGGGATTCCAGAGGCCATCCACCTCAACCCATTAAATAGTGATTCCACCTCACGACCAGACATCACAAACCAACATAAGATCAACTTCTATCCCAACCTTCCAGGGATCTAGAGTGTCTTTCCAACCAAGGCTCCAGTACTAGTAACTTAATCCACATATTTTACAAGGCTCCAGAGCATTTGTCCAACCAAGGCTCCAGGACTAGTAACTCAACCCACCAAGGGCTCTAGAGCATTTTTCCAACTAAGAATCCAGGACTAGTAACTCAACCCACCAAGGGCTCCTGAGCGTTTGTCCAACCAAGGCTCCAAGACTAGTAACTCAACCCAAGCTGATACAGGGCTCCAGAGTATTTGTCCAACCAAGGCTCCAGGACTAGTAACTTAACCCAAGCTAAGGAACATGAGAACCAATAAAAAATAAACAATGCAAGTAAACCCATAATCACCATGGCTATCTAGTAAAACATACATGCAACTTGGTACTTGCAAGAAAATCCCACTGTAGCTGCTGATCCTGATGCCCTATAGAACTTTCCTACTCTCCCTTTGCCTTCTTGATCCAAGAGTCTAAGTATGCCACCCCTCCAAGAGTGCTCCAAGAAAACTCTAAGTATCCAAGAGTATGAGAGAGAGAGAGAGAATAATGAGAGAGCTCGAAAACTGAACTAACCAGTCTTTCCCACTGATCCTCAAAAGCCTTTTTATCAATGAGGCCTCTATTTTCTTCATTTTCCTCCTCACATGCAACCTATGACCTTTCACCTTCATTTTATCCTAATTTTCTTTATTTTCATAAATAAATGTGCCAAAATACCTTTGTTCCTCTTTAATGCCTTATCCATTTCATTTTCCAATTTCCTTAGCCATAAACAACCAAATGAACACCCATTAGGATGTCCTACCCACCATTCAACTTGGAATATGTGTCTCATCACGGTGGCCTTTTATATATTTACATGAGTTTTTTAACCAGGTTTGTTACAACCGAGTCGCATTGCAAACCATTGAAGTGTCCAAAAAGCACACCAAAGCTCAGTATGACCAGAAAGTCCACCCTCATACCTTTCACGAAGGTGACCTTATTCTCGTCTATGACCAAACTCATGATGACCTGAGGCATGGGAATTTTGAACCATTATGGCGCATTCTTACATCATTCATAAGTTTTTGGGTAAATGGGATACCTTTTAGAGGGTCCAAAAGGAGAAATCCTTCATAACCCTCGCAATGCACTCTACCTCAAGAAATTTTACCCATAGAATTTCCCATTGAAATGCATGTATTTATTTATTTTTATTTTTTATTTTTATTTATTTTATTTTATTTTTATTTATTTATTTTTATTTTTATTTTTATTTTATATATATATATATATATATATATATATATATATATATATTATTTTTTTTTTTTTTTTTTTACTGCATTTAGGTATCTTTCATCCCCCATCATCTCATTCATTGTCTTATTGTGTCTTTCATATGGATCCATCATCCGCACCTCATATCAGTTGTGCCGATGGTGCAAGTCACTTCTCCAGGAATCTAGCCTCGGAAGCTTGAGCCATTTTCACCCCTTTGCATTAGTTAGTTCATTCTAATGGTGCTTGCATTGGATTTGGCACCGATAACCAAGCCGAATATGATGTCATCATAGGTTTGTTAGCTGATGACCTTGATCGTTGCATCCTTCACCTTCATGTATTTCTTGGTTCCTTTCTACTTGTCATGCAATTGAACGACGTTTATCATGTGTGTAATCCTGTCCTATTTAGAAAATATCTACAAGTTAATCTTTTGGCATGCAAATTTGAATCCATTTCATTCAGTCATGTTCCTAGAGCACAAAATCACTATGTAGATACCATTTCAAATAACATTCTAGATTGGCATTTATTACATGCATGTACAAGAAGACATCCATAACATGAAAAAATGGTGAACCAAAATCATTACAAAAAATGGATAACCATATTATGTATCATAATATCCAACATATAGTGTTTGGAGTCCACTACTCTAAATAAATTTGACATGCCCGTAGCATGTTACAAAATAAAAAAATGGGGAACCACATGTCCCTATGCCTAGTCACTATCATCTGAAGGCTCCCGAGCTAATGGATCCATACCACCAACCCGTAAGTATCGAATTGCCTGACCGGCCATAGCTATGCGCCTTGTGATACCTCGCCATTCCTAGGGGAGACCAATGCACTCATCCGTATATCGATATTCTAACTCATGCCATCTGCACTTAGTTATCCCAGTTAGTAGCACATCGAACCTATGGAAAATATCCTCTAGTAGAGCGTCACTATTTTATCTTTGTTGTGATGTTGAACCACCCTGATTTGTAGCCCCAAGTGTTGCAACTCGTCCTCTATATCCTGCTGGCTTCACGGTGCTATATCTGCATACCACAAGTTTGGAAATTAGTACCAAATACATAAATTTTCTAAAATTTACATGTAACCAATATATATAATAACTTTCACTTACTATCTAAACCCCATGCTCATCCTGGCGGAAGTGGAAAGCCAGGATCTCCCTGATAGTTCATTACACTATATGAATAATCATCTATGTACAATGACATCTAGTCCAAATGTGCAAAGAAATCATGTCAAAACACCCTTCTGACTCCCCCCTCCACCTCGTCGCAGTAGCTACCCCCAACGGTGCATCCTGGGCTCCTGCGGGCCCCAATCATGGATCTGTACATGTGGTCGGATGGTCAACATCTTCTTAAAGAAGAATGAGCATACAATTGTCCCAAATGAACATTTCTTATTGGTCCGCCGTCTGCATAGACTCAACTATCTTTTCAATGATGACAACATCATCTGGGCCCACCCATAGTAGGTCCCCACCAATACACTCTCCACAAGCATCATCTTCCCCCCATTGATGTGATGAAAGGCATGACTACCCAAAATCCACACCACTACTACAACTGTATCTCATGTCTCGAGTCTCTCCAAGTCACTAATCTATATGGTTGTGCGCTTTGCATGAAAACTCGGTACACAATGACATTCCACAAACTCCCGTATATGCCTCCCATGAGGCAACACTGGAGTCCTGTCAAAAAGTATATGTCCTAGATAGTGGTATCGATCCTGTACCCATGTACCACAAAGACATCTTGATCTGGTTCCCAATAGCTCACAATCCTAGACAACATGGGCTTAATAGCCCTCATCAATGGGTTCTCCAAGAACTTCAGTACCCCATACCATGCCAAAACCCCTCTGACTGTTTGGTTCCCCTGAATCTCAACATAAAGAGTTTCCAAATCCCATTCTCACCATACCAACTTTAGCTCTCCTATACCTGCAACGTACCATAATGTTTTTTTAGTTCAATGTTAAAGGCATACACTTATGGTTCAAAGCTTCAGCTCAAAAGAGAACCCTACTCTTGCTTTTCCCCTTAGCCCAGAATGCAGTATTTTCACTCATCACTGCATTAGCACACATATTGACCTAGTTTCTATGTTCTAGAACACAGAATAGGGTCCAAAAAGTGTGTTGCGACTACGAGGATGAGCAGAGGTTTCCCCCAGCAAGCTAAAGCCCTAATATGAAATTCTAATCCACCAAATTTGATGAGTAAGGTTAGGCCACCTACCTCCAACTCGTAGATCCAGATTTTGACAATCAGTTTGTCCACTATGATCTCCACAAGATTTAGGGCCTTCTCCTCCTCTCTAAATTCTCCAACAACTCACTATGAAAATGAATTGGATTTGGGGGCAAGAAGCCCTTTTATAGGAAAAATCCTAGTTTTTTTCGTCGCCCATTGTGACCAAACTGTAGCTCGGTTTGACGAACCGTCAACACCGTTGGAAATATATCACCGATTTATCTAATGGGTCTCCCTTTGTTTTTAGTAATTTGACACTTCACCAAGAAGCCATTTTTCCCATGAGGTCTCACTTTGCCACCTATTAAAATCAAATTTCTTCATTTGAGCCACCCGTACTCTAGTACCACTTATCGTTTACACTGGTTGAATCATGTGTCAATTTTTTTCATGAGTAACCATCATCTACTCATGTTTTTATGGTCCCCTCTGGCCTCTCCCATGTGGCAGCATCATCGAGTCACCCTTGTCTGGAGCATTAGATATGAGTCACCCTTGCATCTGTGGAATTTTTTCTGAGTCCCCTTGAGTCCAGTTACAATGTTCCATCCATATTTTTGTCGCATTCATCCCATAGTACTCATATTTGGCCTCCAACTATACTGCTCCGTATTTGAAAAGCCTTTGTCTGAGTAATTTCCCATCCCCTCAGGAATCAAGTCAGTCGCTACCAGGTCAACCATGCATCTTATTTATGACAGGGAAGTCGTCAGCCCACCACTCATCTTGTTTCCTTCCATCATCATCCTTGGTGTCAGTCCATTAGTCACATTGCTATGATGCTTGTGCCTTTGTTGAGGAATCCTCATTGCCTCACCTCTCGTGGGCCCTCTTCTGTCGACATCAACACGTTTGTTCTAGAAGTGTGGTCTAAAGGGAGGTGTACCTTGGTTCCAGCCTTCATAATTGTTCGGTGCCATAGATCAAGCAAAGGGAATCATCATTTCCCTTTAACTTGGTTGTTTCTGCCGTGCTCCACGCCAACTCCTTATCACATGATTGAGAATCGTACACTTGATGGTTTAGTGATCCAGCAGATTGTACCAGTGTTTCCTGGGTGTGTGTGAGATGTTCCAGATTTCATGAGGGGTTGGAACTTCAGGTAGCCCCCCACATGCCCAGATGTCAGAAAATCATGATTGAGCCTCAGATGCAGTTCCACATATTTGATGGGTTCGGTTTTAGCCACTTGCAGTGCCCACAACATGCATGTCTCCTTCAGATGATCCAAATTTTTAGAGTCCTTTCTCATTTAGTCAGGCTTCTTTGGTTGTGATCCCCCCTCCCCATGTCATATTGAGGGGTATGATGTATCATGTAATCATATGTTATTGTATTTAGTCCTTGCCTATGTCTTTCTAGGCAAATTATGTATATGGGATTCATTTTATTATTTTCTAGCCCAGTGATGCCAACGTATCATGTATCATGTACTTTGTTTCTCATACCCACATTGTTGGGCACACCATTATTATTTGTACTCATTTATCTCGACGGGTATGGGTATGCCTCCCCCGCCTCATTTGAGATTATGTACTATAAAATAAAAGGAGACATATCATTTTAGCAAGTCTCGCCCCCTCCATTCCTTCATCCTTCCTTGCATTGCTTCAATTGTCTCTCTCTCTCTCTCTCTCTCTCTCTCTCTCTCTCTGACTCCCCTTTGGTGTCTCATAGAAGTGTAACCTACAACATATTTTGGTCATATGATTTTATTTTAACACTCATATGTTGTGGGGAAATATGTTGTCACATAAAAAAGGATCACCTAGCCATTTCTAGCTAGGTGGATCTAAATACACCATGTAGGATTAATTTTACCATAGTAAAATCACTTTCACCATGAAAAATAATTTAGTAAACCATTTTTATTAAATTATTTCTGATTAAAATTAAAAAACCCCATGAGAATAATTGAATAAATTATTATTCATTTAATTTTCTCTAGGAATAATTATTAAATAATTATTCGATAATTATTCCTTATCAAACTAAATCACCTAGGAATAATTAAATAAATCACTATTTATTTATTATTCCTTAATTCTATTTTTGGAATAATGGTTAAATCACTATTTAATAATTATTTCAATTTCACACTTTTCTTAAAATAATTAATAAATCATTTTATTTGTTAATTATTTCTAAATAAATATATTTGACCATTTTGAATATATTTTCCCTCTCCAAAAAATATAATAAAGTATTCCTAACAGTTAGATCTTGATTTTGTCAATATTATTTTATTATTTTCTATTTTTGAGATCAACCCAATACTTTTCTATAAATAAGAGGGTTTTCCATTCATTCTTCACCATGATCACTATCATCGCCATGTTGAAAATGGCAACAAGAAATGCTAAAAATAGAAATGCTATAAATAGCATCTCAGATACCAGTGTTGGATATAGCAACAAGGAATGAAAAATGGAAATGCTAAAAATAGCATTGCTATAAATAGTATTTCGGGATAGATACCAATTTTAGTTAGTCCCTGAACTAAAATTGAGAAGTAAAATTCGAGTTTGATCTTAGCAGCTGTTTGTAAAATAATTAATTAATTCATCTTGAGTTAATTAGTTGGAGAAAATCAAACATGAAGTCTATGTGAAGACATGCAATAATTTCTCCATTGATTGAGGAAGTTATCCCTTGATTAAAGGAGATCAGGATGAGTTGTATTTGAGTTGTAATTAGTTAGCTCAGTTAACTGAGTTAAGTCCAGTTAAATTAGTTCCAAACAATTGGAGGAACTAATTGTGAGTTCATATAGTTAATGCATGCATGCATGCAACTAGTGTTCTGCAGATAATTGAATATTCTCTCATAAATAACTCATGCATGTCAGTTGAGAGAAAGACCCAGTTGAGATTAAAGGAAGGGACAATGTACTATCAGTTGGAGGAATTTTCCTATATAGGAAACTCATCCATGTAGAAGGAATTCACTCCTTCAGGATTGTGTAGTTATTTCAGAGGTCAAAGCAGTGTGTGATGGATTATTACACACAGGTGGCCGCTTGAGGACCTAGGAGAAACTACACAAGGAAATAGGAGGCTAGGAGGATTGAAGGAAGGCACAGGTGTTGTCTCTTTTGTCTATGAGCAGCAGTGAGGGATTATATAGAGAGCTGGATAGCTTGTGAGCTAAAGCTTTGTGTAATCCTGAGATATTTCCACTTGTATGATAATACAAATAGCGGGGTTTTAGCTGAGGCTTTCCTTAGATTATTCTTCTGTGTTCATGTGTGATTGATTTCTTCTTCATCTGTTATAAGTGTTCTATTTGATCTTGCTCAAAATCGATTAAGCTTCCGCAAGTTTATTTGTAGAAGTAGATCAAGTATTTTTCTTTAGTAAATTACATTATCAGGTGATCTACAGTGAGAATTTCTACACGCCACCACTATTTTCACTTCACATTCGAGCTCCCATTTGAGTTCTACTATTTTTTGTTTTGGGTTTTTCACATATTGAGAGAGAGAAACAGATTGTTGAAGCACAAGGACATCAAAGGACCCATCCCATAGAGGGCGATTTGTAGACCCTTGTTGTAGATCTTCTTCACTAGGTGTTTTTAATAAAATATTATTCATTTAAAAAGTATTCTTCTATTGGGTTATTACATTCGATATTTCTTGTTTGTTAGCCTCACTCTCACATTAAAAACAATTATAAGTCCAAAAATATTAAATTAATTAAAATCATGAAAGTTGGATTTAATTCCTAACTTTCTAGATTGGGTTTGTTCCTCAAAGTTAGGAGTCCGTTTAGGTCTAGTTGGTTGAGAGATTCTCTCCAACTAGTTAGGCTCTTAGATTAGTGTATGGTTGAGATATTTTCTCAACCAAAGTGTCCAAGGTAGACACACTATCTTGAGACAAATATCCTCTTGTATTTATATTTGTATTATACACATTATTTTAATAAGGATAATGAGTGAGAGGAATACAGTGAGGCTCTCAGGTATTTTCTGCCAAGTTTCCTGTCTCTAATATTTCATTAATGTTTATTTTAATATTCTTCATTTTGGTATCGGAGCTAGTTTTTTTGGATTAAATCCCTTAAGCAAGGGCCTATGATCTGTGAGAGATTGAGGGCGGACATCGGTTGTGTGTATCAATATAGTATAACATGAAGTCCTGTGTATAAGAAGAAACCGAGTTGAGTATTGTAAGAAGCCACTCTGCAATGGAATGCCCAAGAGCATGAGATTGTGGAGACAAGTCTTGGTGCTTCCTGTAACGAGCAGTGAGAACACAATGATGTTTTTTGTTTGTAAGTAGGAATTATTCCACAAAAATTATCTCATGTGGGTCGGCCTCATGGCAATTGTTTGGTTGTTGAAGCATCGTGTGAATTCAAATTCTTCCTACTATAACAGAAGAGTGGAGTCATTGACTGTAAAAGGCAGCTCACCGAGTGGAGCCATCGAGTGCACCGATGCAAGAGAATGTTGAATGCTTCGCTTGACATAATATGCTAGCAGAGAGCGCTCATTCCATTTTTAAATTTTGAGATCCTTTGACAAGTATACGATTATTACATTCAATAATGCATTGAAGTGATGGCGATCATTCGCCCAGCAAATTGAAGATGATCCCAGAATGCAATAGTTGGAACGACTCTAAAAAAAATTATATGAGGACCATTAAAGATCAGTCTTTAAGGTATGTTTTGATCTGAGTCAAAATATTTATTTATCCTGTATTATAGTTTTCCTGCATGAAATTAAGTCTCAGGGATCTATGCTTTTAGAGTCTCCTTGAAAATAAAGCCAATTCTAGAAACCTTGGAAACTATTCGAAGTTCAAATACAAGAAGTTGGTTACTCGGTCCAGCATTTTCTGTGTAAGTATAGCAATGTACAATGATTTGAAACCTCCCCTTTTGAAAGGATAAGGAATTTGTATTAGAGATGTATAAAAATTGGTACTCAAATGGTGCTATTCTGTGCTATTATTGCTCGCTGGTGGATGCCACTACAATTAATTATGTTGGCGTTGTTCCACATCAACCGGTTGATATATCACTTTAAGATGTGTACATCGAGTAGTCCTTCTGTTGTTCCAGAAAGTGCATTCTGAAATAACAAAATGATAGTTGACTACGTTGTTACTGAGGTGATTAATCTTGCAAAATAGTTATGCAATCAAAACCAAGGAAAGCGAAGTGTTATCTCTTGAGGTATTATATGAAAGATTAAATCATTAGAAGAGGCGACCTGCAGAAGGACCGAGCACAGTGGAAGCATTGTTGGAAGAGTTGTTATCACTGTATACTTTGCTCTATATTCAAAAGTGTGGAACCAGTGTGCGTTAAAAAAAAAGGGAACCAACGTTTGCATGGAGTACTTGTGTCTTCAATGAGTTATTTTTATGGAGATGAACCTAGCCTTTGCCTAATAAAGTTCCAGTGTTTAGGAATGCGTAGAGGACACCAGATCTGAAGATAAATTTTCAAGGTATAAAATTAAAATGGAATTTCACGTGGCTTCAAATCATAAGTGGGTAAGATAGGCGTTAGTATATTTCTTCATTTTTGCTTTCACATCATGTGATTACTTAAAACATTATACTTCCAAGTAAATGAAAAGACAATGTCACATAATGTGGAATGCACTTTTTAGTGGGAGACAGTGAAAAGTATACTTTAGAAGATTTGGAATGTGAATAAATTTAAGATTTGGAAAGCTTTTTCTAATGTGAGCATAACTCATTTTAATGGAGGGATAAGGTATGCTTTTTAATTTGTACAACTTTTTTGGAGTGATAAGTTCCCTTTGTAATATTTGGAGTGATAAGTGAATTTTAAGGGAAGGTAATTGTTGTAGTGTTTTGAGAGCGAAGGAGCAGAAATTGAAGTTAAATTTCAAAAGTCATTGAACTGAATTTGTTATTTGAAAAAGGATCTAAACAAGAAAAATATTGTAATTGAAAAGTTGCTCTTGGGTGTAAGAGATGATTGTAACGTGTATAATAAAAAAGATTGTTTTTTGTGGTGTTGAAGTGTCCTAGATCTGCTCGAAATTGAATAAGAAGATATTAGGTACACCTTGTGTTGGATTAGTGGGTCCTAACCTAGGTTTAGAGTTAAGTTTTCCAAACAAATCCCTACACTACTGGCCCTTTCGGCATCAATCCATAGAGTGCGCACTGAAGTCTCACCGAAAGCAGTATGGGGGGATGCTGGAACCAAGTTTCTGCACCTAGAGATGATTGTGATGTTGTTTTATGACCTAACCTTCCTTCACATAGATCGATAAGCCTTTAGGGATTATTGATATAAATTCCTTTTTCCAGCCTTTATGCCTTTGCGAATGTCTACGAATGTCATTCACAGACCTTAAATAGGCGAATCAACTACTTACACGCCTCTGTAATTATCCTTAGTTTTGTATTTACTCGGATCGACTGAAGTATCTGATAACTTTAACATGCATTAAGATATTCTTCGCGTAAAATTATATTATTACTTGCGTTCTTATAACAATGTAAAACATGCAGAATCACGCATCAATACTGTATTAAATCATAACCCGATTATTCATCATAACATAAACACATTCATTCATAACAGAAGTAAATGGAGAAAACACATATATTTATGGAATAATCTCTTTATTGATACTTCAGTTCTACTTATAGACTCAACTGCGCACTCATTTGAACAGGTCTGCGCATTCAGCTGTGGACTCTACTCTAGGCCTCTATGCACATAGCTGTAGAGCCTCTCTTCTACTCTATGACTCTTCACTCTTCAATTCTTAATGACCCATTGCATTCATTGATCTCTACTACCTTCTTTCTCTCTGAATTGCCTTAGACTCTCTAAGACTCTCCCTTTTATACAATCCCATGGTCCGCGGACCATTGGTAGATTTACTAAAGCTGACACAACTCACATAAAAGAAAAGAAAAACCCTTTATGACACTTTTCTGTCTATGCACTCCGCAGCCACAACTTGCAGAGACTTTATACTTTACATAACAAAACTTGGTCTTTCTGCCCTAAAACTTGGGCTTTTGCCCCAAAACTTGTCCCTAGGGGACCCTGTCCCAACAGGCCCCCAACACAAATATCATGACTCGTCCCCAAGTCACTCTTCTGGCACATAGATCTTACTATGGAGACCTCCCAGTTTGACCTATGCCACTGCTACCTCAGCCGCGCTCTGCGTGCCTTCCTGCTTGATCTGCTCGACCAACTGCTCGGTTGCTGGTCTTGCACTATCTTCCTTTACCTTTTGCTGTGTCCTTTGTAGGCTTTCCAGATTCTCCTCAATGGTGGTAGAGATAACATAGGCCTTGTCCAGCCAAGGCCCCAATCTGGCCTTGAGGACCGTCTCTTTCCGTTGCGCTGCCTCCACCTGTTCAAGAAACTGCTTTGCCTCATGCAGCTTGGCTAATCATTGTGAGATAGTGACAGTGTGCGCTGTTGCTCTTGCTTCGTCATATTGCTGCTGCAATTCCTGGGCCTTTGTGTTCGACCTATGCAGGTTAGGATCTTCCTGTAGAGTCGTAACGACCTCCATAGACTACTAAAAGAGTGCGATACAGTCCGCAACCGCGGCATCTACTACTGCAATTGCATCCTTCATAGCGACCTCACGTTGGCTTGTGACCTCTAGTGGAGTTGAAGGCTGTGACTTCAACTCAAGCTCTGTGATCTTCAGTTTCAGCTCAAATTGAACCTTGGTTGTTTCTATTTTTGTATCGCACACACCCGCAACCAACTTTCGAATCTTCGCCTCCAACGACGCTTCTTCGGGTATGTGCAGTTCTGGAACAATTCTGCATGCTTCGGCTACCACAGCTGCAGTGCGCTCGTTCTACTCCTGAACCTTTTTCCATGCTTCTAGTGCCACTGTCTTCTCAATGAACATCTGTTTGTTGTTGACTTTCTACTCGTTGATCAAACTTAGCGCGCGCTGCTCCTAGGCTCTAATTTCTGAAATCACACATGCTTGCAGTGTGTGAAGGAATTCACTAGGGAGTGTGACCAAGTTCAGACCAATATTCCTCAAATCACTGACAGTAGCCTTGTCAGCGTCCACCTCTATGCTTAGAGCTCCATCAAGTAGCGCAACTTCTCGAAGATCCAAGGATCGAACCAACTCTGCTGCTAAAGTGGTCCTCGACACCACGCTAGTTGAGGTAGCATTTCTCTGCCCTGCACCGGCCTGGAGTCTAGTTGTTTGGATCTACAGCTCGTGCAGACCTGTCTGTATAGTGACTAGTGCTTGCTTCTACTGCTGCTCAAACTACTGTAGTAGTTTGGCTGTCATGTCCCTTACCTTGTCACCAATATCATTTAAGTTTCCCTCTATCAAGGTAATTGGATCGAGCAACGAATTGGAGGATTTGATATTCTTTTGCTGTCCCTCCTTTTCCTATTCCCTATGTCGCTTTACGTGGGAAGGAGTGCTCTCCTAATCTTTTCTGCCCTATTCTGACTGGTCTTCTTCCTCCATTTGGCACGAAGGAGATTTCTGACTTCTGCTAGAGCCACGCTCTTCCTGTTCTAATCATTCCTTTGCAACATGCTTTGCTTCTGCACGGGCCTTCTCCTCAATCTCCTTGTTCCTCTTTTCTGCCAACTGTTGGACCTTCAGTTAAGCCACTTCCTTTTTCTTCTTTTCCACAGACTCGCTAGTCCTGGCAGCCAAATCTGATAGTTTGTGCCAATCTGCTAGCCAACGCTTGAGGACTTCTTCAATGGCATCATCCGTAGCCAAATAGGGAAGATCATACCACTTCTGATCCGGATCCTTTTGTGCTTGGATGTAGACATGATGGAAGTCCACTTTGAACTCTGCATAGCCAGATAACTGCTCAAAGGTGGTTGGTGACAACCGCAACTTTCAGTTGATGGCTGCACAGACGCTTTCCTCCATCAGCCGCCAATAGATTTTGCTTTCACGAACCCGCGCAGTGTCCTTTGTTGCCCAGAGAGAAGCAAACTTGGCTGCTTCTAGTAAATCTGTCTCGACTGGAGGAAACTGGCTATCCTCCAACAACTCCCATGCGACCAACACAATTGATAATAATAGCCATGAATAATGGAAAATCTTACTTTGGTCCCGTGCCTCTCTGTTGTTCGTGAGGAACTCGCTGCACAGGTAGCGCGCCCAGTTGAACTGTACACCCTCCATGCACTGAGTCGCTAACGAAACGACTGTTTCTAACACCTCGCCCACACAACACTTTCTCATCACTTTTCCAGCCAAAATTTGGGTGGCCACCTTCAGTGCGGGGTCAGTAATACTAGAAATAGAATACACGTGTGCTTTCTTGAAAAGTTTGAACTTGTCCTTCATCTTCTCGACGAGGTCGCGCTCGCTCATCTTTTTGCCAAATGCCTTGGTTGGATTCAGTCCTAAATGAGGGAGTAATGTGATCCTATGGATCAGCATATCAGTGATTGGTATCATCTCACTCAACCACAAGAACCCGTCATGCACAAGGCACAAAAACTGCTTAATGACTGTCAAATTTATGGGGGTGCAGTGGTAGTGAGGCACCCATAGTAGGTTCAACAACCCTGCCTTGTTTACCCCACGAATCCATTCCATCGGCTCCAACGCGGTGACACCAGACTCTTTGTAGAACACTCACTTCATGAAGGTATCGGTAGCTAGGTGGGGAACTGCTCAATATCCCCCAAATCCCAATCTTCAAGCTTCAGATGTGGGATGCGCGCCAAGTGTGGACCTTCAAAAGTTATATTTTCTGGTAGCAGGGGTGTGTTCAGGAGGAACTATCCCTCATATGGGTCCTTCGGGACCTTCACCTTGCCCTGACACGGAGGGATATACTCTGACATTTTTGAAATAGGATCCACCCCCTCAATGTCAATATCCTCTGTGCCCTCCTCGGTCTCTAGGTCTACCAATTTACCTTTCACCTGCGTGGTTGAATTTTCTCTTCTTTGAGCCTGTGTGGTTGCATTCTTCCTTGGTGATTCATGCATCGACAATGTATTCTTCTGTTTATCCTTCTTCATCTTGGGAACCTCTCTCGTCGGTGTAGGCTTCGACCTAGGCGACCTCGGCACCTTAGGCACTGCTGTGGGAACCTCCATACTCATGACCTCAGGGGTAGCTCCCTCAGAGGTGACAGCGCCCCCAGTACTAGCGGTCTCAGCTGGTGCAGACATGAAGTTGTTAATGAGGTTCTGATCAGACTCAGGATACTGATCAGACATGGGGCTTGTAAGAAAATTCTCAAAGAGCTCACGCAACAGACAACAAAACTCAGAAATTCTCAGAATGCAAAGTGTTTCTCACTAGATGACCATCTGTAATTTATAGGAAAATTTGAATTCAAATTCGACCATTCCCCCCAAAATACGCTCATAAATGTGAGATTGGCGAAAGATTTCCAAATATTTCACACTTGATTTTAGCCTTAAATGCCTTAAATATTGGCCGCTTGCTCCTCTTAACCGTCTTCTGGTAGTCAAATCATGAATAGTGACAACACCAGTCACTTTCTGGCTGCACTACGTGGTCTCCACTCCTATAGCGCAACTTCCTTCATGCTTCTGTTGGTACTGTTACATCCTCCTGTTCCACGCAGACCCCTGATTGCATAACTCTACAACCCAGGTAGTGTAGTTTATAGTCCCGCGCCTCCTTGCAGCTACCTAGAGTGCTAAGACTGTGCTACCATCATATAGTCATCTGGCTGAATCCCCGGTGTATGGCTTCAATCGGCTCCCATTTACCTTTCTGGGAAATGGATCTCCATTCAATTTCACAAGTTGAATTGCTCCACCATCGGTAATATCCTTGATCACATATGGCCCCAGCCAATGCATCTGAAATTTTCCTAGAAATTTATCAAACTTTCTGTCATATAATAAAACTAAATCGTTTACCTTGAAGGTGCACAATTTGATGTGCCGATCGTGCCATGCCTTTTCGCGCTCCTTCTGAACTTGTTGATGGAATCTAGCTAAGAATCTATCTTCCTCCAGCTCTATCAGCTGCACGAGCCACTCTTCTAAGGCTCTGCGGTCTGCCATTCCTGTGAACGCCACTATGCGTAGACTAGGCACAATGTATTCCATCAGCATCACAACTTCTACGCCATAGACCAGCTTGAAAGGTGTCTGTCCAGTCAACTTCTTACAAGTAGTTCTATAAGCCCATAGCACCGTTGGTACGCGCACATCCCAATCATTCCTCTGCGCATTGCAAACCTTTGTCAGCACATTCTCCAATATATTATTAAATGCTTCCACCATCCCATTGGCCTGAGGATGATATGGCATGCTCTTTTGATGATAAACTTGGAACTCTTCCATCAGCGCATTGATCATTTCATTAAGGAAGTGCGTACTACGATCACTCATCAAAACCTTCGGGCAACCAAACCTGGTTAGCACATAATCAAACAAAATTTTTGTTGTTGTTGCCCCTGTACAGTCCTTTACAGGCTGTGCCTCCTCCCATTTGGTCAAATACTTAGTCGTGGTGATGATATACCATGCACCCGTCTTCTTTCCTAGAGGCTGAATTGGTCCTACAAAATCAATCGCCCATTTCTCAAATTGCTGCAATGAAATTTGCAGATTCAAAGGAAGCTCATCTATACGCGATGGCCTGCCGGTTCTCTAACATGCATCACACGCCCTAAAATATTCTTTCAAATCCTTATGCAATGTTGGCCACCCAACCCAATGCATAAAATCTTTTGCGCTATTGCATTTCCTGCATAATGGCCTCTCGCATCTCCTCCATGAGATTAAGCTAGGATGCTGCTTCATTCAAAATCAGGCACATAACATTGTAGTATTTCATCTGATCCCATCTTATACAAGTGACCTGCAATAACAGAGAAGTCTGCCGCACGCACCACTAATTCCTTCTTCTGTTGACTAGTGTACCCCTCTGGAGCCATTCCCGTAGTCAGGAAGTGGATGATGTCTGCAAAATGAGTGTTTGCTACACGCACCGCAAAGAGCTGCGCGTCAAGCAGCCCTTCCTCCAAATTGGTAGGCTCCTCCCCTGTTTCAATGCACGACATATGATCTGGCCCTGAATTCACGCGCCCTGGCTTCACAATTACTTCGAAATCATAATCTTGAAACAACAACCGCCATCTGCATATTCCCCCCCCAACAAAAGCTTGTTGACTAGTATAGAAATTCTCACTGTAGATCAACATATTATACAATATAATAAAGGAAAATACAAGATCTACTTCTACAACAAACTTACGGAAGCTTAATCGAATATGAGCAAGATCAAATAGAACACATATAACAGTTGAAGAGAAATCAATCACACATGAACACAGAAGAATACTCTGGGGAAAGCCTCAACCTAAAACCCCGATCTCTGTAATATCATACAAGTGGAAATATGTTCGGATTACACAAAGCTTTAGCTCACAAGCTATCCAACTCTTAGTACAATCCTTCTGTTGCTCATAGACATAATAGACAACACATATGCCTTCCTTCAGTCCTCCAAGCCTCCTATTTCCTTGAGCATTTTCTCCTGGGTCCTCCAGCTGCAACCTGTGTGATTCTCACCTCACACACAACACTGACCTCTGAAATAATTGCGTAATCCTGAAGGAGATAATTCCTTCTGCATGGATGAGTTTCCTTTATTGGAAAATTCCTCCAACTGATAGTACAATGTTCCTATCTTTAATCTCAACTAGGTCTTTGTCTGAACTGACAAGCATTAGTTATTTATGAGAGAATATTTAGTTATGTGGAGAATACTAGTTGCATGCATGCATGCATTAAATTACTGAACTCACAATTAGTTCCTCCAACTGTTTGGAACTAATTTAACTGGACTTCAGTTAACTGAGCTAACTAATTATACAACTCATCCTTATCTCCTTAATTAAGGGATAACTTCCTCAATCAAAGGGATAACTGCTGCATGTCTTCACAAAGACTTCATGTTTGATTTTCACCAACTAATTAACTCAAGATGAATTAATTAATTATTTTTCAAACACCTAGTGAGACTAAATTCAAATTTTAATCTTCAATTTTAATTCAATGACAAATTAAAATTGGAATATATCCCGAAATTCTATTGATAGCAATGCTATTTTTAGCATTTCTATTTTTTGTTATTTCTAACAGAGTTGGAATATATCCTAAAATGCTATTTATAGCAATGCTATTTTTATCATTTCTTGTTGCTATTTTCAACACTCCCTCTCAACAAGAAAGGCATTCAACTTGAACCCGATCCTGAACCTTTGGAATGTTTTGCATGCAACACTTTTCTCAAGTGTTGTTGCTCTAGAAACTCCAGAAATAAAAAATATCCAACCTGAATCAGTATGATGCCTCTGTCATCAAAGTCTCTGACTACTATTGCCTCTGTTGACTGAAAACTCTACACCTCTGTGCTCTTCAGTATATGACTGCCCTAGCCTCTATCACTTTGATCTCTGACTGCATCAATCACACTGATTCCTACTGCTGCATCTGTGCTGCTACTGGTCCTATCTCCCAGCATGCATCCACATTGCACCTCCTCTCATCATGTTGCATCGTGATACCCACTGCTGCACTGCAACTCAGTTACTGAGAAGTAAGTAACTGATCTCCCAACTGACCTCCCTGTTGGGATAGAAACACCCTTTGATGCTGAAGCTCCCTTTGCCACTGACAAGTGCTCCCTCTCTGACCTCTATGCTGCTGTAACAACTCCTTGCATCTCGCACCATTGCACACCTCTCTGTGCCATCCTGTACTGGTGCAACACTCCTGTGCCTCTCACACTGTTGCATCCTCACACAGTCTCAGGACTCTTGCACTGTAGCTCTCTTTGTCGCTCCATCCGCATCCATATATACCCACTCAGCCAGTCCTGCTACTCCTCGTCGGGACTCCCATAGCAAGGTATAATCAAAGAGGCTAGGTACATCAAGGATCCTGCCCCTATTTCAGCCTTCATGGGACTATCACTTCACATCGCCCCACCTCACACCTGGAGGTATGGCTGCATGTGATCCCTCTGCCCACTTGGCTCGAAATTCCCCCCTACATGAGGTCTCTGTATGAGTGGATGCCTCCACTCGATCTCCTATCGGCTTCTCCAGTTGTGGCTACTCCACAACCTCCTGAAGCCGCTTCACCAATTGTGTCTCCTCCACAATTATCTGAGACTTCTTTTGGCGCTGCATGTTGAGAGGTAATGTACTCTCCCTCTCAACCACCAAGTCTCTAACAGTTGCCTTGCTCCTCAAGGCTTTGCATGCATCTTGAACCTCAAGAGCATACAGGTTCTGTACCCATGAACCGATCTGTTTCACCTGACTTGTGGTGATGTGTCTAAGGAAAACCTTTCCCTTACTGAAGACAACATCGTAGCCTTTGTCCTCCACCATCACGATTGATACCAAGTTCTTCTTTAGTCCAGGCACATACTTCACATCTGTCAAGGTGATAGAAGCTCCATGCTCCCTCTGAAAAGCAATCATACCTTCACCTGAAACATGGTACTTTCCATCATCGCCCATCTCTATGCACATCTGGAGGTCCTTCTCCTCCAATGTACTGAATAAACTCTTATCGCCGATCATGTGGAATGAGGCTCCACTATCAAGAAACCAACCACAACCCATCATCAATGAAACCATGCATGCAATGAGGGTAAAATCCAATTTGAACTGAGAGGCCAATGCATCACCTTCAGATCCTTCCGAGGATCCCTTCTTGGATATCTTCAATGAACAATTAGTTTCATAATGGCCCACCTCATGACAATTAAAACATCTCACTTTAGATTTGTCAATATTCTTCCCACCATGGGAAGAACTCCATTGGGAATGAGAATCCTTCTCCTTCCCTTTCCTTGCCTTACTGGCTAAGGCGAATTTTTCTTCATCCTCTTTGGATGAAGAACCATCTCTAGTGCTCCTCCTAATCTCCTCCTTCATCAAATTCGACCACAATCATTCCCAATTTGGCAGTTTCTCTCTTCCATTCACTGAGTCCTGGTAGCTATGCCAGCTCTTAGGAAGACCAAGGAGAGAAAGACTCACCATTGCTCCAATACTATGTAGAACCTTTTCTACAAAACCTCACTTTGATACCATGTAGAAATTCTTCTCTCTACACATCTTGTAGAGAAACTATAGATTAATCTGATTATGCAATATACTAAAGCAAAATACAAGATCTACTTCTACAACAAACTTGTGGAAGCTTAATCGAATATGAGCAAGATCAAATAGAACACATATAACAGATGAAGAGAAATCAATCACACATGAACACAGAAGAATACTCTGGGGAAAGCCTCAACCTCAAACCTCGATATCTATAATATCATACAAGTGGAAATATGTCCGGATTACACAAAGCTTTAGCTCACAAGCTATCCAGCTCTCAGTACAATCTCTCTGCTACTCATAGACAGAATAGACAACACATATGCCTTCCTTCAGTCCTCCAAGCCTCCTATTTCCTTGTGCAGTTTCTCCTGGGTCCCCCAGCTGCAACTTGTGTGATTCTCACCTCACACACAACACTGACCTCTGAAATAACTGCGCAATCCTGAAGGAGATAATTCCTTCTGCATGGTGTTGGCATTATGATGCATGTATTGTACTTGATGGCAACCCACTTGCAGCAGAACATCTCACTTATATATAACTAGATGAATCTACAGAAGAGAGATCAGATGTGACAGAATACATGGGATGCAGGGCAGCTCAAAGCATTCAGTTCAGATGTAATGTACAGTGACAACTTATTATGATGACAGTTCACAGTATGGCAACCCACTAACAGTATGGAAACTTACTAAGATGGCAGATCACAGTTCAGGCTCTTAGAATGGAAGAAAATGAGGACCGCAGTTTCCTTTTGATAAAGTTGCGTACATACGCAGGTGCACCATTCAAAAGGTGCGTACATATCTACAGGCGTACCGACCAAAAAGTGCGGACCTAAAGTACACACACTTTCATGCAGAGAAAAACGCGCGCACGTGGAAAATCTTATGGTTGGTCCATGGTATTTAGTCTGACAGTTTTTGAACCTATGGTTTTGGTCCGTGGTTTTTCATCTAAAGCATTGATCCCTGGTATTGGGTCCCTAGTATTGGATATCTATGGTTTTGGTCCATGGTTTTAGTAAGGCCTAGACTATAAAAGGGAAGGAGATCATTTGGCTGGGTAGTAGTGATGAGTTGAATATCTTGAGAAGAGTAAGATCTGAAAAACTGGTGATCTATTAGTGAGTTATAGCTGAACCTGAATCAAGGAGGAACCCAAGTATTACAAGATGGTTAAGATCTACTGATGGGTCGAGATCTCTTTGTCGCATGATCTATAAATCTGATAATTTGGGTATGTAGGTTGACACATGATCAGATCTATAAATCTGATAATTTGGGTACGCAGGTCCGACACAATGCATGTGCGGATACCCGTAGTCCGTGAGACAGCGAAGGTGCGTATACCTGTAGATCCAACATAGAGCAGGCGCAGATACCCGCAGTTTGTGGCACAACACAGGTGCGTACACCTGCAGATCCGACACAGAGAAGGCGCAGATACCCGCAAGTTGCTATTGGTGAAGTTGCGTACCTTTTATTGAAATATGTTTTAGCTGCTGCAGTGTTCTGGGTTCTAAAGTGATGTCTGGTTACTGGTACTGTGTTATGATAATAACATTCTGAGAAGTGATTGATTGATTGATTATGTTAAGCTTTAGTAATGATGGATGAGATTCATAATGGATCAGGTTCATAATGACTTATCTTTATGTGATCTGATGGACTAGATCTGGTTGCTAACACACATATTATCCTTGTAATGATCTGGTGATTGGGTGATTCAGAAGATTGATTGATTATGTGCTTCAATGATATTGATGGGTCCAGTATGAAAATTGGATGAAACGTGGCCTTCAGATTATGATGATGTGTTCCATGAGTATCTAGTTTGAAAATTTATGAAACGTGGTACCTGGATGATGAAAGAGAAGGTTGTAGCCTTCTGTAGGTCAACACCTACATACTAGTACAAGAGCAAAGGGGGTGGTAGCTCCCTTCCAGTAGCAGCTGGAAAACGAGTAAAGGTTGGAGCATTTCAGTACACTGGCACCTACGTACTAGTAACTGGATCGGCTAGTACAAGAGCTAAGGGGGTTGTAGCTCCCTTCCAGGAGAAGCTGGAGAACGAGAGAAGGTTGTAGCCTTCTGCAGGTTGAAGCCTGCGTACTGGTATAAGACTGTGCTAGTACAGAATCATTGTAAAAGAAGTTTCTAATTGAAAGAAGATAGAGACATATTGTAGCAGGTGGTTTTCTCCCACATTGGGTTTCCACCTTACATCATGGGGTTCATGTGTGCTTTTTGTGTGTGATGATCTATTCTATTTTACTGCTCCTGTTTACTGTTCATATGGTTAAGAATGTTCTAATAACTCATTAAGGATCAACTAACTGAATCATAAGTTTGTTGGATATATGCTTATGAATGGAAATGAAAAAGTTATATTGAGTTGATAATACTGATTCACCCCCCCCCCCCTCTCAGTATTATTTCCAACACATGGATGAGTTTCCTTTATAGGAAAATTCCTCCAACTGATAGTACAATGTCCCTGTCTTTAATCTCAACTGGGTCTTTGCCTGAACTGACATGCATTGGTTATTTATGAGAGAATATTCCGTTATTTGGAGAACACTAGTTGCATGCATGCGTGAATTAACTGACTAAACTCACAATTAGTTCCTCCAACTATTTGGAACTAATTTAACTGGACTTAACTCAGTTAACTGAGCTAACTAATTACAACTCAAATACAACTCATCCTTATCTCCTTAATTAAGGGATAACTTCCTCAATCAAAGGGATAACTGTTGCATGTCTTCACAAAGACTTCATGTTTGATTTTCACCAACTAATCAACTCAAGATGAATTAATTAATTGTTTTTCAAACATCTAGTGAGACTAAATTCGAATTTTAATTATCAATTTTAATTCAATGACAAAATAAAATTGGAATATATCCCGAAATGCTATTTTTATCATTTCTATTTTTTGTTATTTCCAACAGAGTTGGAGTATGTCCTGAAATGCTATTTATAGCAATTCTATTTTTAGCATTTCTTGTTACTATTTTCAACAACGAGGTACTTTAATGCAGAATAGTCTGTATACATTTTAAAGTGTCCACCTAGCAAGTAATGCATGAAATTCTAGAGCATGTACACCCTAGCCAACCCTTCGCACTCCGTCGTCGAATAGTTATTTTTAGCCTTAGACAACTTCCTGCTTGCAAACACTATCGGGTGATCCAATTCTCCTTCACTGGCCTGTGTCATCATTGCTCCCAGTGTAATACGTGATGCATCCACATGCACATGAAATTCCTTCTTCCAATCCAGGAAGACTAGGATTGACGCGGTGACCATCTTTTCTTGTAACACATCCAGACTGCATTGACATTCCTCATTCCAATAGAATGTAGCGTCCTTCTTCAATATTTTTTCCATCGGCGTGGTAATCTGGGCATAGCTCTTGATGAACTTTTGATAGTATCTAGTATGACCTTGTGTTGCGCACAACTGTTTAACACTCCTTGGTGCCTCCAAATTGATTATGACCACGATCTTAGCAGGGTCCACCATTAAACCTTGTCTGCACACTACATGACCCAACAAGATTACGAAAGGGACACAAAATAGACACTTCTTCAAGTTTAACGTGATCTGATACCTCCAGAATGTATCCAACATCAAGCGCAAACTAGCTACATGGAGTTTTATGAACCCAAACACCATCCAATCATCAAAGTATACCTCCAAAAACTTGTGAATGAACTCTTTGAATGTAGTAATGACTATGCGAGAAAAGATAGCCGATGCATTCTTAAGTCCAAAGGTGATCCCAAAAAATCTTTTCCTTGTGATGCATTAAATAATTACATATTAAGCTAGCATTTAACCATGAAATTACAAGTGCATAAAATAAGAGGAAGAGAAGAATAACAAGTCACGCATAGGAGACACAAGATTGATATCGGAGTTTGTCCAGGAGGGACTACGTCTCCGGGCCCTGCTCGAATTAGTGGGGAGGCCCTATTTTCATTAGATGGCAAAAAAACGAAAGTACATCAAAAGTCAAAATGACGACCTTATACCTCCAAAATTGAAGAAGCCCGAAAATTACAGATATCTGCTGGAGAAACGGACAACACCGTTGAGTTCGTGGCATCGAGAAAAACCATATAAAATTTGTCGAAAATTGACAAAGTGAAAATCTGGACCCCTAGAGAAATTCCTCAGATCATGGTTTCGACCCCCTCTCTGCATTGCTCATGGTTCCACTTGCATAGAAATGCATGCCTGCTCCTGGCCTCCTCCCGGTGCACTGTGCAAAAAAGTTGAAATATTTTTGGTGGGCGGCTTAATAAAGAAGTACTGTTGTAGACGGATTGGTAAAAGAGTCAAATTATAAGGAGGAGGCCAGGTGGTCAAACCCCAACCCATCCATATTTAACACCCATTTCGTTTTGGTTTTGAAACTGTATTAATATTTTTTTGGGGGTGGGTCCGCATTGGGCGGCCCGCCCCTTAACCTCCGCTGACTGCATCTAGATATGATGGCTGGAAATGGGTGGTCATTTTGGTGCACTATTGTATTAAGGTGTGGAGGTGCCCGGGAGGCGGGCTGGCCAGGCTGGCCAGGCGGGTTCAAGCCCCGCCACCTCTGGTGTAACAACTGTCGAGAGTTAAGGTGGTGGGTGTGGGCTGGGTCCACCGGAGGTGGCCCGCCCAACCCGCAACATTGTTTTGGGTTATAAATAAGTTGGGGTATGGTCGTTGGGGGGCCGGCGGGGGTCATGGCCCATCGGCCCAAATTTAAAATTTGTTTTTATAATATAGTTGGTCGTTGGGGGGGTGGCGGGGTTGGTGGCCCGCCACCCCAAACATATATTTTTTTTGTTTTTATTTAAATCTATGGTAATTTTGAAAATTTGGAAAATTTGACCAAAGGAGTCAATTTAAGTAGGCCACAAATTCGCCCAGAATCTGGCCCAGGTTAGCCGGAATCCAGTGGCCAGATTTTGTCCAAATTGCTGCCTCCTTAAGACTACCTAGTCACCCAAGTCAACCCTAAACTTTGACTGCTCCTAAATTTCGCATACGGGCTAGGTTTGAAGAACCGTTTGCACCACTGTGATCACGACAACAAGATATTCAATATGTACCTAGTTCGAACACAATCCAAGAACTTTTATTTTTGACCCTTTCTAAGTCCTCTTCAACTTCTGCATGTGTTTGGAGCCACTTGGATCAATCCTCCCCACTAAGGAGCTTTTGGACCCCAAAAGAATTTACACTTAGCACACTGTTTGTGTCATTTTCAATCCACACTTTCAATCACCTGCACGTGAAACTGGTACATCTTTTGCAATCATGCACACCACACATGACTTAACAACCCTTCCTTGCTAAGAGTTTATAGCACACACTCGGCCAAGGATTACATAAAATTAATTAATACCTCAACTACTAATAAGGAAAGGCCAAAATATCATCGTTGCATTTTGAAGTGATGGGAAACACACCATCACTTTTACATTTACTTGCAATGTATGATTTACAATGGTGGCCATAACAAGCTACTACCTTTAAAAACACCAACTTAATAAAGTAGACCACCGTGAATGGGGTGGATTCATTTGTTGAACATGTTCACCTTTCGGCTCCTCTAGCGATGTTTCCAGAGCATGGAGCATCGGACACGTGGTTTGTTGGTGTCCCTCTTTGTTGCAATGACTACAACGATTCTTTTTCCTCCAAAATTTCAGGGCTGCCTTGGGGTGCTTTCCCTTGGTGTTCCTCCGATAAGTGTTCATGGAGCCCTCACTATCGCTGGACTATGAGGAAGGAGTTTCATCATCTGTCATTGGCTGGTTACTAGCTGTATTAGAGCTTTTTCCCATTCCCTTTCTGGCGTATCCAAGTCCTACACAACGCAGCAATTCCTCGATGGGGTTTATGATGCCTTGGCCTTTGATTCCGAGGTCCTTTCCCTGATACCCCATCTTCTTCAATAGTTTGGATCCAATCCCTATAGTATGTTTTTCAAAAGCGGTGAATTCATCATCATGAAAATCATATGAAATCAGAGAATCGCTTTTTACCTCCAGATAGCTTTGCTGCTGCTTTTTCGAGGCCTCATCCTTTGCTTGCAACTGGCATAGTAATATTTGTTTTTCTTCCCTTTCCTCCTGTAGAAGCCTCAGCTCAACATTCTCTGCTTGGATGTGGTGGTTGATCTACTCAAGTTCTTGGAGTCCTATTGTGGTGAGTGCCCTTTTCATTATGTCTATTGGAATCCTTGATTCATTGTCGGAATCAGACCCCAAATATATGGGTCCTCCTGCCGTGATCCCAAGGGCTTCAACCATCATTTCATCGCTCAGACCCCAAGTCAATGGGCTTACCTTGTGAAAATCCCGCAGCTGTGACCTTCTCATCTTCCTCTAACTCGGAATCTTGGTTTTGCTGCACGGTGGCGACGACCTTTTGCTTCCCCTTTCTGTCATTCCTTTTAGGTCTCAACTCAAGGTGCAACTTCTAGCAATTTTCTTCATCATGCCCCTCTTTCTCACAATGTGTACAAGAGGGCTTTGCTCCCCTTCTCTTGGCTGCTGCGGTTCTCTTTGGGTGGTCATCTCATCCATGTGTTCCCTTGTTTTCCAGATGAATGGCCTCTACAATGGCTGAGTCAATGGTAGTAGGTTCAAATAATAATAATGAATGTCTAATGTAACTATGTAATGATCCAATATACTTAGTTACTACTTTAGGTAAGTCAAGTGCAATGCCCAAATTAAGAGCTTGTTTTCTAAACTCCTCGGTAAAGCTCTAAACATCCTGACCTCTACCTTGCCTTAAGTATTGCTAATCCATTTAGGCTTTTTTCTTATAAACCAAGGGATAAAATTGTTCTTTTAATGCATAAATGAAACTAGGCCATGAGGGAAGAAGGTTACCCACACTCTTACTACTGCGCAATTTTCTCTCCCACTAGACAAGAGAGGTGCCACTCAGCCGAAGAGAGGAAAACTGAATCTTTGCCTCATCCTCTTCGATATGTTGAATCCTGCAGTAGATCTCAATCTGCCTAATCCAGTTATTATGATTTTCTGCATTACTTTCACCGTTATACACGGGAAGATCAAATTTGACATCTAATTTAAAGAAAGGTTTCTTAGATGCACCCCTTGAATTTCTATGATGATGGTGATGAGAGGAAGAAGAACTTTCACTCGTGGAAGGAGAAGAAGTGGGTTCGTCTCCACCATTTCCATGCACTGAAACTTGTCCTTCGGCCTTTTTCCCTTCTGCTTTCTCCAGCCTTGAAAGCAACTAACCGACATTTTCTGCCATTGTATAGAAGGTTTTATAGAAATTGAGCTCCTCTTCATTTGCCATGCTCCTCCTTCGATGTGCACGCCCCGCTTCGGGATCAAAAGACTTTAGTTTCCATTCGCCTCTTCAGAGCCTATTTCTTGTTAGCATACAACCATGCAATTCACATCTACAAAGATCGGTTATGATAGCACTTGATCCCAAAAATTCTTTTCCTTGTGATGCAATAAATAATTACATCTTAAGCTAGAATTTAACCATGAAATTACAAGTGCATAAAATAAGAGGAAGAGAAGAATAGCAAGTCATGCATAGAAGACACAGGATTGATATCGAAGTTCGTCCAGGAGGGACTACGTCTCCGGGCCCTGCTCGAATTAGTGGGGAGGCCCTATTTTCATTAGATGGAAAAATAATGAAAGTACATCAAAAGTCAAAATGACGACCTTATACCTCCAAAATTGAAGAAGCCCGAAAATTACAGATATCTACTGGAGAAACGGACAACACCGTTGAGTTCGTGGCATCGAGAAATGTTGAAACCATATAAAATTTGTCGAAAACTGACAAAGTGAAAATCTGGACCCCTAGAGAAATTCCTCAGATCATGGTTCCGACCCCCTCTTTGCACTGCTCATGGTTCCACTTGCATAGAAATGCATGCCTGCTCCTGGCCTCCTCCCGATGCACTGTGCAAAAAGGTTGAAATACTTTTGGTGGGCGGATTAATCAAGAAGTACCATTGTAGATGGATTGGTAAAAGAGTCGAATTATAAGGAGGAGGTTGGGTGGTCAAACCCCGACCCCTCCATATTTAACACCCATTTCATTTTGGTTTTGAAACCGCATTAATATTTTTTGGGGGTCGGGTCCGCATTGGGCGGCCCGCCCCTTAACCTTCACTGACCACATTCGGATATGCTGGATGGAAATGGGTGGTTGTTTTGGTGCATTGTTGTATTAAGGTGTGGAGGTGCCTGGGAGGCGGGCCGACCAGGTTGGCCAGGCAGGTTCAAGCCCCACCACCTCCGGTGTAACAGCCGTTGAGAGTTAAGGTGGTGGGTGTGGGCTGGGTCCACCGGAGGTCGCCCACCCAACCCGCAACTTTGTTTTGGGTTTTAAATAAGTTGGGGTATGGTTGTTGCGGGGCCAGCGGGGGTCATGGCCCATCGGACCAAATTTAAGTTTTTTTTTTGTAATATAGTTGGTTGTTGGGGGGGTGGCAGGGCTGGTGGGCTGCCACCCCAAACATATAATTTTTTTGTTTTTATTTAAATCTATGGTCATTTTGAAAATTTGGAAAATTGACTGAAGGAGTCAATTTAAGTAGGCCACAAATTCTCCCAGAATCTGGCCCAGGTTGGCCGAAATCCAGTGGCTGGATTTTGTCCAAATTACTGCCTCCTTAAGCCTGCCAAGTCACCCAAGTCAACCTTGAACTTTGAATGCTCCTAACTTTCGCATACGGGCTCGGTTTGACAAACCGTTCAGACCACCGCGATCATGACGACGAGATCTTCAACATGAACCTATTTCGAGCACAATCCAAGAACTTTTATTTTTGACCCTTTCTGAGTCCTCTTGGACTTTTGCATGTGTCTGGAGCCACCTGGATCAAAATGACATTACAGTATGCTGAAAACATCCCCATTTAGTCGCGAAGGTAGTCTTACTCCTGTCTTCTGGCTCGATCTTTATCTGATGGTATCCAGAGAACCCATCAGTGAACGAATAGGCCTCTTACCCACCAACATTATCCAACACTTCATTTGTGAACGGAGTTGGGAAAGGATCATGAACGCAAGCATCGTTCAACTTCCTGAGATCTATGCAAATCCTTATCTCATCCTTCTGCTTCTTTTCCTGAACTACCATAGGACTTACCCAATTGGACTCCTCCACTGTCTCAATAATACCCACTGCCAACATTTTGTCCAACTCCAAGCAAACCTTTTCCTTGTACTTAGGATTAAGGTGATATGGCCTCTGCTTAACAGGCTTCACGTCTGGTTTCAACATTATTTTCATCACTCCTAAATCGCCTATTATCCCCTTCAAGTCTGAAAACTTTGTAGGGAACAAATCTTGGTACTCGCAGAACAACTCAACGACCTTATCCACCGTAGCATCATCCCAGTAGTCCTCTATCTTTGCAAACTTCAGCTCCGCCTATGTTCCGATGATAACTTGTCTAGTTTTCAGTGGTTCAGTGATATCTGGATTCTCTATCTACGTCCCCTCAACTTCATTGTGACCTTCTGCCTCTGGGATATTAATGTTCCTTGGATCCTCCTCTTCTTCTTTAGCAGTCACATTGTAGCACTCCAGCGCATGGCGTAGCTGGGTGGTCCAGTCTGGTTGAATCAAATCCAAGGGATCCTATGGGATTCTGAAGATCGCCACCTTAACCTCCTGCAACGCTTCATCAATGCATTCGAATCCATCCTCAAAGCTTAATGTCATCAATAATCCCTGCCACAAAATATCCCATTCGTCCGTGCCATGGTGGAGCTTTGTCTCCATGTACCAGTTAATTGGTATTACGTCCAAAGTGTGACAAAAAAAATTCACCCACTCCAGTTGCGGCTCTTCTCCATAAGCATCAGTCCATCTTGCTAAGTGATTGCGTGGATCACTCCTCCCATCGTATTTCTATGTCAATTGCACCTTTGGGCGACAAAACCACACCCTCATCATCCTTCTATATTCACGCCATCCATCAAAATTGTCTTTATGCGTACCCCACCATCTTGCAGGCGTAGCGCGCAGTGCCAAATCCAAGGCTTGGAAGCAATGCTTCTTTGGTACTTCCCTTTCAAATGCATCCAAAAATTTATCTACGTCAGCTAAACCATCATAATAAGGCAAAATTCTTACCTCCTATGATACATAGCACAATGATTTAGTCATCATGTTACAACACAACATAGATACTTCGTGCAACCTATTCTGCCAGTGTTCCAATTCCTCATCTGAATCTGATGTGCAGGAGCTTTTGTGGTCCCATGCAATGCGTCCATCAGCTATCGGATTCACCCAATATTGATCTCACATTGTTATATTATAAATCTGGTCCAAATTATTATCACTTTCATAATCGCGGACCAGTTCAGTATAGCGCAGTCCTTCTGCAGGGTCCAGAGGTACTACTACGCAGAGCGATTTCCTCTCAAATGACATTGTTTTCTTCTTCAAACTGATCACCCCATTCATGTCCATAGCCCAGTTGACCCCAAGGAGCGAGGGGTAGGGATTGTTGTCATCAACTATCTCTGTCACCTCGAAATCAGCCAACGCGCTTGTGCCTTTAATATCTACTATCACTCCTTGCAATCATCCTATGGAGATAATATTTTCTGATTCGCCATCCTCAATTGAATAGGAGACCACTGTAGTGTAGGTCTCCCCATTATCTCCCATGTTTGTTTCGACAAAATATTCGCATCTGACCCAAGATCTAGAATAACTTCGTCCATTTCATACTCTCCTATTTGTGTGGTGAGCCTCGTCTCACACCCTGTTCTTGCCTTATTCTTACCAATTTTCTTGATTACGCAAGGTCCTTCAAGAGCATTTTCTTTACCAGCACATTTATTGATCAACTCCTGTAATCCTTTTATGGCCTTGCTATCACGTAGCAACTTCATACAGGTCTCCAAAAGGGTAGTAAGCATGGATGGGTCCATTTCTTTAGACTGCTTATCCTGACTTCCTGAGGTAGAAGCCTCAGCGAAGCTTTTCTTCTCTTCCATGAAGGTTTCTTTCACGCACTTTAAATCATAGCCAACCTCCTTCTCTGGAGCCTTACGGACCCATTCAATTTCTTCAATATGCTTTCCCTTATCTTCGCCAGTCGTCATTCCACTTTGTAGCATGATATTCACATTAGGATCCTCTTCGCGAGGTTCAGCCCTCATCATCTATAGATTCTGGGTAGGCTGCTACAGTTGCTATTAATACAGGGAAGTCTTCTATTGTGTGGCCAAACTGAGTACAATATCAACATGACAGCTGCGTCGGGTTTGTACATTCTCGTATGTAGTGTCCTGGCCCTCCACAATTGTAGCAAATAACTTGTCCCTGACCTCTTGCAGGTCCTCTATGCCTCGGCCTCGTTTGCGCCCCTGATATCCTCCTCATGCTCCCCCAATGCCTTGTTCCGGAGGATGATTTTCTGTCTACATCCGATACATGGGCATTCTCTCCATCATTAACTCATAACTATGGAAATTGTGCTCATCGTGACCCACTGATTTGCAGAAGTTACAGAGGAGTTGTTGCGGTGTCTGTACGAATTTTTGTAGCAAGTGACAATTGTCTGTCACATGTTTCCCAGCTACTTGACAGGTAGCACACCACAGCGTGGGCCTTATACTTGGGCCTTCTTGAGCTTCCAGCCTTAGAGGCATCAACCCTCCTTCTGCAACATAGTTCACAAAGACAGGGAAATGATCTTTATCATGCCCCTGACTCTTACATTTCAAACACCAAATTTCTTCTCACACCACTGGCCGAGCCGCTCTATCCTTTTTCAGACTTTGGAACCCTAGGCAAAGATTTTGCAATTCCGCGTGAATCTACTGAACACCCAAAGCAACATCTTGAATCATTGTCTCATGCAGTCTCATCGCAATCTCCAGGGCTTCCACCTGGGTCCCAATCTTTTGCTGTGATAAAGAAACCCTTAAATGAGGCAAGAGCAAATCCACAAACCATTTGCGGTGCTACCCATCTGTAAGATTCATGTTAGTTTCATAGATCTTGCAATTTAGTCTCTGATCCAGCTCCGAGGGTGTCTCGCTAGGGTTCATCATGATTTCCTTGAATCCCACGATTGATTGCGTTTCAAACGTGGGTCTACTAAATTCCTTATTTAGCGCAGTCTAAATGTCTGCCAATGAAACTATCAAGTTATCGGTACAGTAATTAATGTACCATGTTAGCATGCGATCCTGTAAAGCAATAACCAATGTTTATTTCTTCATCTGATCATCTGTAATGTTCTGGGCTTGCCACATAGCCTTTGCAATAAACCAAAACTGGTCTGGGTCTGTTGGAGAGGTAAATCCCCTCTACGGATAGAGGCGATCCCTACTAGCCCAGAATGGGTCTAGCAACAATCAATCAATGCTACTATGCAAGTTCCTAATTGCAATTAAAAGAGAGGCAAAGAACACCTACTTGGATTCCAATGCTATTGTTTGATGAAGAGATGGCGCTCTCGCTCCTTTGCTCTGGCCGGTCACGATCTTCCACGTTCTCCGCGAAAAGATACCTGCACACACGAAGAGAAAGACAAACACAAGCGTGAAATCTAATAAAAGCAATTATACATCAGTCAGAAAGGATGTAATTCACATTAACCATTGCTAAGAAAAATGAGAATGGAACCATAACAGTAGTCATCTATTATTAAATCAATAACAGAGAAAGGTACAACCAATGTTCTGACGCTGAGTCCTTCTCTTGAGGGTCCAGCCAGCAAGTCTCTTAAGCATTCACCCTTGGAGGTAGATTCTCCCAACACAAAAGCTCTCTCTCACACAAGCAATACTCACAACCTTCCTTAAGCTTCCTCTAGTAAAACCACACTTGTCACACCAACTACCTACTAGCAGCAACAATCCAAGCACTATGAATTCCACACTATCCAAACTAGCTGCTCATGGTAATGGTGGAGGTTTTAAATAGAGAAGGAGTCTCCATGAATGGTGGGAGAACAAGCTTATCTCCAAGGAATGTGGCTCAAATGATGAATAGACATGCCATAGAAAGTATGGCGACATTCACAAGGCCAACAACTAGGTCTGGAGTCATCCGGAAGGCCGGCTGTTAGAACAAACTCGCCCAAACAGGATCCGCGCGGGTGCATAATTGGACTGGAGCGTTGACATCGCATCTTAATAACAGAGCAGGCTGTGTCAGCGCGACTTAATACAAACATAGGATGCGCTGGCTCATGAAATTCGATCAGCGTGGAAAACACGTGTGCTTCCGCGCTGACAGATCATTCGGTCTGTTATGGAGCGCCCATCAGCGCGGTTATTTGGCCAAAAGTCGCGCTGATAGCAAAAACTTTGGCAAAGTGGGTCATTTGGCCAGATTAGAGAGCATGAGAATGATTGATTTGAATTCATGACACAGTAGGGAGACTGACAAGAAGACAGTGACAATTTACTGCGTAACAGATGCCCCCTAAGGCATGAAGCCTGAGAGAGTGGGAGGGGTGAAATGCTTTACAAACTGCTGAACCGGAACACCACCAGGAAGGACCTGCACGTATGTACAACTGATATCTCAATTACATGTAGTCTAGGCATGGGCGCAGGCATCCAAAAGACATACGAAGAAGGTCTGTGGTATGGACGCAGCCACCCAGCTGAAGAGACCATGATGATAAAAAGGTATGGTCGCAGCCATCCAAAGACTCAGGTATGGGCGCAACCATCCATCAATGAGTCATGTAATAACAATCCACAAAATCGCAGCCTGGTTCTTAACAGACAAAAACCAGGGTCTTGCGCTCCATCCTAATTCGAACAAAGTACAAGTTCAAGCATGTGAATACATGAGCTGACGTCGAACATGCATGAACATCGTCTGATTACCAGTCAATGATGGAAACTGTTAACAGACGCGAGAGGTACCACCAATAATGACAATGGTCCTCAAGGTACTTAGAGGTACAATCCGCGGCGTGTGAATCAATTAGTTGGTGTCGAACACCCGTAGAATCATCCGATCGGAGGCCAATGATGAAAACCTCACGTCGAACATGAAGAACCTGCCATTGAGGCATGCAGGTTCTAAGGCACCTGAAGGGAGTCTCTAGGTCACTTTCCTGGATAATGAGCTGAAGTCGACAGGAAGTAACCTTGATTGAAGGTGGGCCATGATGTTTCCCACATCATCGACACGAGACAAAAAAGGATAAAAGATTTTGTGTGAGACATCAGAGGGAGGTGGTAATCTTGCAGAGGTCAACTTCTCTTGAACATATCGGCGGCACCACGTCGGATTTGGCAGTATCTGACATCAAATGAGCAGAGGTCACGGTAACAAGGCAATGAGTAGATGAGAGGTCAAATAGGATAACCCAAACCCATGGAGGCCAGTGTAAAACAAGATGAGAAATCCCCACCCAGACACGAATGCAGATGAGTGCCATGTTCAAGAGCGACATACTGCCGACACGACCATTATTACAGTTTCATTTTCCCCACCATTTCTGGCAGGTACCCCGATTATTTTTGGGTGACAAGCTTGACGGGGATAGCATATGCTTGGAGAGGCGTCATTTCGATGATGTCCGATGTCATTTAAGTTTTAACGAGCCTGACAAAGGAAGAACTCGGCGTCTTTTCTTGTTTAGAGAGTCTGAAAAGACAGCAGAAAAGGAAACTCCAGGGGGGTCCTTTTTCGTAAAGTTGTGTCTCCCGAGCCTGAAAAAGTATAAAACAATGCTCGAAAGAACCGCCCGACCATTACGATCGAGGAGTACTTTTCATTTATAGTGACATCGATCTGAAAAAGTAAAAAAGCGATCAACATCACGTCGTTTCGTAACCATTAACGAACCTGAAATGACAAGGGTCCGAAAATCTTTTCGTTTTTTACACGGTCGGAAAAGGGTTTAAAGACGACCGCCTCTTATTTCCATTTAACGAGTCAAGAGGGAACTCGGCAATCTTTTCATCTTTAAACGGTCGGAAAAGAGCTGAAAGAAGACCTCCATTTTTATTCTCTTTAACGAGTCAAAAAGGGAAAAATACTCGGCAATCTTTTCATCTTTTACGAGTCAGAAAAGAGCTTAAAGGAGACTCGTCCTAGAGGAACGAGTGGTATAAAGGGTAGCAATTGGTTCCGGTAATGGTGGAACTGCTCAAAACATGTAATGGTCAAGAGGCTAGCTAATAAAACCACTCATCGCTGCGGTTCCTCAAGAAAGGATAAACAACCAAGTGAGAGCATATGATTGGCCAAGGAGATGGTAGCAATGGAATGAAACAACCAAGGCTCATCTAGCAGAATTTAGCGGATAAAAAATGGCAATCACGAGATGTAAATTGGGTATGGGTTCATTTTTACACAAGCTTGAACCATGGAGAACTCTGCTTGGATTCGGTTTCATGTTTACACAAGCTTGAAACAAAAAACTATGCTTGTTATAAGTTCGCATGCCCCCAGCATAATGACGCAAATCGAGGTACATGCCCCCCAAGCTTCATTGCATTCAACAAAGTGGATGGAATGAGGGTTCACTCTCGAGATCGATGAAAGACTCGACTTGTATTTTACGAGATCTTAATCAATAGACTCAATTTGGAAAGGGAGTTGTTTCATTTTTTAATGAGGTTGACACAGTAAAAGAACTATCCTCATAACCCTTGTTTCATTTTTTAACAAGCTTGACACAAGATCAGGAACTATGCTCAGACAGTTTCATTTTTTAACGAGCTTGACACAATACAAGGAACTGTGCTCCAACCAGACCCAATTTCATTTTTTAGGGAGCTTGACATAGGAAAATGAACTATGCTCTGACCAGACCCAGTTTCATTTTTTTTAAGGAGCTTTACATAGGAAAGTGAACTATGCTCCACCCGAACTTCATCATAATGAATAGAAAGTCGGGGCTTCCAAGATTGCCACTCCCGGTGGAAGGGAAACATCTTGGAAGTCAGGGCCCAATGCCCCCAGGACACTATGCACGACGGTGTCATCACTGGATACAGGCACAGGGTAGGTGGCCACGTAGTTGATCTGTGACGGGGCAGATACAACTGGTGGATAAAAACTAGGAGGGGGCGACAACTGCGCAGGAGGCATCGAGGGACTAGCGAACGACAATTGATCGATAGTCACAATTCTTCCATCGTGTGGAAAGCAAACCACACGGAAAAGCGAAGAAATAAGTGCCCCCATGGCGTAAACATAGTCGCGACCAAGGAGAAGACTAAAGTCTAAAACACCTTGGGTAACCAAGACGTCTATATAGACGGTTTTTCCTCCCAAAGTAATAGGGAACTTCGGGAGAACTCCTAGAGATGGACAGGCTCCTCCGTTGAAGGCCAACAGATTCTGTGTGACCGGCCCAAGCTGTGGGGAACCTAAAGCTTGCCAAGTAGTGTACGGCATAAGACTGACCGGCGCACCTTCATCCAGAAGAGTGCTAGGTACTGCCTTATCACAGGCAAGTACTGTAACCTGGAAGGGCACATGGGATGGAAGGCGACTGGCGATCAGGCGATTCCAATCAAAGGAAGCGACCAGACTACTTGGTGGGGGAATCATATGATTGCCCCCATATGCTAAAGGAACCGAAGGAGAACCTTTGGGAGTAGCTGGGTTAGGAGAGTCATTTCGGGACTCTGGAGAATCTGAAGAGACGAGAAGAACATGGGCGTGGTTCTCTTCCGAAACAGAGTGAGCGAGCGACGGACTTGAGTAGACACTCTTTCCGACCAATGGTTGGTCTGGAACAGGCTGGGCACAGCCGGGTTCGGAAAGAGGGGCCTGGACAAGAGAAGAATGTGAACCAATCTCATTGTCGGGAGGCGGATGATCTGCAACTGCAGAAAGATGTTGATACCCAACGGGAAGTTGGGGTGAGGGAGTTGGGAGACTTTCCAAGACAACAGAGGCTTTATCCATTAGTGGACAAAGGTGAAGGGGATGATTGCCTCTACAAAGTCTACAAGGGATTCGAATCTTCCCTTTTCCCTTACCATTCCCAACTAATACGATAGAATCGCCGTGAGCTTTAGAGGACGATGAGGGGTGGGCCGGATCGCGAGACCATACTTCTAGTACCCTGGGAATGCCAGGACAATCACGAAGAAGATGGTCTCCCTTGCATAATCGACAAGGAAACTTAACCTTCCGCGGAGGAGCGGAAGGGGGCCCAACTTCAGGTGTACTCGAGGGAGTAACAATTATACTTGTAGCCTCTCCCTTAGGAGACTTCTTCTTCTTGGTCTTCTTCTTCTTCTTCTTAGCCACCTGGTTACTTGAAACGAGGCCTTCACCAGGCGAAGTAGAAGATGAGGACGTAGAAGTAGGGGTCGAAGGGGAGAGGTCCACCTTAGGATCAACATGATGTTGTTCAGGTGGAGGGACTGATGGACTAGCAGCCGATACGGCAGGGACCAAAGAGGTTGAAAACAACCAAACAGGCAACTCGACAGTTAACCCCGGAAGGGATAACGTTGCCATATAAGGAGCACCAACATTCCCGAGAGGAGGGAAATGACCAGGATTCCCGTCAAGAGGGGAACTTGGGTTGGTGAACCCTGGAAAAGTTGCCATGGCAAACAAAAGAAGCCTACTCAAGCTAACGCACACAAGATCTAACCAGGTGATGTTATCGTGGCCAAATAAACTTTTAAGACACAGGAACTAAACTTGACCTTTTCATGTTTCAAGAGTCGAGAAAAGGACGAAAAGATGACTCTAGTCTCCTTCGAATGTTTAATGAGCACGAAGTGACAAGAAGCTCACTAGCACCTTTTCATTTAGGGAGTCCGAAAAGGATCAAAAGTGACTGCTCTAGAGATTCTAGGCAAAGGGTTTACCAAGCAATCCGTAAAACTGCTTATACACCTTGGCAATCGTATGAGAATCAAGGACTTTCCGTACTGCAGTCAATCTTCCCGAATGCTGTGTTCGGTGCATTACGGCTCGCAGGGCGGCAGACTCGGCTTCCTATGGATCAAGGATGAAAGCCTAGTGGGGTCTCCCTATATATGCGACGGTACGTGGGAGCACAGTCCGTGTTAGACCACTATCGAGTCACAGAAGGAGGAATCACCCAACCGTAATGTGAAACAATAGTGACTATGTTTAAAGACGCTGGAACACGTCTCTAACCTAGACCTCTAGATGTTTGCGTTAAGTTCCAATGCGTTTTTAGGTTTATTCAGTTTATTTTATGGTTGATCTTGAATTAAGTTTCGGTTTCAGGTCCTACCGTGTGATCTCTCACAATTACCTAGATGCAAACTACATGCCAAAGAATACCATTTCGTTTGATGAATTCTAACTATGAGAGGGTTAAGAGTTTTCAATCAAACAAAATGAACTCAAACAATCAAACAATCTAATGCAGCTAATGGCAAAGAAATGAGACTTTTCTTTCGAGAACACAAATGAATGCAATGCTCTTCTTCCCATTAACTATTGAATGCAAAAGATATTAGTTTGATTTCTTTTCCAATGGCACAATGCACCAATACACTAATCTCACGATGCATCGATACTACTAATGAAAGATTTAAATTTCGCTTTTCAATTTCTCAAACATGAAAATTCGTAATGCAAATGCACTTTCACTTTTGTATGCTAAATGAATGCAAATTTTTTTTGTGAATTCAAGAAGACAAACAAGCAAGTGTGAACTGATCGATCCAAACAATTGTGATCTATGCTTGGTAGTGAAGAAATCGAATCAACATAAAAAAATTGGTTCAATAATCGACACTAAAAATCAACCAGCAACAAGTAGTGAAAAAGTCTCAAGCAAATCAATAAGAGGGTTGTGGATGAACCTTGAATAGACAAGTAACCCAAACAAACGGTTTCTCGATGAACCTTCTAAAGGGCTAGGTCACATGGTCTAAAAAACACAAGACTCACTCGAATGAAATCAAAGAGAGAGCGTCCCTTAACCAAAAGCAATCAAAACAAGCTAATGAGGGACAAGAAACAACAGGGGATAAGAAAGATTGATGAATTCAGGAGATAAAGTTATAAAACCAACTTTTCAGGAATCAGCGCAATTTTTACACAGACCACCCGAGATGATCACAATGTGATCACAATGTCAGCGCAATTTTTACACAGACAACCCGAGATGTCAGCGCAATTTTTACACAGACAACCCGAGATGTCAGCGCAATTTTTACACAGACAACCCGCGCTGATCTCAGAAAAACACAGTCGTCGCGGGAATTAAGCTAGCAACCCAAGGTTAGTGCGGGTAAAAAGCTAGCAAGTGGTGCTGACGTCGCGACTATACACGTCTTTTCCACGCTGATCCGATTACCAGGATCGTCGCGACTGTTAGGTGTAATTACGCGATGACCACGTCGCGACTATACACGTCTTTTCCGCGCTGATTCGATTACCAGGATCGTCGCGACTGTTAGGTGTAATTACGCGATGACCACAAAGTCAAAGAAACAGCTATGCGCTGTCAGCGCGATTGTTTTGATATAAACCACGCTGAGGCCAAAAAACAGGCAGAATCAAGCCAAAAGCTCCCAAACCAAGGCAATAACTCTTTAAACAATTAAGACACTTCCCAGATTGAACCAGGAGGGCTAAAAGCAGAGAACTAATCCCCAATTTCAAAAAGAGAGAACAATCAAATTCAAACACAAAGATGGACAGAAGAGACAAAAGGCACGATCCCTAGCGGAGTCGCCAAATTGTTGGAGAGGTAAATCCCCTCTACGGATAGAGGCGATCCCTACTAGCCCAGAATGGGTCTAGCAACAATCAATCAATGCTACTATGCAAGTTCCTAATTGCAATTAAAAGAGAGGCAAAGAACACCTACTTGGATTCCAATGCTATTGTTTGATGAAGAGATGGCGCTCTCGCTCCTTCGCTCTGGCCGGTCACGATCTTCCACGATCTCCACGAAAAGATACCTGCACACACGAAGAGAAAGACAAACACAAGCGTGAAATCTAATAAAAGCAATTATACATCAGTCAGAAAGGATGTAATTCACATTAACCATTGCTAAGACAAATGAGAATGGAACCATAACAGTAGTCATCTATTATTAAATCAATAACAGAGAAAGGTACAACCAATGTTCTGACGCTGAGTCCTTCTCTTGAGGGTCCAGCCAGCAACTCTCTTAAGCATTCACCCTTGGAGGTAGATTCTCCCAACACAAAAGCTCTCTCTCACACAAGCAATACTCACAACCTTCCTTAAGCTTCCTCTAGCAAAACCACACTTGTCACACCAACTACCTACTAGCAGCAACAATCCAAGCACTATGAATTCCACACTGGTAATGGTGGAGGTTTTAAATAGAGAAGGAGTCTCCATGAATGGTGGGAGGACAAGCTTATCTCCAAGGAAGGTGGCTCAAATGATGAACAGACATGCCATAGAAAGTATGGCGACATTCACAAGGCCAACAACCAGGTCTGGAGTCATCCGGAAGGCCGGCTATTAGAACAAACTCGCCCAAACAGGATCAGCACGGGTGCATAACTGGACTGGAGCGCTGACATCGCATCTTAATAACAGAGCAGGCTGTGTCAGCGCGACTTAATACAAACATAGGATGCGTTGGCTCATGAAATTCGATCAACGCGGAAAACACGTGTGCTTCCGCGCTGACAGCACATTCGGTCTGTTATGGAGCGCCCATCAGCGCGGTTATTTGGCCAAAAGTCGCGCTGATAGCAAAAACTTTGGCAAAGTGGGTCATTTGGCCAGATTAGAGAGCATGAGCATGATTGATTTGAATTCATGACACAGTAGGGAGACTGACAAGGAGATAGTGACAATTTACTGCATAACAAGGTCCTCATTTCCCAAGCCCTTGAAGATGGGAAACTTCACTGTATTCGCCATGTTAAACGGTGGTGGAGGTGGTGACGGTGTGAGTGAAGGTGTATGCGGTGGAGGTGAAGATGGAGGTGGTGTGGGCGAATGGTGTATTCAGGGAAACTCTTGCCTTATTAACTGGACAACGCTCTGCGGTGAAGCCTGTGCTGCTCCTTCATCGCCACTTAGAGGAGGCTCAATCAACAGGCTATATTCAAGACCTGTTCTCCTCCTATCCCTGAATAACTTTCCACTTCGCATAGCTCCAAACATCAAGGTAATTGCATAACCTGCTTTTCACACAAGAGCATTTTAATCCAAGTATTCAAAGACCTTAAATACTTACGTCGAGGTCCCTTGAAGAAGCATCGCTTTGCTTCACTGTAGCTGACTGAGGTATTGACCGCGAACTCTGTCACAAATCCTCCTAAGACACAATCAAGCCAGTGATCGACAGCGCGTACGATCTTATCTTCAGAGGCTTCCAATCTTCGCACTAGCTTCAGGGTCCACACTATTGGACCGTCAAGCCTCCACCTTCCTTGTCCGTCTGCTAATTTAGCGATCCACTCGTATAGCTCGATCAGGAAGGAACAAAAGAAAATTTTGTGTATCTCTGTGTACAAATACCTGTCCAACCACTGTTCTTTTGTCAATCGTGGATTTCTGTTTTCTTGTGCTGTGAATTCGTGGATCTTTCTATCCAACCACTCCTCAATTTCTTTCTTTGTTGGATTCTAGTGATGCGACATCACACATCTCTTTCAAGTAGATCTTGGTCCTGATAATGGAACCATTGTTGGCTTAGTGGGTCTTGGCCCAAGCTCAGAGTTAAGTTTTTCAAACAAATCCCTACACTACTGGCCCTTTTGGCATCAATCCGTGAAGTGCGGACTGAAGTCTCACCCGAATCAGTATGGGGGGATGCTGGAATCAAGTTTCCGCACCTAGAGATGATTGTGATGTTGTTTTATGCCTTAACCTTCCTTCGTGCAGATCGATAAGCCTTTAGGGCTTATCGATATAACTTCCTTTTTCCAGCATTTATACCTTCGCGAATGTCTACGACTGTCTTTCGCAGACCTTAAATAGGTGAATCAACTACTTACACACATCTCTAATTATCCTTAGTTTTGTATTTACCTGGATCGACTTAAGTATCTGATAACTTTAACATGCATTAAGATATTTTTCGCGTAAATAGATATTATTACTTGCGTTCTTATAACAATGTAAAACATGTAGAATCACACATCAATACTATATTTAATCATAACCCAATTATTCATCATAACATAAAAACAGATATTTATGGAATAATCTCTTTATTGATACTTCAGTTATGCTTATAGACTCAAGACTACCTTGCGCACTCAGCTACAGGGGTCCGTGCACTCAACTGCGGACTCTACTTTAGGCCTCTGCGCACACAGCTGCAGAGCCTCTATTCTACTCTAAGAGTCTTCTCTCTTCACTTCTTAATGACCCATTACATTCATTGATCTCTTCTACCTTATTTCTTACAGAATTTCCTTAGAATCTCTAAGACTCTCCTTTTTATACAATCCCATGGTCCACGGACCATGGGTAGATCTACTAAAGCCGACACAAATCACATAAAAGAAGGGAAAACCCTTTATGACACTTTTCTATCTACGCACTCCGTGACCAAAACTTGTGGAGACTTTACACTTTACATAATAAAAACTTGGGCTTTCTGCCCCAAAACTTAGGCTTTTGCCCCAAAACTTGACCTTAGGGGACCCTGTCCCAGCACCTTGTGTATTGAATGATTGTGTATGTTTTGTGTCTAGTTTTGACACTATAATTCCCTCATCTAACACCCACATGAAGTTCAAAGCAAGTGAATGAATGCATGCACATAATAAATTCTATTCAAGCTCATGTAATCAAGCATAGATAAGCAAAGCACAAGCAATCGAGCAACTGCAACACATAATCAAAGATATCAAGTTGTTAACATCAACATTCAAAATGATTCTACATCAACATGAAATTCAACATCATTCACTCAAGACAATAAAGTTAATGAAGCTGTCATCTACATCAACAATCAACTACATCAACTCTTGGACAATGCACTTGCAACTTTTTTGTAAGAGTAAACTCAAAACAAAATTGTAACTTGCAAATAATCTTATTTTTGTAAGTTAACTTGTAATCAAATTCAAATCAAATTGAGTTGAATTGTAAGGGTGCATTCTTGGTTGAACCTGACACCTAAGATTTAAACTGATAAGGGGTCAAGTGAGTCAATGATTTTCAACTGAGTCATCAAAATAACTTGAAGTAGTAATTAAATCAGTGCAAGCATTCTCTTGGGTGCATTTTCGATAGTATTCGACACCCTTCTTTTGCAAATAATCTCAATCATGTGAGCAAGTTCAAGTGAGTACAAAGTGCAACTGAACAAGTTCAAGACAACAAGCAAGTGTGACATTCATGCAACAATCAACCAAGCATCAAGAGAGCGAGTTCAACTCTAAAGCAGGCGAGTGTGCAATTCAAGAAATAATCAAGTGAGAGAATCAAGCAAGTTCGAATCAAAAAACAAGCAAGCATGAGTTCCAACATTCAATTGTTCAAAGCAAGCGTGAAATTCAAAGTGACAATCAAGAAAACAAGTTTAAACCAAGCAAGTTCGACAAATCCAACAAGTGTTAAAAGAAAGTGAGTGTCAGTTCAAGTGAGTGAGTTCACATGGAGAAAAACATTTAGTTGTTACATGTTCTTAACAATTTGATCCTATCAACTGCTAAAGACATGGTGAAAATAAACAAAGTAACTCTCACTTGAACTGAATTTCAAAGCATCTACATGAGGCAAATGAGACAATTGAATTTCTTCAACTGGAGTCACAATTACAATGAGATGAGTTGCAACAGAGGAGTTATGCTTCATTCAATCATACAAATCGAGATAAAAACGATGATTAAAATCACTCATCCAAACAATTTCAAGTGCAAAAGTTGTCCATGATCAAGTTCAACTTCTTCTTCCAAGCCAATCATCAAGTCGTGGGAAGAAATCAAAAGCAACAAAAATTGACGTGTATTAGGATATGACAAAGATGACAACCACTTACATATCCCATATTAGTCAAATCCAATCAAGTTCATTAGTGCGGGATTTCTTGATCAAATAACATCAACAAGCCATGAGAAAGTTGAAGACAAACCCACATGAAAACATTGTCAAAGAACAGGCCACATGGAAGATCATTGTTTTGATCTACATCCTTGTCACCATTGTGGCAAGCAGAATCAATCATCAGAAAAATGTTGCAAACAAAACAAACCATCCAGATTGAATATCAATTATGCATGGATTGATCCTTGGGAATGGTCGTCAACAGTAAAACGATTGTATAAGTTTTACCACAGAATTCAATCTCACCTAATGCAACCAATAGTCAAATGAAGATGTACTCTCGTGCACCTAAACAGGGGAGTAAAATAGTGAAACTCTCCTACACCTAAAGGGAGGGAGTTCAGAAATCAAATGCAGATGATTGTCTTTCCTTTCTGCTAACAAAGGGGGGAAATGATAATGTAATTAAAGGTGGTCGTCAGACAGAAAGTTTTGACAACATCATCATCCATTTAGCCAGTGGGCATCATCATGGAATCATCATCAAATCAACTAGTGGGCATCATCAACAAAATCAGCCAGTGGGCATCATCATCAAATCAACCAGTGGGCATCATCAACAAAATCAGCCAGTGGGCATCATCATCAAATCAACTAGTGGGCATCATCAACAAATCAACTAGTGGGCATCATCAAATTAGCCAGTGGGCAGTCAACATTAAAGCAACCAGTGGGCGGTCATCATCAACAAATTCACTAGTGGGCAGTCAACATCAAAGTAGCCAGTGGGAAGTTTCGACATCATCAAATTCGCCAGTGGGTGTTATCTACATTTTGTCAGTGGACAAGAAATTGGGATGCTGATTGAAAGAAAAGGACAGATGGATCCCTTCGCTGCTTGGCACCTGATGGAGTTGTCAAGCAATTTTCAGAGATGTATCAGACTTGCAGCTGATTCATGTTCTCTTCAGATTGGATATTTTTCGACATCCAACATTGGCGGTTTTTCAGGAAATTTTTCATTGAGGATCAACAGTTTCAGCATGAGGACTTGGAGATGGTATAAGTTCTTACTTTGGACTTATCATTGGGGGGGGAATGTTAGCCTCACTCTCACATTAAAAAAATTATAAGTCCAAAATTATTAAATTAATTAAAATCATGAAAGTTGGATTAAATTCCTAACTTTCTAGAATGGGTTTGTTCCTCAAAGTTAGGAGTTAGTTTAGGTCTAGTTGGTTGAGAGATTCTCTCCAACTAGTTAGGATCCTAGATTAGTGTATGGTTGAGATATTTTCTCAACCAAAGTGTCCAAGATAGAAACACTATCTTGAGACAAATATCCTCTTGTATTTATATTTGTATTATAGACATTATTTTAATAAGGATAATGAGTGAGAGGAATACAGTGAGGCTCTCAGGCCTTTTCCGCCAAGTTTCATGTCTTTGATATTTCATTAATGTTTATTTTAATGTTCTTCATTGTTGTTTTCTATTTTGGATCACATACAATCTTTTTGCTATAGGGTTTTCTCGTTTTATATGATTGCATATTTGAAGCTTGAACAACCACATCTTGTTGTTAGGGTCAATTGTCATTGGTGACTTAAGTGAAGTATTTTTGGTACATACGCTAAGAATTTTCATAATAGCATTTTGCAACGAAATATGCTCATGCTCCAGAATTGAGCAATCGAGCAAGTTAAAGTGTAGTGGAAGCACTTTGGGCAAAATGAAGTTATATGGGAGATGGTTGATCAAATGTGGGCTATGTATCCTTCATTATTTCCCAGTGAAGGAAAATGTGTTTTGGTATATGTACGTATGGTTGTTATTGTAAATACCACAATGAGTTGTGTTATAAAGCTCTAATAAGTTGTATGGTTGTCATTTTGGTTTTGATTTTCAGCAAGTTGATCATTTTAAATACTACATCGAGCTAAGTTATAAAGCTCCATGGGCAGTATGTTTTGGTCTTTAGTTCTCCTGCTGGTTGTAGGTGTCATAGAACACCGTGGATGGTGTTCCCCTAAGGGGGAGGGGTCTGTAATAGACAAGTTCGAATTTCATGTAATAACATAATAAAGGAAAAATAATACCAAGGTAATGGGACATGTATTCCAAGATGAATGTTGGGAAAAACATCATAGTGGGTGTTAATTTGGTTTATTATGGTTAAGGGAAAATTGGAAAAGGCAATGGAAAATGATTTAAAAGACGAAGAATCATTAATTGGCATTTTATTTATGAAAATAATGGAAAATAGGAGAAAAAGAAGGTGAAAGGTCACAGGTTGCATGTGAGGAGGAAATTGAAGGAAAAATAGAGAAAATTGAAGAAAATAGAGGCCTCATTAATAAAAAGTATTCTGAGGACCAGTTCAAGCTACTACATTGGGATTACTTGCAGGTATCGAGTCTCATGTATGATTCACTTGCTAGTTTTGGCAGCATGGTACATGAACGTGTGTATTTGGTTCTCTTGATGTCATTGGCATGGATTTTTCCAGGTGTGACAGTGGTTTCAACCTTGCCTTGCCATTTTTGGAAAGTCATGGTGTGATAGGGTTCTTTCATTTGGTTTAGCTTTGGATTTCCAAATAGTTTAGGAATCAGGTGAGGTGGTCTCATGAAAATTCCCAAAGGCATAGGAATCCCTTGACTAGTAATGGTGGGATACACAGTAAATCTTGAGGGTGGAGATAGGAAAATTTCTCAAGGTGTTGGTGAAGAAATCTGGAGGCATCTAAGCTTGTTTAAGGGCTAGTGATCCTTTGATCCGTTTTGGTGGGATTTCAGTAAATCCTGGTAGTGTATGTTTCTCTGTTTGGGACTAGGAATCCCTTGACTGGTAATGGAGGGATACCGACAAAGCCTGTATGTATAGATGAGGGTTTCAGGCCTAGAAATCCCTTCATTGATAATGGCGGGATATGTGGTAAATGTTGGTTTTTATAGCATCATATGTGTTCTAGATGGAACATTTGGTGGAGAGGCTAAAATACATGAGATCTCCAAAACCCAAAAATAATTTCTAGAAATTCCACCTAGAAGTGTCTCAATTAGATTATTAACCGTTTTTTAAACATTTCCTAAGTGTAAACTTAGGGAATATGGATAATTAATCAGTATTAATTGAGATAAGACGAGAATAGTTTATAAACTTACATGGATTGATCCAAAGATGATCCTAGACATTGATTATGTTTTAATCTTGGCTGTTGGTGCTCCGACATTGGATTATAAGAGGAGGATGATGTGGTGATGAATAATACACTTGAGATGTTCGTCTTATTGACAGATCGCCATAGTAGTAGCAGTCAGTTGCCAGAGAGATCTAGAGAACAAAGCAGTGAGTGAGGGGTAGGGATAGTGATCCGGAGGATGTTTTCTAGATCCGACGAGGTAAGAGAATGAGGGATGAGTTATCTTAGTGAGGCAACTCAGAGATATATGAAGTAGCTTCAGAGAAGGAAGTTTGATTTGCTGGAGAGAAAATCTTTCTCAGATCTAGAGGTCAGGAAGAGGTTCCTGAGGGCCAGAGAGACGAATTTCTCAGTAGCAGAAGGCAGAACGACTTCATCAGAGACTAGTCAGAGGCTAGAAGTCATAGTGACTGTGAAACTTGGCAGAGAGGGTGACACAAAAGCTTCAGGAGACCGATTTTTCTATAGAAAATTTGTGCCAAGATTGCTTGTGGAGGAAGGGTAAATTCCCTTCAATAATTTTTCCTATATTTTATTGCTGTGGATTTCCAGTTTCAGGCATCTAGATTGTACTCATATTTTCACTACTGTATAATAATAAAAACCCTCATTACTACACCAATTTTCCCAAGATGGGTTTTTTAGGGGAAATTTGTACAAAAATATTTTATGTGTGTGTGCTAACATTTCTCAGTTTCCCGCACATTATTTTTCTGTAGTATTTTATTTGTGAAGGTTGCAGTGTGTTTATTTTGATATTTTCCGCAGTAGATAAATTGTTAAATTAATTAACAATTAGGAGAAATAATACTACTGGCTGCAATATGATTCCAAATTGGAATTTTCACATGGTACCAGAGCACAGTTGATCAGCCGGAGAGCTAAGAGGTGAAATAAATAATTTCACTATCCAGTAACGTCCAGGGGGCCGAAATTCCCAGGGGCAGTGTAGTAATTTTCCAAGAGGGTCGAGTTACTTGAGGAAACTAGATTTTTCAGTGTAGAAGAAATCGATTTTCCAAATCGGGTAATTCGAGAGGTAGAGGGAGAAAATCATATTTTTTGTTCGGAAAATTTCTGGTTGACGTGAAGGGTTTTGTAGCAGTTCGCTAAAGCAGAGCTAATGTCAGGAGGAAGAGGGAGAAACACACAGTTGAAGGAAAATTTTCGTCAGGGAACTTCTAGTCCCAGAAGTTTGATTTTCCTTGCAGATTGGCAGTAGTTTTGAGCATATATTCTCACTCTAGAAGGGAGTGTGAATAATAGAGAAACAACCAAGAAGAAGGAAATAGGAAGCTTTCAACAATTTGTTGATATGGCCACTACAAGGATTCATGATCAGGATAGGTTAGATGGAGCTTCCGACTATGTCATCTAGAAGGCTAGGATGTTCTCCCTTCTAGATGAATATGGCCTGAAAGCCTACATTGATAATGAGTAGCAGTTCCCCAAGATGAAAATCTGTATAAATAATACAAGAAGGAGATGGCACGGGCGAAGTAGTTGATCCTAGATGGAGTCAGGGATCATATAGTCTCACATATAGATGGCGAAGATATTTCCAAATAGATGTGGGATGCTCTCTCCACGTTATACCAAGGAACTTCCGAGCAATGGAAGATGTTTCTTGAGGAGAAGCTGAGATGCATTTAGATGTAGAAGGGGGAAGGTATAGATCCCTTCCTTACCAGGATTTAGGAGGTCTGAGACCAACTATCAGCTATTGGGGTAGTGCCTCAACCCACGGAGCTAGTGTGATTGGCACTCAACAATGTCTTAGAGGATTGGTAGGTCTTTGTCCAAAGCATATTGAGCAAAGATATGATACCATATTAGGACATGATGTGGGCCAAATTACAGTAGGAGGAGTTGAGACTAGCTCTTTTGAAGAGCTCCATCAGTGGCAACAGTAGGAGTGGAAAAAAGGTGGTGAAGGAAGAGGAGAACGTGGCCCTCGCGTCAAAGGTTCCTAATCAGGAGTAGGGGGAGAAGAGAGAGAAGAAGAAGGACCTATCCAAGTTCAAATGCTTCAGGTGTGGTGAACTTGGTCACTAAAGTACCCAGTGTCCTCCCAGGAAGAAGGAAAAGGAGGAGAAGCAAGACCAATAGGCATATGTTACAGAGATCAACTAGTTGTCTTCTAGGTTGGGGGACGACTCCACGATGTTGATAGATATACCTCCAGGAGTGAGGTGGGGGGTTTTGGTGCTGTAGATCTAGAGAGATACAAACATTGGGCAGTGTCTTTGAGGAGTACACCTCATGGATTAGTACCAAGCTACAAGGGCCCACAAGATTCAGTAGCTGGATGGATTAGTGACAATTGATATAGCCAGAACCAAGGTGATAGTTGCAGATTAGTATCAGTCAAATACTGAGTGGCATAGTGAAAATTCAGTAATAACATATATACTTAAGTGATAATGCAGATGTTAGTAGCAGTAAGGAATTAAGAGACATATGCATCAAACTGAGCACAGTTGATTCAATAGTTTGGATGCTTTTCAGTTACATATGTTGCAGTTGCAACAACAACAAATGAGAGGGATTTGCAATGCAGATTCAGTGTAGGAAGTAGTATGGCAATGTTAACAACAACACAAATGCAACATATATCATAGTTGCGTAGTGGTTGGTGGGAAGCAACAACTAGACATCAGTGGCCTGAAAAGAGATGATACAGAGACAGAGTGTTGTGGTAGTGTGTGCAACACTAGAACACATTTCTTGCTAAGAGGGAGTGCTATGTTTTGTAACATCAGATGCATTCTAGCCACAAAATTTTGTGGAGAGGCTAGAATACATGAGATCTCAAAAAACGACAAAACCTTTCAGGAAATTCCACCTAGAAGTGTCTCAATTAGATTATTAACCGTTTTTTAAATATTTCTTAAGTCTACACTTAGGGAATATAGTTAATTAATCAATACTAATTGAGATAAGGCGAGAATAATCTAGAAACTTACACGAATCTATTCAAAGATGATCCTAACCATCGATTATGTTTTAATATTGGACGCTGGTGCTCCAGCAATGGATTATATGAGGAGGACGATGTGGTGATGGAAAATACACTTGAGAAGTTCGATTTCTTGGCAGATCGATTTCCAGAGTAGTAACAATGAGTTGATGGAGAGAGCCAAAGATGAAAGCAGTGAGGGTCAATAGGGACAATGATCCAGAGGAATTTTTCTAGATCTAGAGATACAACAATAAGAGGGTCGAGTTATCTCGGTGAGGCAACACAGAGCTCTACGTAGTAGCTTCATAGAGGGGAGTTCGATTTGTTGGAGAGAAAACCATTCTCAGATCCAGAGGCCATGAAAAGGTTCCAGAGTGATGAGCCTCATCATTGGGTAACTATATGGACCTTAATTCACCTCCTAGCTTAGTAAAATGAACTCTTCTGACAATTTATTACATTTTTTGATTGTATTTTGTTGAATGAGATGTGTCAAAGTGAGATATTATGCCTAGTGGACTAATGTGCATTGAATGCAGGTTTGTGAGAGAAAATCAAGGAATTTTGGCAAGATTAAAGGCTGAAACTCGAATGGGACAAGGAAGAGAGATTGTAGGAGGTAAATCCTCCTCATTTACTCCTCCCTCATTCGAATATTCCTCCATCAATCACACTAGCTCGGAGTACAAGCAACCAAGTCATGAAGATCAAAAGGTAACTGAGCAAGTGACAGTCAAAGAGTTATTTTATCTCGAGTTTGGGAGACAAGTCTCCCTCGATTTAAGGAAGTCGTTGGGGACTTTAGTTGTATACATAAAGAGGCCTAGAGCCTCATTAGGATTCAAATTGTTTTTGTAAAATACACTAGTTATTTTTTAGCTACAGACTTGTGGAAGACATTTCTATGTAATTTTTTGTTTTTATAATGAGAATGAGATTTTTCTTGATCTAGTACTGAGTTAACTCAGAGGGCTAAAGCTCTTGGATTAGGGCCCAAACCTAGTAGCAAAGGCTCCTCTTCTTGTATCTGTATGCTTAGATTAATTTCATAGATTCATGGTTAAATTGTCCTTAGAAGTATTTCATTGCAAGCAGTATAGATTTGATTAGTTTGTTTATTAGTTTGCTTTCATTTGTGATTTACTTCAGCAGTAGGTTAGAAGGGATAAAAGGAGCATCAAAAAGGTGTCATTAGGTGTCTTGGTCTCACCTCTTCCTTCAGGGGTCATGATTTGAGGAAAGGACCCCTATGCAACCCCCAAAAGACAGAATTATACTTTCTCATAGAATTTAGAGTTTACTGTACTTGAACCAACATTTGATCAGTTTTCAAGTGTAGGATTTAATTATCATTTTTTTCCATCTTCAGTCTTATAGTAGATCTCATAAATGATTTCATCTTATTCTGCAAATTTTCCTCATGCATGAAGTAAACGGCTAGCTCATTAAACTCTGTTTTTATAGCTTATTGAATTTCTTCTTGTTTACATGATTTTTGGCAAATATCATTGTTTGATGTAGCACAGGTGTTTTAGAAGTAGAGAGATATCTCATAGCAAGAAAACTCCTTCCAACTTCATCCATCCATGATCATTCCTCACTTTCACTAAGACCCCCACCAATTTCATCATTTTTCAAGGAAACTTCTCCAAGCATGTTGAGCAAATCCAACCATCTCCTAACCTTGGTTTTGAGTTATGAGTGATCCTAGAAATTTTCTCACTCCATTCCATCAACCAACCACCTTCCCTAAGCCTTCCATCACCTTCATCACCCATCATTTTTCTCTCGGCTGTATCCTGTAGGTTTTTAGGACATTCTGTAGGTTTTCCTGTAGTGGCCTGTTTTGAGGTCGAATTGAGGGAGAACCTCTAGGAAGCCACACAAGGTCAATTAAGGGTCCCCCAAACCTTCCAACCATCCTCCAGCATCCCTAAGCCACCTTCCACATCACCAAAAGAGATTAGCTTTCACACTTGTTTTTCCATAAAAAGAACAAAAAAAAAACAGATTTGTTGTAGCCATTTACATGCATAGTAGTAGAATGTTGATGCTTTGAATTTACATGCTTAAGATAGTTGAATATCATACATGTTAATCTAATATTCTTTCTGAAACATAGTCTCTTAGAAGTTAGGTAGGAAATGGTGTGTTTTAGCATTGGATTTCATTCTTTTTCCTTACTGCAGTAGACCAGCTTTCTCTTAGAGTAGATTTCTCTTTCCCTCATCAGTAATCAAGCTTAGAAGTTTGGCTTGACAAACCCTAGTGGTATCTCACCAGCTGAACAATGACAAAAGGTAGAACCATCACTTTTACTTGTGTATACAACACTCTCATCTCTAAGTTTGTACAAACCCTGGGTTGATAAAGTAAAGTTGGTAGCCCCAGGGGTTGCAACATTCTTGCTGCAATACTAGTGCTAATCACTTTTTGGCGCCATTGTCGGGGAGGTGTTTAAGTAATATGTGATTACTTATTTCTTTCTTCCATTTCTTGTTTCTAATATTCTGCTAGTATTTTCATTTCCACAAGAATAATTTAGTTGCTTTCTTTTCCATTCTGCATTCTTTCCTTTCCTTCCCATTTTGCAAGTAATATTTCACTCAATTAGTTAGTTTTCATTTAGTCAGTTATTTTTCATTCAGTTTGCAATTTCAATTCTGCAATCACTTTCAAAGTTTGAAAAAACTCAAAAAAAAAAAAAAAAAAATTTCATGGCTCGTAGGAATAGGGATAACTTAGGGAAATTTTTGCCAAATACCCCCACTGCTTCAAATAGCCAACCTTCCATCTTCTTCGGTGGCTGTGAATTGGAGGAACCCTTAGGTGAGCAACCTGAAATATTTGAAGAACCTACAGGGGAAGAAGAAGAAGAAGAACCCATCCCTATTGATCCAATAGCTGAAAACATAAATGAAAGAGGGAATAGAGAAAGAGTTGAGGGTGCCTTCCCCACTAGAGAAACCAATGGGGATACTATGATGAAGAATATAAGCCCCTCTACCCTTCCTCATTTCCATGGCCTAACCTCAGAAGATCCAGACACTTTCTTATTTGAATTTTATATCATATGCCTGAACCTATGACTACACCAATGATGAGTAGAAGTTGAAACTATTTCCATCCACTCTCAAGGATGCAGCTTTGCGCTGGTTCATGGGTTTACCTGGGGATAGCATCACAACTTGGGCTCAGATGCAACAAGCCTTCAACAACAAGTATCGAGACTACTGTAGGTCTAAAGACACTAAAGAGGAAATTTTTAGGATGACCTTAGGGCATGATGAATCCCTAGAAGATTATGAAGAAATATTTCAGCTTAGCTACAAAAGGATCAGGTGCACACTTGACCCTGAGTCGCTAAAGCTAGTCCTGCTTAGAGGAGTAAGGGAAGATCTTCTGGATACCCTAAAATTTTTAGCAAGAGGGGATATCTACCAGTTACCCTATGAGGATATCAAGACTGTCTTTAGAAACCATTCTAGGGAAACTAGGAAAAAGGGTAGGGGTAGTCAACCTATGGTTAGTCCATCCTCTTCCACTTTATCCATGAAGGGTGAAATTGGAAACATGTTGGAGGATTTCAAGAGTGGGATGCTACAAACCATTTCCCTGCAGATGGACACTATGCACATTAAGAGAAAATAAGAGGAAGCATATAGAGCCTTAGCAATTTTCTACCTTAGATGCACCAGGAGGCACCCTAGGAATGAATTTCCATTGAATTCTATTGAAATATGCTTAGTATGTGAAGAAAAACACTCCACAGACAAGTTACCTTCTCTCCCTGGACTAAAATATGTATACCAAGGAGCTGAAGGGGTAATTGAACAGCTCTGCTACATAAACCAAAGGAGACCTCATGGGCCTAGGCCATACCAATAGGGCATGCAAGGGTCATCCCATGCATATTAAAACCCGAACTAGACCACATCCATACCTTCTTGGGGCCCCCTTGCTCATCCTTCCTAGTCTACACCTCCTCCTTGGTCCTTTGCACCTAAGTATTATTCCTAGCTAGCCAGCCATGTCACACAGAATGGGTCGATCTTGCGGACAAGATAAACCTTCCTAGAATCTAAAGAAGACCTAGTGACAAGCAAGCCAATCACAAACTATATTTCTCTAAATATGCATTTATAAACAAAGGAAAACAAGTGTTTTAGGCCTACCTTGGGTCCAACGCAAGTTTGTGGAAGCCTCGCTCCTTCGATCCAAATGAGCTTCCTTGTCGCGAATCTGCAAACACAAACAAGTAAAAAAATTAATAGCACCTGAAAAGCCAATATCATAAAACATATTTAACATGAAAGTCAAGGAATTCATGAAAAAAATGACATAAGACAATTTATTGAGAAAAATGAATCTGATTGTATTAATTCAAATCAAAGAAGAACTTTACAACCTGTGCCTTGACGCTGTACAAGCTCCTCCCAGGGTCCAGCAAGAAGTCTCCTCTACTTTGACAAGTTTCACTCTCTTCCCAATGAAGCCAAAAAGGTATGTGATCTCTCCTCTCAAGCTTAACTAGGAAGTCTTAATTCCACCAGCATTTACCCTTAAAAATGTTCAGCTTCTAACCTCCCTAGCAACTAGCCCAATGCCTTAATTTATAGTGCAATCGAGGGAAGTTACTAGGTCCTCCTTCAAAGGGATAAAGCTCTCCTTCAAAGGGATAGCTCCTCTCATCAAGGGATTAGCTCCTTCTCTTTTGGGATGCATGAACCACCTAAGAGCGGCCAATCCACGTCAAAATTCCTTCTAGAATCATCTAGAATTAACCCAAAGTGAGTTTTTTAGAACAAACTTGCGCCTTTTTGACTTTCATAGGGGTCCGCACCTACTCCTTTAGGGACAGAGCGGGCAGGTCCGCAGTTTTTGTAAACAGGAGGTGCGGGACCGCAGGAAATAGTGAGAGAAAGTGCGGAACCAGAGCGGAATAGAAGAGCTGAGGTCTGAGACTTGCTTAGGAGGACAGTACAAGTGGTGATAGACCCATACTGACTGCAAATAATCATGGTGACGATATTTTTTTGTAACAAATTTCCCCCTAAAGTGCGAATTCTGTAGTAGATGAGGATTTCATTTATCATTTAGGAAGAGTGAAGTACTTTATCATTTCGAGGATCATCTTGTGGAGAGCCCAGTTGGAACCTGTAAAAACATTCAATGCAAGATATATATATGAGATCATATCTTCGTTGAGGTAGGCATTCCCATACTCAGATCAAAACTGACTTAGAAAACTTACTACTGCTCTGATACAAGAGTGATCTTGTAATACTTCACAAGTAAAGACTCATGTGGACACAGTATGGATGCATCCATCTGTTTATGAATAGTCCATCATATAATGAATACAAAATTCCTCGCAGCCTGGATTGTGGAAACTAGATCCAGGGTCTTCATTTCTACTTCCCGAAACAGTACGATTCTATCCATGCGAATGAATGTGTTGATGTCGAACATGGTAGAAACCACTTGATTACCAGCCAATGATGTAAACTGTTAACAACTGTGAGAGAAACCACTAGTGATGTCAATGGCTCTCAAAGTACCAAGTACAATCCATGAGATGTGAATAAATGTGTTGATGTCAAACATGTCACGGAATCCTTTGATCGAAGGTCAATGATGTAACCTGTTGTCAAGGGTGAGAAACCTGCCATTGAGGCATGCAGATCCCAAGGTACTGATGATTTCTAGATCATCTTTCTAGATAATGAGCTGAAGTCGATAGAAAGCGATCCGTCACAGGTAAGCCTACGACACAAAATCATAGATCAAGTTGAATAAATTTAGCTGCAAGGACTGACTCAGGGATGGTCAAGATGGATGATAGATATTTTGCAAATGAATGGCTTATTGGTAGTGACCTCTTGAACACATAATGACACAACAGATGGCTTGGTGACAATTGACCCAAAGTTAATACCCAGAAACTGGCTGAAGACTTTCAATGTGGTTTGATCAACTGTTAGGCAAAGGATTTCCCAACCCAGGTGAATAAAAGTGTCGTGTTCAAGAGTGGTTACAAAGTATGACAAACAGGCTCATTTTTCTCTCTTTTCCCCCACCATTTCTGGCAAGTACCTCTTTATTTTTGACAAGCTTGAGGAGGATAACATTTGCTTGATTATAAGCTCATCCTTCGGATGAGTCCAACTTAGTTTAAATTCAAACCCTAAGAAGGAGTGGTTCATTCCTGTTTGTAATTGAACAGGTCCTTTACTGTGAAATTTTAACGAGTCCAGTATAGGAGAAACTCGGCGTTTTTCAATTTTAGAGAGTCTGAAAAACTTAAGAAGACTCCAGGGTTGACCTTTTTCGTAAATTTGTGTCTCCCAAGCCCGAAAAAGTATAAAATAATACTTGAGAGAACCGCTTGATCTTTTACGACCAAGGAGTACTTTTCGTAATTAGTGCCCCTGATCCGAAAAAGTAAAAAAGCGATCAATGACATGTCGTTTTATAACCAATATCGAATTTGAAACGACAAAAATCCGGCAATCTTTTCATGTTTTTATGGTCAGAAAAAGAGCTGTAAGTGGACCATCTTTTTAGTTCCATTTTAACGAGTTTAAAAAGAAAAACTCGGCAATCTTTTCATGTTTTAGGAGTCAGAAAAGAGCTTAAAGGTGACTCTAAATGTTTTTTCGTTGAAAATGATAGATTTTGCCTGAATAATCCATTATCTTGATCAAAAATGCAAACATTACTCATACCTATTTAAAATGGATAAAAATCCTGCAAAATTACCTTTCCAAAGTGAAACATAAACAAATTTGCAATTTATTTACTCAAAAAACTTATAAAAAGGGCTTTCGTCAATTCATTTTTACCGTTTGAGATTTGGGTGAGAAAATAGTGCTTTTGTTCAGAAAACGTCCTGTGAAGATTGCAGAAAATCCAACCGTCGGAATCGAACGCCGCCTTCTCTAGGTAATCCACATCATCCTACTCTTCATTTTTAACCGTTTCATTTTTTGTTTTAGGTTTTTATTTCATTTTTTGGAGGGTTTTTAGGCTTAAAACCCGCGCGCGGGGGCCCGCAGGCATAACACTGGTAGCCCGCGGACCCCGACTTTTTCTCAATGGGGAAAAAGTCAGGGGTCCACAACTTCCATGTAGGCAAGGTGTGGAACCATGCATTGTCTCTAACCCAGAGGGTGCGGTCCCCACAGCAAGGGTTTTTAACCCAAAAATTCTCAAATTTGACCCAAACAAATTAATTTCTAGCATTCTAATTTGTCTTTTTATTGGATGCAGAGAGTGCATCATGCTAGATTGGTGTGAACGAGAGCATGAGGACGTGGATCTAGCCGCGTTAAATCACCAACCTTTGATCGATGCATTGAAGGCATGCGGCTTGTACAAATTCTGGGCCATACTTGGCATGAGGGCCCAGGTGGATTTCTTACAGTGGCTGGTTGACAGATGGAGCATACAGGACCAGTGCTTCTTCATTGGTGGCCACCAGCTCGAAATCGAGCCAGCAGGCATATATTTCTTGACTGGTTTTCCTAAGAGAGGCGAAGACTTGACTCTATTCGGGACTAGGCCAGGTGGCCAGTCTGTCGATAGCCTTCGGCTAGAGTTCTGCAACAACCAAGCTAGAGACAAAGGGATAGACATTAAAACCATATCCCTTCCTGAACTCATGGTGATTGCGTTTACTGTCACCAGACTTTGCGGGAGTGCCGCGTTACATATTGCCACCGGATCCCAGATGCGGATGGCAGTTGACTGCTTTCGAGGCACCATCTTCAACTGGTGCGATGCTGTGTTGGCCAATGTAAAAGGCCAATTGACCAGAGCCAAAAACAGACAACTGAAGACCTTTGGTTATGGGGCTTTGGTTGTGAGCTTTGATCTGGAGAGGGTTCCCATGTTGATCCCGTAACACCTTACTGTTGGAGCTGGGCTTCCTCGAGAGCCCAAACTGATGCGATGGGTTGCAGTTATGGCCTGTCATCCGAACGAGGGGACAGAGGTTGTTCGATTCAAACCTGAGTATTTCCAATGGTTGGAAAACCAGGTTTTTTCTATTCAGGACTTCCCTTACGCTGTGGTAGATTTTCGTGGTGACCCAAACATGGCTCTTCTACCAGGAGAGCAATGGGATGACTCAGGTAAAATCATTTTCAACATTTTCCTATTTTAATAATTTTCTATCATCTCAAAACTGATAGTAAAAGTTTCAAATGCAGATGTGGGTCCACAGTGACCAGCCGCTCTCCAGCCTTACGAGAGGAAACAACCAGTTGCAGCCGTGCCAGCCCCACAGGACGAATCAACAGAGGTTTTGGCCGAGTTGGAGAGTCATCTAGAGCGCTTGACATGAGATATTCCAGAGACCACCATAGATGACATTCCTCGTCGACTTCAGTGCTATGTGATTGGGGTCCCAGGACCTTTTAGGAGGTTCCTTTGCAAGGTGGCCCGTGCAGTGGTTTCTTATCGAGATCATCACCAGTGATAGGATGATCACCTATTATGGGCACATATGACATTTTTGCTTTTTGTACTTATCATTTTTGCCGATCATAAGGTGTTTTTCAACCTATGATCGAGGACGATGTATTTTTTGACACACTCCTATATATATATCACTATTACCGGCTTATCTTGTAAATCATGTTATGGAATGGTTTTAAATTTACATGTATGATTATTGCAAATGTCTACTTAACATTCGAGAAGCAATTGCATCTGCTAATGTATTTAAAGATCTTGGAATATGCTGATATTCAATATAATCAAATTCACGTTCCAAGAGACGCACTCTCAAAAATAATCTCAATAACACTGGATTTCTAATGGCATACACTATTAAGCTGTAATACAACGAGTTCAGAATCTAACCTCACTATCAAACTCCGAATCCCAAATGAAATAGATTCAGATAATAACTCAATCACTACACTATACTCGGCAATGTTGTTTGTTGTTTGACCGAGGCTTACCCCATGCATAGATACCAACTCGTCAGAGGGCGAATAGATAACCCAAGTTGTGGAAGAAATGTTCCATGTATTACGACAAGCGCCATCAACGAAACCAATGTATGTTTGGAGAGGCATCGACATCTGCAATACCAAGAGTAAAACCAAGATAAGCAGGAATGATGACGAAAAACACTCTCTAAGCTAAGCACACTTTTTAAACTAAAACACACCAGCTAGAAAGAAAACTATCCTAACTAAAAATCTCCATTCCCATTCTTTAAGCATAATACCTCTTCAAGTAAAGACCATTTCTGGGTTTACCTAAAGAGTCCCCATCAAAGTCTACCAATTCATAGGCCCCTTTTGCTAGCTTTCGCTTGACAACATAGGGACCATGCCACATAGGAACGAATTTTCCAGCGCCTAATTTATCATTAGCTTGATAGTAAACTAAGACTAGATCGCCTTCCGAAAAATTTCGAGGGGTCACATTTCGATCATACTGAGATTTCATACGTTTTGCGTGAGTCTCGATCGCCAATGCAGCATCACGTCGATTCTCATCTAATTGAGCCAAGTATAACAAACGTTTTTCCTCTTCGGAAGTGGCTGGAAGTAACTTGATGGCCATTCGCAATGACGGGATTTTGCATTCAATGGGTAACACAGCTTCCAGACCATAAACTAGTTGGAAAGGAGTGAACCCTATTGATGTTTTTACTAAGGTTCGATACGCCCAAAGCGCTGAAAATAACATGTTATGCCAATTCGACCGATGAATCCCAATGATTCGTCGGATCATGATGACTAAAACTTTGTTGATTGATTCAACCAGACCATTAGCTTGTGGATAATAAGGAGTTGAACTATCGTGATGCAAACCAAGCTGGCCTGTAAGTTCGGTCATCATAACGTTTCGAAAATGACGCCCATGATCAGTGATAATCGCTTGTGGGACACCAAACCTAGCAATTATATGATTGAACACAAAAATTGCAGCTGTCTTGCCGTCTGCCTCAAATGTAGGCATCGCCTCGGCCCACTTGGTAAAATAATCTACCGCAAGGATGATATACGCATGCCCCCTGGCCGAGTGAGGGTTACATGTAATAAAATTGATACCCCATTTGGAAAAAGGACCAACAACAATTATAGGGTGGAGAGGAGCAGGTGGAGCGCACATCTTTCGATCAAAAATTTGGCAGTTGTGGAATTTTCGGACTGCGTTAATACAATCTTTAAACAAAGATGGCCAGAAGTAGCCAGCGTGCAATATCTTTTGGGCTGTTGCATACCCAGACATATGACCGCCACACGCTCCAAAGTGACAGTCATTTAGAACCCTTTCAGCTTCCTCGTGAGTTAAACAACGTCGAAAAATAGAGTCCGCCCCACGGCGATAAAGAGTATCTCCAATAATCCTGAATTGTTGGGACTGGAATCGTATTTCCGACATTCTGACCTTGAAATTTCTGGCCGAAAGGATTGGGTCTGGAGATAAATGATGATATCCCCATACCATGGATCTAAAGTGCTGATTAGAAACAGGGATTCGTCCGCAATGGGCTCCTCCACCACAGTTTCCGTGTCAGCACGCGGGAAGTCACACATTAACTCCGCAAAAACTAAAGATTTCTTAGACTTAGATTTTTCAAATTCCAAGTCGAACTCCTACAGGATAACAATCCATTTAGAGTACTTGCCCCCTAGCAATTGCTTGGTCAAAATGTAGATCATAGGGTTGCAATAAAAAATTACAGTAGTTTTACGTAGTAAAATGTAGTGACGAAAACGTTGGACGGCTTGAACAACTGCCAATGCCAATTTCTCCACATGTGAGTATTTTAGCTCAGTTGGATTTAAAGTTCGACTAAGGTAATATATCACATGTTTAGTACTGAATTCATCCTCCTGAACTAAAACCATCCCAATGGTGGAATGAGAAGCGGCGAGATACAGGAAGTAGTCCTGGTTGTAGTTGGGAGGATGCAATAATGGTGCATGGGTCAACGCATGTTTTAGTGCATCAAAAGATTTCTGAGCTATCTCATCCCAATAGAATGGAGTATTCTGTTTCAACAACCGGGTAAAACCCTTTGTAACCTCGGCGTAGTTAGGAATGAATCGTCGTAAAAAGTTTTCTTTCCCTTGCAAACTTTGGAGTTGGCGTGGACTCGAAGGAGGAGGCAATTTGATAATAGCTTCGACCTTCGAGGGATTGATGTGAATGTCAGCTTTCGAAACAACAAACCCCAGCAATCGACCCGTTTCTATATAGAAAACACACTTGTGTGGATTCAACCGAATCCGATAATGCCTACACCTCATAAAGATTGCTCGTAAATGGATGAGATGATCAGCTCGTTGTAATGAATGAGCAGGCAAATCATCGAGATAGGGTTGCACAATGTGCTTGATGTCATGAAATGCATAAGACATGGCCCTTTGAAAAGTTTCTCCGGCATTCTTGAGCCCAAAAGGTAATTTGCAATAAGAAAATGTCCCCCATGGACAAATGAAAGCCGTTTTTGGTTGATCGGCAGGTAGAATATTGAATTGATTGTATCCGGAAAAACCATCCATGAAGGAGAATATTTCGCTGCCGGCAAAATCATCAATGATTTGATCGATATAGGGAGTTGGGTAATTGTCCTTTGGACATGCTCGATTAATTTCCCTATAATCGATACATATTCTTATTGTCCCTTGCTTTTTGTTAACCGGAACAATATTCGATACCCAATCCGTTAACGGGATCGGATAAATGAAACCTGCTTTGAGTAATTTTTCAACTTCTGCTTTAATAGCAGCAACTTTTCTTGGGTGAATCTGACGCAAACGTTGCCGAACGGGTTTAGCGTCCGGGTAAGTCTTGATTTTATGAACAACAATTGCGGGATCAATTCCTAGCATTTCCTCATAGGACCAGGCAAACACGTCGCAAAATTCTTGGAATAGGGCCTTATATATTCGAATTTCGTCTTCTGTACATAAGGCACCTATATGAATGTTCTCAACATTTCCAGGCTTAACCGAAATGTCAATAGGAATAGTTCGAGAGATGTTTCCCAAATTTAACTCTAAATTAGGATGTTTCATTGGATTCTAAGGTTCCTTGACATATTTAGTCATAAAAATTGATGAAAAGTCATTTTCAAAACGATCATTCTCGGGTAAGAACGAAGATCTGCGATGGAGATCTTCCCATGGTAAGTCATCTACACACAGGATTTCACGAATTTGCTCATCAGAGTGAACAAGTTCAGAAAACGTGATTGAATCCGAGCTTGATGTGAAAAGTAATTCCTCACAGACCACATTCATTAAGTCAATTTTGGTTGAAGATGGGTCGGTAAACGATTGCACGGCATCATATGCAATTTCATATGGACTCAAAGGCATAACATCACCAAATGAGTCTATCTCAGATTCAGAAGGAATGATCCAAGGATCATCATAAACAATGGTGTCTGACGAAATCATATGAATGGTTGCAAATGAAGATGATGCGTTGATCGGAGGAAAAGGAAAAGTTCCCAGTAAACCAGCATCTTTAACTAGTCCTACTCCAACATCCTTATACGGGATAGTCGTTTTACCGACATGCTGAATACTTTCAGAAGAGGCTGGGTCAGATGAAAAGTAAGCCAGCTGGTCTATTGTTACAATATTTCCATTATGAGGAAACTTTATAACCCTAAAGATTGATGAAACGACAGCTGTCATAGTGTAAGACCAACTACGACCCAAGAGAAGGTTGTAATCTAGAGGGGCATCAACCACCTCCACATCTAGATTAACGGTTTTTCCTTCAACCCCTATAGGTAAATCCTGTAGAATGCCAAAAGGATGAAACCCACGGCCATCAAAGGCCTTTAGAATCGTCGGGGATTGATTTAGCGAAGGAGAACCAAGCGATCTCCAACACTGTATCGACATAATACACGTTGAGGCTCCCTCATCAATCACAGTCCGATGAATAGGCCTGTTTTTGACTATCACTGGAATCTGGAAAGCCATTTGATGAGGTAAGCGTGGTGTACTATTTTCTAGATCGAAAATTATTAGGTTCGAGTCCTGAACATCAACAGCTCCTATAGCCGACAAAAGTAATTTACGCTGTGCTGGACATGATTGTAGCACTTCCAAAGCCGACATTGCTGAGGGTGAAACAGCTAAATCCTCAACAATGTTATAGTTCTGAGCCACTCTCACATGTGGATTGAAAGCTGACTTTCGAAGTATACCCTTGGCGGGCGGTTTGATTACTAAGTCTGGATTAGGTTTCTCGATCTGTAGTGGATCGGAACCGGGAGCTGAGGTTGATGGGTTAGAATGAGAAGATTCTGCTTCTTTACCATCAACAGGACTTTTACTACCATAATCATGCAATCAAGTCGCAATCCTAACATGGGACATCATCAGTATGGGTTCTTCATTGGCACTCGAGGAAGAACCTATCATATTACTATCTTGACTTGGAAAATGATCCTTCAAAACAACAGGCGTTTGGGAACCTTTGACAATCTTCACAACCTCTGCACGATGAGGGCAGTCTCTTGTAAAATTTTCTTCGTCACAAATGAGACAAGGATAACGAGGTTTGCGTTTTTCATCATTGGATTCCGATTTTTCAGGTTTCTCTTTTCAGTTTTTGTCTATTTTATTCTTCTTCTTCCCTTTCTTCTTGCCACCGGATTTTGATTTGGCTGTAGATGACTCTACAACGTGAATATCGGCGGAAATCTCTGCGGAAGAATCTCCTATCGGGGAATCAAGCAAGGTTATGATAGGAGAAGAATTCTTTGAAGACTTCTTCTTACTTTCAGTGTTAACCGTACCAATCACACCATCAGCGGCATGAGACCCTGAAGGCGCTGCAGCGATTTGATTTTGCTTGGGAAGATCGGGGATTTTCTCGTGTAACGTACCTGACTGAGTATAAACCAAGTCAAGGTACTGTTCTTGAGCAATTACTTGCTCCTCAGTAATGACTCAGGCCTTAGCTACATCTTCAGTGATCTTTGGCAACAAAGATTTTACAAACCATTCAGCCAAGATTTGATCCGGAATAAAAACCTTCACTAAACACCGTCGACGTCTCCATTCATGAATCTGATCTGAAATATAACTGGACGTCGATTGCTTTAATGAAGTTAGTAACTCCGTGCCATTGTTGTATCTGACTGGCAACTGAAAATGAGTTAAAAATGAGGTAGCTAACTGACTAAAATTATAAAAAGTGCCTCGCGAGAACTCAATGTACCACTTGGCCGCGAGACCAATTAGAGTGCGCTGGAAAAGTCTTAGATGGATTGAATCATCTGAAATGGAGTTAGACACACACCAGAGGTGATAAGTCATCACATGGTTCGACGGGTCCTCTCCTGATTTGCCTTCGAACTTAGGAATATCACTAGGCAACTTATTCGGCATTGGCGGCCAAAACGGAAGATAATTAATGGGATCGTTCGTTAGGCGCAACAAGTCAGGCAAGTCCAAAGTTGCGATAAACGGTAACTGACGATTAGGGTCCCTAAAACTCTAGGTCATGAGACCAGCCCCAGGAGGAGGATATCCAGGATAACTAGGAATAGGAATTGCATTTGGGATATTGTATCCTCCTGGAAAACCAGGATTAACCGAACCGTACTGGGGTTGTTGAGGTTGTTGATATGTGTACCCAGGGTACGGTTGATACTGATAGACTGGCTGCTGCACAGCGGGACCGAATTGGTACTGTCCCTGGTACAGTTGATAAGTAAATTGTGGTTGACTTGTGACAACTGTACTTGAACCAGGTTGTCCTACAGGCATCTGAATTGAAGTTTGAATCGTGGATCCAGACGCAGGTAAAGATGTCTGAGGAGTAGACACAGGAACAGTAGAAACCAGAGTTGTCGATACTCCATAAGTAGGTGGGGTAGTTGAACAGATGTTGTGGCAGTTGCAACAGTCGTTTGAGGTGGAGTATGAGGCATACTAGGCCCAGGCTGAGAAACTACCGAAGGTACAGAAGTTTGAATAGAAGACTTGACAGGTTGCTAGGGTGTACCAGAACCTAAGGGTTGTCCAGTTTGAGATGACAACTGTACATTCAGTTGCAACACCTGTTGAGTTTGCGATGGATCCCACACTAAATTCATTCCGGGGTACAGACCCATAATAGGTTTAGGATATTGAGGACCATAACCGGGTTGAGGGTAGGATTGATAATTCAAAGGTACATTTCCCGTTCCTTGAACATATGATTGACTAGAGGGTGGTTGGAAACCTTGGTTCGAGTACTGACCTTGGGGTTGATACCCTTGAGGCACGTACTGATACTGGGGTTGACCTTGAGGTATAAATTGATACTAGGGTTGACCTTGGGGTACATATTGAGTCTGGGGTTGACCTTGAGGAACGTACTGTCCCGTGGGTATGTACTGTCCTTGAGGTTTCCCCCCAGGCGCAAATTGAGTACCTTGAGGTTGCCCCCCAGGCGGTAACTGGCCACCTTGAGGTTGAGGATTGGGAATAGTACCTAACATCATGAGAATATCTTCTACGCTCAACAGCTTAGTACCATTGCTTCCAGTTAATAACCCTTGTTCAATGGGTTGAGGAGATGCTCCCGAAAAAGTACCAGAAAGTGACTGATACCCAGAGGGAATAGAAGGACAGCCGTACAAAAAGGATTCTGGCGATTGAGTAAACATGGACGACTGTCTTGACATATTTAACGGAGGATAGTAACCTCTAGGCGTTGGGTGATAAGGAACACGAGGTGGTGAAAAACTTAACCCTGGGTTTTCTAAGAAATTAGTCAAAGAAAGATACCTAGCACTGCTCCTAGGTGGACTGTAAAAAATTGATTCACGCTCCCTTAGTTCAATAGCAGGCTGATTTTCAGGGATAGGGATGCCTACTTCTTCTTCCAGAGTGGCAAGTTCTTCGATAGCTATAAGTCCAGAAGGAAGATTTTGGGTAATTATTCTTTCTACCCTAGGTGAACCAAGACCACTAGAAGCTGGAGAAGCAAACCCCGATGTTGGAGTAGCAACAAATTCACTTTCAGGTTCGGATATTTCAGGTCCCTCACCTATATCACTAGTAGATGAAAAGCTACCAGTAACTTTGGAAACAGACACTGATTGTGGATTATAATCTGCTACTAAAGCTTGAAAATCAGGATGTACCACCAAAGAAGACTCTCCTTCTTCAGGTGACCCAACTCTACTATCTCTAGGAGTTACGAGGACTTTCAACCCTTCAAGCTGGCTCGGTGAAAACTTAGGAGGTTGGCCCCGAAGTCTACAGGACTTCCTCGGTAATTCAGCCACGGTTAAAAAATTTTAACTACTTCACACGCAAACAAAGTAAAATCTCAATGAAAACCACCTAAAGCCTCTAAAGAACCAAACAAATTTGAATCACACGCCTAAAAAATCTAGGAGATCAAACACACAGAAACAGTAACTTTCCGTACTGAAAACACTAGTTGGTGATGAAATCCAACGTCGCAGAGTTCAATACAGAAATGGCAGTTGGAAGAGTTACCCCAGCAACCTGCTTAATTAATAGACTGGCACAAGTTCCTCCACTTAACCCTCTCGAGTGAAGAGAACCCCCTAGAAAATCCAAGTGAGTCTAGCCGACGTCTGCTCCAGGTACAGTGGGATCTTCCCACCATTGTCACCTTAGGAAGAATCCTAAAGAATATGGTCACTAAGGTTACCAATTGAAACAAATATACCTGGGGGAACAGTCTACGATCCGATACACACGCAAGGGCAGAGTAGCAAGCTCAATCCCCTTGAAGGCTCCTTGGCATAATCCAAGGTTTATCAACAAGTGACCCAAGGCTCCTCGACAATGGTTAATCCGAGGTTTACCATTTTTAATACGTGAATATTTGGCGTCGTTCCCAATGAGGAAGGATTGATTCCCACACTGGTTCGGACACGATCTCATGCTTCTCCTTTAAGAGGAGCTTTCCCAGAGCATAAATGCAACAATTGGATTTCTTCCCTACCACAAGATACAACTACTTGTTTGTTTTTACTGTCTTGGAGAGTTAATTACTCTCCTACTCCAAGACACTAGCCTAAGCTATGTTGGTGTATCAGAGCCCTAGAAATAAAAATATTACTAGATGAATTTTACTTTGAGCGTTATTTTTATTGGTTTTTGTTTAAGTCAAGAGGTACGGAGATGAAATTCGTGGTATGAAGACTCGACTCAAAATCACTAAAAATGCACTTAAGATGATTAAAAAATCTTTTCCCTTCAATGAACTTCTAGCTAGGAAAGAGTTTGAAAATGAAAATACTTGTAAACACAAATCTTTCTTAACAAACAAATTAAAAAAAGAGCTTTTGTCCTTTCCAATGCACTCAAAACGAGACAACTATTTATTTTCACAAAAAATTCCCTTTTCTTTTCAAAGCACTAAACCACTACAAAAAACAAACTTTTTCCAAAAGAGATTTTTTATTTTGTTTATAAAACACTCAAAACTATGCAAACGACTAACTTTGAGATCTATAAATTATAAAAACCTATTTGAAGTCAAAGCTTACAAGATGTCTTTTTTAAGGATGTTTTACTTAGCTAGATGTAAACTAAGGACCAATTTATGCAGAATCATAAATCAGTGAAAAACAACCAATTTTGTTTTCTTCTTTAAAAATGAAATCCAAACTTTTAAACTCAAGATTTTCGAAGTTTCGTAAATAGAAAACACAAAGCGGATTCCTCAACAAGGGTAGATTTCACAAATGGTCAGACTCATAAGAAGGCTGGTAGAATCCAAGGTGATCTGAGGTTCCTACAACTTCTAAGCTCAGAGCTACTACAAGACCAGGATGAAAACCAAACCCAACAAGCAAAAATTCTAGGAATTTCACCTAAAAACCTAACACTAATGAAATCAACCTAAGGAAAGCTTCTGACAGGTTATATGCAGGTCTGGGCAGGGGATAATAACTTCTAAATAAAAACTAAGCTGACTAACAGAGAAAATCTTAGGTTTTCCAAAATTTTGACAGGGTCCACAGGCCCACAGTTAACACAGGTGCAGTACTGCTCTGTGCTAAAAGCAAAAGTGCGGATAAGTACGCACTGTGTCAAAAGCCTAGGGTGCGGTCCTCTCCCAAAGTTATGAAAAACAAAAAATAACCCTGGATCTACTATTTCTACCCAATTCCATACACAACAAGCCAAAAACAGAAACAAAAACACAGTTTCTCAGGTTAAAGTAAAAACAAGGAAAAAATCAAGTCCCCAGTGGAGTCGCCATTTTGTCACACGGAATGGGTCGATCTTGCGGACAAGATAGACCTTCCTAGAATCTAAAGAAGACCTAGTGACAAGCAAGACAATCACAAACTATCTTTCTCTAAATATGCATTTATAAACAAAGGCAAACAAGTGTTTTAGGCCTACCTTGGGTCCAACGCAAGTTTGTGGAAGCCTCGCTCCTTCGATCCAAATGAGCTCCCTTGTCGCGAATCTGCAAACAAAAACAAGCAAACAAATTAAATAGCACCTGAAAAGCCAATATCATAAAACATATTTAACATGAAAGTCAAGGAATTCATGAAACAAATGACATAAGACAATTTGTTGAGAAAAATGAATCTGATTGTATTAATTCAAATCAAAGAAGAACTTTACAACTCGTGCCTTGACGCTGTACAAGCTCCTCCCAGGGTCCAGCAAGAAGTCTCCTCTACTTTGACAAGTTTCACTCTCTTCCCAATGAAGCCAAAAAGGTATGTGATCTCTCCTCTCAAGCTTAACTAGGAAGTCTTAATTCCACCAGCATTTACCCTTAAAAATGTTCAGCTTCTAACCTCCCTAGCAACCAGACCAATGCCTTAATTTATAGTGCAATGGAGGGAAGTTACTAGGTCCTCCTTCAAAGGGATAAAGCCCTCCTTCAAAGGGATAGCTCCTCTCATCAAGGGATTAGATCCTTCTCTTTTGGGATGCATGAACCACCTAAGAGCGGCCAATCCACATCAAAATTCCTTCTAGAATCATCTAGAATTAACCCAAAGTGAGTTTTTTAGAATAAACTTGTGCCTTTTTGACTTTCATAGGGGTCCGCACCTACTCCTTTAGGGACAAAGCGGGCAGGTCCGCATTTTTTGTAAACAGGAGGTGCGGGACCGCAGGCAACAGTGAGAGAAAGTGCGGAAACAAAGATTTGTTGATTTTCAATGTCTTTCTCTCATTTTCAAAGCTTGACTTGAAGAGCTGAGGTCTGAGACTTGCTTAGGAGGACAGTACAAGTGGTGATAGACCCATATTGACTGCAAATAATCATGGTGACGATATTTTTGTGTAACAAGCCAGTCATTTCAACCATATGCTCCACCAGAACCTCAGTGGAATGCATTACCCCAGGGGTGGAGGCCCCCATACAACAATTGTTATAGACATTTTTGTGCCTTACAGCTCTAAGCATGAAATGTCCATAAACCAAGGGATCCTAAGTCCCTAAAAGTGTTGTTCCGGCCCCTAAAGGAACAAGGTCAACAAATTACAGCTTCTCCCAGAAGTTCTCCACCAGAAACTGCTCAGAATCAGTCAAATCAGGATCATTTCAGCTGCTCCACTAGCTAGCTGCGTTGCATAGCACCCAAGTACACTAGCTAGGTGCGTTGAAACGCACCTAAATGCACTACCAGGGTGCGTTGAGCAGGAAATGACAAATGACAGTGTCATTCCGCGAGGTGGACAGACAATGGAAGCTTCCAGAATCTTCCCCAATGACACTTGCCTCACTGAGTTCGACCAAGGATGAGTAAGAGGCTCTCAGTCTCCAAGTGGAAGCAAGAACTGACAGAGAGAAGCCACTAGTCAAATCATAAGCTGACTCATCCTCTTTGCATACATCTATATATGGATCCCTCATCCCAGAGATCCAGAGGTTGGAATTTTGTACATTGCAGAGAATTGCTGTTGGTTTTGAGATAGATATCAGAGTATTGGGTGATTTATGCTTTGTTGGAGGTGAAGAGGGGATTCCTTTGCTGGGAGGTTGATGCTGGATCAGGAATCATCGGTTGTAACTCCTCCTGGATCTTCTTGTTATATCAATAAAACTATTTGAGTTTCTCCTACATGCCTGTGTATCATTGATGTTTGTTACATTTGTATGTTTAGCTTAAATCTGATCCTAAGATATTTATGAATATAAATCCATGTCTTTGTGTAGTTTTCTTCTTCTGTGATCTTACAGGAACTTGGTGAAGCTATGCAAGTAAGGGAGCAGGAAGCTGGAAGCTATCAAAGAGGAGAGAGAGATTGGATCAAAGGACTAGCGCAAGACACAGGTTGGTTCATCCTATTCCTCTTCGTTTATAGTTCATAAAGAAGAATACGAAAGTAGTTTTCTATGTTTGTTTCTAAGGTCACTGTCACACCTTAGTGGGATAGAGTCGTTCTGAGTAGACACTTTTCCCGTTAACAAAATGGTGACTCCACTGGGGACCGTGTCTAGTTAGTTTGTTTGTGTTTCTCTTGTTGTTTGTTTCATAAACATAGAAGTAGCAATTGAACTGCATTTGCCATTAACAAATGCAAAGTAGACATCTGCTACTTCAATCCATTCACTGGATTTGTTTATGATCTAAACAGCTGATTCACAAATGATCTGATTGCCCTTTGTGATAGCTCTTAGGTCTCTTTTAAATCTACCCTCTGATTGTGCATTACTGATTGCTTTTACTCGGCCAAAAACCATAGATTAAACTGCAAACCGTGACCTAGAACTCGGATATAATTCTCGTTTCTGCCCCAGCGCAGGCTCTGTGAAGAGATTCTGTATTTCAATGTAGTTCCCGAGAGGGCTACCTGCGCTGCAATCCAGTTTCTCTGTGTAACAGGTGCGCTGATCAGCCTAAGCCTTGTGCAGCTGAGGTTCTTTGCTTCATTTTTTCAGTTTTTGTCTCTGATTTTTGCAACCTGTGATCAGTGTATGTGTCTGTTTAAAAACCCCTTTTCTTTGCCTTAATTCCGCCTCCTTTGTACAAAAAGACTGTAGATGTTTTTGTGTGTTTGTTACATCATTTACAGTTTTCCATTGAAAAAGTAGAATAGTCATACTGTCGTCCTTTGATTTAAATCTATTGTAAGTGTCGATTTTGATCTTAGGAGAAAGTTTATTTGCTGTTGACAGTCGATTATGCTTTTACTTTTGCCTTTGGTTTGAATTTGTGACTTTCTAGTGTCGAAACGAGTATTTACTTCAAAATCATAAAGTGTCGTAATCATCTCTACCTTTTGATTTCGAAAAGAAGCTTGTTTGTGTTTGTCACTTGAAAGAAAATTCAGATTTGTACATCAACTTTCTTTTTAGGCATCAATATTAAGAAAGTGAAAAACAAATACATGCACATGTGCATTTGCATATTGATAGTCTGTTTGGCTTGATTTAGGAAAAGTGCATTTACAGTGTGCTCTTTGCTCTTTGAGAAAAGATTGTGTCTTTCTTTTCCCCTTGTAGCTAGGATTTTCATTGCTGAAAAGAGATAAAATTTTGCTTATCATCTTTAGATTGCATTTTAGGAATTACATCTACATCTCGTGGTGATCCCAAAAGGAAAACTTCTAAGAAACATCAACTTAAAATAAATTGAATGAATCTAACAACGCTTTGGAACTTAACGCACAACATTTAGAGGTCTAGGCTAGAGACGTATTCCGGCGTCGTAAAGCCTGGTAACTGTTGTCCTCACTGATGGTTGGGTGATTCCTCCACTTTGAGACGATAAGTGCCAGTACGGACTTGTGCTCCCACGTACCGTCGAGTATATATTGGGAGACCCCTATAGGCTTAAAACATTTTATCCATAGGAAGCCGTGTCGGCCGCCCTACTGATCGCAATGCACCGAACACAACATTCGGGAAGATTGACTGCCGTACCGTAAAAAGTATTCTGCAGTTTTGCGATTGGTTTGGTACTCCCTCTACCTAGATCTCCAGAGCAGTCCCTTTCGTTCCTTTTCAGACTCCTTAACGGAAAAGGTCCATTTGAGCACTTGTCACTTCAGGCTCATTAAAAATCGAAGGAGACTAGAGTCATCTTTTGTTTTTTCTCGACTCTTAAAAATTGAAAAAGCAAGTTGTGTCAAAGCATCTAAAAATTTATTTTAAACGGAATATTCATCCCTTTTCCTACGTTGATCTTAGGTTGAGAAAATGGAGTCTACCAACCAAGGAATTCCCCTTAGTGGAAATCCTAGTCCCTTCTCCTCTTGGGGAGATGTTGGTGCACCCCAGATGGCCACATTGTCGCTTCCAGGACTGACAATTGGCTTGCCAGTCTGGCTCTTCTCAACCAATGTCGTTAAGAACACCACCATTCCTGAACAATCGAATCAGTAATTAGACGAGTCCAGAGTTGCCCACCAACCTTCTACTTCCTCTAATTCTTCCTCTCCTCCTTCCTCTTCGCTTGATGGGGCTGGCAAAGCCAAAAGTCAAGTTCCTAAGGACAAGAAGGAGAAGAAGAAGAAAGATAAGAAGAAGAAGGAGCCAAAGGCGAATGGGGGAAAACGAGTGTCGTCTAACGAAAATCCACACACTGCACCGACCAGGCCTAAATCGCCATGTGTCATTTGCAAGGGAGACCACTTTCACAGAGATTGTCCTTGCATCCCTCGGATACTAAGGGACTGGTCTCCTCGTTTGCACAATCCGGTGTCATCAACCTCTGGTGATCATGTTGAAAGCACACCGTCAACTAGCGAAAGTGAAGCCCCAGGACAAAAAGGGAAATCTAGATTTCCTTGTAAACTGTGCGAAGGAAATCATGCCGTCCACCGTTGTCCCTTCTTAGACGAAGCTAAAAGAGTTTTGGATGATCGTCCGGTTTCACCGTTACGACTTCCTCCTGGATATAAAAAACTCTTGCCGAGTCCGTCGCTAGTTGAGAATCCAGCTGGCCCGCTCAAGTGGTCGGCTGAAGCGCCTATCATTGAAGATAAACCATCTGAATCCATACCAGACGAAAGTCAAAAGGTCGAGGCGGCAGTTGACCCAGTCTTGCCTTCAGAGGTTTTATCTTCGGATGATACAGTCACTGAAGAGAACAAGGATGACACTGTCCAAATTCTCTTCATCAACACAGACTCCAACGAACATGGGGGCAATCTACCCATTCCCTTACCGCAGGAGGGAAGTTCGTCAGAGCCATACCCGGCCGTCTACTCGGTCCCACCTCCAAGCAACCTAGTTGTCTCCTTCGATTGGAATCAACTAGGTAGACCCCGTTTACCAGCAAGCATACCATTCCGAATTATCATTCAAATATATAGAATGGTCATGGCTGGTACCATCATAGATGAGGGGGCTTCTGTGAGTATCCTTTCCTCTACTGCTTGGAAAGCGCTTGGTTTGCCATCGCTTTTGCCTGAGATGAGAAATCTAACAGGCTTTGATAAAGGAACCAGTCGACCTTTAGGGATCCTTCCCGATGTGCCCATAACATTGAGAAGGAAGACAGTTCAAATGAACGTAATGGTTGTTCAAGGACCCTTGGATTATAACCTACTCCTTGGACGAGACTATATTTATTGCATGGGAGCCATCGTCTCCTCACTCTTTAGAGTAATGTGTTTTCCGCACAAAGGAAGAGTGGTCAAGCTCGTGGACCAGCTTTCATTTCCCGGATCACGCATGGAAAATAGTCATATACCATCCCTAAATGGTCTCTTCACGCAAGAAATGTCTCAATCTCTAGTCCGTCCTCCCGATGAGCGCGAGTAATTTGGAGGGATATGACTGAAACCCAGGGGGCATGCATCCTGGTCTGCTTCGGCAGGAAAACTTCGAGTATAGGGTAGGTTTCCGCGGGAGAATATGACTAGTATGTACCCCGTCCGTCGGTGGAAGAGGGGTTATTCTAGAATAAGATTCTCTTGTCAAAGTTATGTGAGTTGGTGGGCATCGTCACTCACCTTTGTTTATTTCGAGAAACATCGCCGAAGAAGTGTTTTGTTTACGCCGTAAATAGAACAATCTTTGGGTAGCCTGTAAGAGGTAGGCCTCTCTCGGTAAAACAAATGTTTTGGCGGAAAGAAGTAGAGGTAACCTTGAAACTCTGTTTTATACCTGGGGGCATGCAAGCCTTTTGGAGTGCAAGTGAAGAGCGACTATTTATTTTTTTAAATTTATAGGACCTCTAACCCTTTAAACTCGTAGGATTAGTCGTTTCCTAACTTGCATAAAGAAAGGATGTGGGGCAACACTCGAAAGATTGTCGGTTTTTTATATGAGACATTCTTATCATATGACTGGATTAATTGAGTCGTTTTAGCACATAGTTCAAGCTTGTTAAAAGGTAAACATAAGACATGAGCAAATGTTTCCACCCGCGTTTAAGCTCATTAAAAAATGAACTATTCCCCAGTAAATAACCACCGTGAATGAAGCATTTCAGCCATTAAAGCCTTGGTCGTGTTTGCACCGTCACCTCCACTTTTCCATTGGCCGATCATTCACCTCCATTTGATTGTTTACCCATTTTGAGGAACAGCTGCGAAGAGTGATTTCACTAGCCATCCTTGTGACACTGCCGTGATTGGAAAATTCCAAATCTTACCTGGAATCAGCTGCTACCCATTTTATCACTCGTTCCTCAAAAGACGAGTCTTCTTTAAGCTCTTTTCAACTGACTCGTAAAATATGAAAAGATTGCCGAGTTTTGGCCTTCCAGCTCGTTAAAGCGACCGGAAGTGCTATCCCTCCTCTAGATTTTAATCTTTTTGGACCTGAGGGATTATTGCACAAAAAGATCGAGCGCTTGTTTTGTTTGGCTCGTTAAAACTATCGAAAATTCATCCCTTCTGTATTATTTTATACTTTTTCGGACTTAAGGGATTAGATGATGAAAAAGGAATTTTGGAGTTACCTTTACGTACCTTTTCAGACTCTCTAAAAATGAAAAGGACCGAGTTATCTTTGTCGTTAAACTCGTTAAAAAGATCAATAGCGACAAACTTGTCTTTAGACGAGAACAAGTTTCACTATCGCTAGGCTTGTTAAAACATAGCGATGGGTTTGCCCGAAGGGCAAATTATAGAACAAGCATATGTTATCCTCCTCAAGCTTGAAAAAAATAAAGAGGTACTGGTCAGCAATGACTGGGGAAAAATTCGGAAGAAAACTCAAAGAATCTTTATTGGTAGCAAGTCGCTCTTGAACATGACACTTCCACTCGGTGCCCGAGTCGGGTTGGGTTGTTTCATTCACCGGTCACATCACCATGGTCACGCCATACCATCCAAATTTGGGGTAAATTCTACCAATCCATCACATAAGTGTCACCGACATGTTCAAGAGAATTCATCCAGAGAAGTCACCTGTGTCCCATCCACTACCATACATCATACTTCATTCTTTCATGACCGCCATACTGAACCATATATCATCAGATCGTTTTCACCTCCATCAAAATCATTTGCTCCATTCCATGTCATTGATGTGGGATTCATTAAGGCCCTCCTTTGACGGATCGCTTCTTGTCGACATCAGCTCATTATCCGAGAAGTTGATCTAGGAACACCCCATTCAGTACTTTGAAGCTTGCATGCCTCAATGGCAAGTTTCTCACTTCCGGCGACAGGTATACATCAATGACCTTCGACCGAAAGATTTTGCGTGGTGTTCAACGCCAAGTCCTTTATTCACACCACGTGAATTGTACTGCAGTACCTTGAGGGTCATCATCATTATCGGTGATTCCTCTCGCGCTTGTTAACAGTTTACATCATTGACTGGTAATCAAGCGATGTTTTTCCATGTTCGACTTCAGAACATTTATCACATGGATCGACTTGTACTTCAAGTGAAGATCGGACGAGATTGAAGACCCCGGATCTAGTCTCATCCATCAGGGTTGCGATATATATTCAGGAAAATAAAGACATTGAAATGTACAACATTGCAGCACAGATAATCATCCTACCAAAAGGATGATGGCTCTATCAGAATCATCAGTCTACCATCAGACGATTCTCTGTCCTATGTACATGAAAATGAATTTATAAAGTTGAGCATGGGAATGCCCGCCTCACCTAGATCATGAAAACAGTATGAAGATAATGTATTGTATTGTATCTTATTATAGGTCTCCTCCCAGCATTGAAAGAACTTCGGATCCTCCTAATAAAGCATTTCACCCGATAAACGGCCTCATACTTTAGGGGGCAACTGTTATAGACATTTTTGTGCCTTACAGCTCTAAGCATGAAATGTCCATAAACCAAGGGATCCTAAGTCCCTAAAAGTGTTGTTACGGCCCCTAAAGGAACAAGGTCAACAAATTACAGCTAATCCCAGAAGTTCTCCACCAGAAACTGCTCAGAATCAGTCAAATCAGGATCATTTCAGCTGCTCCACTAGCCAGCTGCGTTGCATAGCACCCAAGTACACTAGCTAGGTGCGTTGCAACGCACCTAAATGCACTACCAGGGTGCGTTGAGCGGGAAATGACAAATGGCAGTTTCATTCCGCGAGGTGGACAGACAATGGAAGCTTCTAGAATCTTCCCCAATGACACTTGCCTCACTAAGTTCGACCAAGGATGAGTAAGAGGTTCTCAGTCTCCAAGTGGAAGCAAGAACTGACAAAGAGAAGCCACTAGTCAAATCATAAGCTGACTCATCCTCTTTGCATACATCTATATATGGATCCCTCATCCCAGAGATCCAAAGGCTGGAATTTTGTACATTGCAGAGAATTGCTATTGGTTTTGAGATAGATATCAGAGTATTGGGTGATTTATGCTTTGTTGGAGGTGAAGAGGGGATTCCTTTGCTGGGAGGTTGATGCTGGATCAGGAATCATCGGTTGTAACTCCTCCTCGATCTTCTTGTTATATCAATAAAACTATTTGAGTTTCTCCTACATGCTTGTGTATCATTGATGTTTGTTACATTTGTATGTTTAGCTTAAATCTGATCCTAAGCTATTTATGAATATAAATCCATGTCTTTGTGTAGTTTTCTTCTTCTGTGATCTTACAGGAACTTGGAGAAGCTGGGAAAGTAAGGGAGAAGGAAGCTGGAAGCTGTCAAAGAGGAGAGAGAGATTGGATCAAAGGACTAGCGCAAGACACAGGTTGGTTCATCCTATTCCTCTTCGTTTATAGTTCATAAAGAAGAATACGAAAGTAGTTTTCTCTGTTTGTTTCTAAGGTCACTGTCACACCTTAGTGGGATAGGGTCGTTCTGAGTAGACACTTTTCCCGTTAACAACAATGCTCCAACTTTATTGCCTTCACCACTTGCTCAACCACAACTTTTACACTCTGCTCCACCTAAACAACCCCAGATGCTTACCCAGCCAAATCCAAACCCGAACAATAGATAGACACAAAAAGTATACAGTGGAGAGACATCCTATCCTGCTTATGCTGTGGAGATTCAGGAAATCAACCTAAGATCTGGGAGGGTACTCCCAGAAAACCAACCTCTACCTCCACCTAGGGAGGTTGATGAAGAAAGAGAGGAAAGCATGCCTAAAGTAAATCCACCACCCTTTCTTGAGAGATTAACCCAACCACTCCAGCCTACCCCAGAAGAGACTGAACTTCTGGGAGAATTGAAAAACCTATGTGTCAGAATTCCACTTCTCCAAGCTATAAAATATGTGCCTATTTACAACAAGTTGATCAAGGAGAAGTGCTTCAAGCATCCAGGGAGGCGAAGAAGAGATGCCCCTACCATTAATGTCATTAGACAACTATCTAACTTAATGCTGTGGTAGGTAATCTGTCCAAATTATTTGGACCCGGGAAGCCCTGTAGTAGATGTGCACATCAATGGCACCATTGTCCCACACACTTTGATTGATCTTGGGGCTGCCATTAATGTGATGACGAAGGACACGATGCTTAAGATCAACCTCCAGGGTTTGTTGAGAAAGACCACAACGGTCCTGCAACTTGCAGACCGCTCCACAGTGACACCCAAGGGGATTGTGGAGGATGTGACGGTATCCATTGACGCTTGGGAATACCCTGTAGATTTCCTAGTTCTCCAGCCTAAGGCCAAGCTTACTAGTTACCCTCTCATCCTTGGGAGACCCTGGCTAGCCACTACCGATGCCTACATTAGCTACAAGGCTGGGAATATGACTATCAAGAATGGGCATATGTCCAAGCAGTTAGTCCTATATCCTCCTACCCAACCATCTCTAGAACATGACTTACCTTTATGTCTGGAAGAGGAGGAAGAAGAAGATGAATTTTATTCTACCCAACTCTATACCTTAGAAACAACCATGGGGGGGGGGGGGGGGGGGGGGGGGGGGGGGCGGGGCGACCGGATGAAGATGATTTGATTGAACACATACTCCAAAGTCCAACTCCCAGTACATTTTCCTTAGAAGAAGTAGTAAAGGAAACCTAGAACAACCATCAAATTGATCTATTCTTAACCAATTCCACCCCTATCCATGTTAAAACCATAGAATTCGGCCCTGAGAGAACTTTGAAAATCAACCCATCTCTTTTTGTTCCCCAAGAAGAAAAGTTGTGCAACATGCTAAAGGAACACCTGGATGCCTTTTCTTCGAGTTACAAAGAAATGAAGGGAGTGCACCCCTCAGTGTGTACTCACCACATTTATATCAAAGAAGGTTGTAAACTAGTCCGACAAACCTAAAGGAGGGTGAATCCAACTCTAAAATATATAGTCAAAGAAGAACTACAAAATTTGCTAGATGCAGGATTCGTTTACCCTATCTCCAACAGTGAGTGGGTTTCTCCTTTGGTGTTGGTCCCAAAGAAAAATGGTAAGTGGAGGATTTGTGTCTATTACAGAGAGTTAAACAAAGCCACAAAGAAGGACCATTTCCCTCTACCTTTCATTGACCAAGTGCTAGATGGCCTAGCAGGGAAAAACTTTTTCTCTTTCCTAGATGGATTCAGTAGGTACAATCAAATCTAGATCAGCCCAGAAGACCAGGATAAAACCACCTTCACTTGTCCCTGGGGTACTTTCACCTATAGTGTCCTTCCTTTTGTCCTATGCAATGCTCCTGCCACTTTCGAGAGAGTAGTCTTGAGTATCTTGGCCAAGTTAGTCCATGATGCAGTAGAGATTTATATGGATGTTTTCACACCTTATGGATGTGATTTCCAGGAGGCTCTGTCCAACTTAGGTAAGGTGCTGTACAAATGCATTTAAATGAACCTGTCCCTTAGTCCCAAAAAATGTGAGTTCTTGATGAATGAAGGAACTGTGCTAGTTCATTCAATATCCCAGAAAGGACTGCAGGTGGACCCAAACAAGATAGCTATCATCCAAAGGGTCTCAACTCCACAAAAGCAGAGAGATGTCAAAATTTTCCTAGGGTTATCTAGATACTATCAAAGGTTTATAAAAGACTTCAACAAGTTAGCTTCTCCTTTATTTGGGTTGTTGGCCAAAGACTCTGAGTTTGTATGGTCAAAAAGCTGTCAAGAGGCCCTGAACACCCTAAAGGACAAGTTAACCACTACACCGATTCTCCGAGGCCCAAATTGGGCCCTTCCTTTTCATATAGATGTTGATGCCTCACATAAATCCATGGGAGCAGCTCTAGGCCAGGTAGATGAAAAATTGCCTTATGCTATTTACTTTATCAGTAAGAATCTGTCAAAGATCGAACTGAACTACACAGTAACCCAAAAGGAGCTCCTGGCTGTTGTGCATTCATTGAAAATTTTTAGGCATTGCATTACAGGTTATCAAACATTTGTACATACTGACCATGTTGCAATCAAATATTTAATGAATAAACCTGATGTGAATGCCTGGATTATTAGATGGTTACTTTTATTATAGAAGTTTGATTTAACTATTGTTGATAAGCCTAGAAAGGAAAATGTTGTTGCAGATTTTTTGTCCATCTTAACTTTGCCTACAGTTGAGGAAGGAATGGTTGATGATCAGTTACTAGATGAGCACTTATTCCCCATTTCAATTATCTCTCCATGGTTTGCTGACATAGAAAACTATTTGGCATCTGCACAGTTCCCACCGAATTTTTCCTCCAAAGAGAAAAACAAGATTGTGAGGAAGAGTGCCCCATTCACTTGGATTGGGGGCAACCTCTTAAAACTAGGCTCGGATCAAATTATGAGAAGATGTGTTAGGGAGGAGGAAGTCTTTGACATCCTTCTGACCTGTGATGATGGGCCTTATGGAGGTCACTTTGCAGCAAAGAGGACAACATTCAAGGTGTTACAAGCTGGTTATTATTGGCCCACTCTTCATCAAGATGTGAAAAGATATACTAGTCAGTGTGATCAGTGCCAAAGGATGGGAAAGCCTACTCCAAGGGATGAAATGCCTCTGTAGCCTCAAGTGACTTTCGAGCCATTTGACAAGTGGGGCATGGATTTCATTGGGCCTATTGACCCTCCTTCCAAGAAAAAGCAGTATATCATTGTGTGCACTGACTATCTGACTAAGTGGGCTGAAACCAAGGCAATCAAGGCAGCAACAGAGGAGAAGGTGGTTGAGTTCTTAAGGGAGAATGTATTCTACAAGTTTGGGTACCCTAGAGAACTGGTCACTAATCAAGGTAGTAGATTTACCTCCAACATGATTGAAGACTTGTTAAGCCAACAAAAGATTAAGTATAGAACCTCCACTCTCTATCACCCACAAGCTAATGGGTAAGTGGAGGTGACCAATAGAGCGTTGGAGGGCATTCTAACCAAAGTAGTTAGCAGCAACAGAAAATATTGGGAAAATAGACTAGTTGAGGCCACTTGGACCTATAATACCACTTGGAAGACCACCACTGGATTCACACCCTCTCAGCTGGTCTATGGCAAGAAAGCCCTGTTTTCCATTGAATTTGAGTATAATACATTGAGGATGGCAGCCCAACTAGATCTAGATCTCAGTAGTGCAAAAAAAGAGAGATTGCTCTAGTTGAATGGTTTAGATGAGTTCAAAATGCAGGCCCTCCTATACATAGAGGTAACTCAAATTCAGAGGAAGATCTGGCATGATAAGAACATCAGGGATAAGCAATTTCAAGAAGGTGATTGGGATTTGTTATATGATTCCAGTTATAAAGAATTTAAGGGCAATTTAAGGACTAGATGGTTAAGGCCTTATGTTATAGAGATATGTCATGATAATGGTTCAGTACAGATCAAAACCATAGATGAAGAGGCCATTCCTTTACTTGTTAATCGGCACAGATTAAAAGTTTACAAAAGGCCATTGTCAAAGCAAGAATTCATAGATGGTATCAACAAAAAAGTGATGGTGGTGGAGCAAGTCTCAGCTCCTGCCTCATCAAGTCACTGAGAAAAGAAAAGAAAAGAAATAAAATAATGAGACTTAGGTGAAAACCTCCATGAGGCACCTGAGTCCCACTATTGGGTTGAAAACCTCTTGAGGCGGCCCAATGGTGTCAAAAAAAAAGAAAAAAAGAGAGAAATAAAAATATATCTGGGTGAAAACATCTCTTGAGGCGCTTGGGGCAAGCAGCTAGGATGAAAACCTCTTGGAGGCAGACTTTCAAAAATAAAAATAAAAAAAAGAGAGAAAAGAAAAATATGAAAATGTTGTTTGCAGGTCAGCAGGAGGACTATTAGAGCAGCAATGGAGAATCAAAAGGGACCTATTCAGCTCATATTTTTATTTCTCCATTCATTATCCTTCACCATTCCACCATTCCTTTCATTTTTTTTACTCATTTGACTCAGTTTGCAAGGGTTCTATGTTTTCTACAGGATTCCATGTAAACCTATGGGATCCCTTGAAAACCTACAGGATGATCCTATAGGAATTATAGTGGCTTGGGAATCTTAGAGGAACTCACCCTAGGGCAAGGAAATGACCTGCCCATGTCAAAAAATAAATTCCTACATCACCATCTCATTACCATACCACTCTCCTCCTTGATCACTCCTGCATTCATCATTAAAGAAAGAAATTTTCAAAAAAATTTACAGTTTCCAAGAAAAAAACACAGAGGAAAAAAGATGAGATAGAGAGAAAGGGGAACAACACCTAAAGGTGATTTGTCATTATTTACACACCTCTAGACCTCCTCTCTATCCATTTTCATCATCCTCAGGACCCAGTAGTGGAATATGATTAAAAGTTTTGAGGGAGAAACAACTACAAGACATCTTGTAGGAAATCCTGTAGCAGCGTATCCCACAAAACATAAATCATAAAGTTGCAACAAGTTTCAAGCATGGAGATCCAAGGGCAGAAGGAGCTCCTCTAGAGCAACAACAACATCATAACCCTCAACACAAGGTACCTACACATTAAGCAAATCATCAAAGGACTATATATAAAAAAAAGGGAGGGAGAAATCACATGCAACGAACATACAATAAACACCTCATTTCGTCAACAAACTGCAGCAAGGTATTGTTACCACAGGTAAGTATCTCGCTTCACTCTCTCATTTACATAATGTAATCAAAAGGTGTAAATATTGTGAATGAGTTGGTTTATAAGCGAAAGGTGGCCAGTTAACTTGACCACCTTCGTTCGGTCAACGAGGACAAAACAATTATTCCTCACACATGTGGCAGCAGTCAAGTCAAAGAAAAGGAGGATGAGGTCATAAGCAGTTAAGACTACGGATGCCCGAAGTGGGAGTTGATTACGAGGTGAGGGGAATGATGATGTGGTAGTGGGGACCAACGGTCCCAAAATATAAATTTCTACCTCGGCTGCTAGTACACCACCTCACTCAACTCGACCATAATAGGAAATAAACATTGATCCCCATGCATACATGCATTCATCTTCTTGAGGCTCACTCTAGAAAAGTCTCTCTTGACCCTCGAGCAACCTACAGGAGAGGGAAACTTCTTTTTTTCCACTGCAGGACCTGCTATAGGATCCTACAAGAAATCGTACAGGATCCCACAGGAATCCTACAGGATACAGTCAGGCATTCTAGAGGATTGGCAGTGAGGAATTTCAGAGGAGGAAACAAAGGGGTTGGCTGCATCAAGAACTGTACGGAGGTAGGCTTTACATTTCCTCCCATTTTTCCAAGTGAAACAAAAAAATCTTTTAGTTTGATTGAAATTAATAGCTGTGTAAGGGAATGTTATCCACAAAAATTTTAGTCCCATTTCCTCCTTCATTAAAATTTTGTATCATACATCTTTTCTCCTCCATTCACCAGAAAAAATGAAAAGGGGGTTTAATAGAAGGGATCCCTTCAACACTGCGAGGATTCACCAACACCCTCCTGTGCTAGAAATATTCACAAGGCATAATTGGATGGGGTAATTTGAGAAATTGAGGGGTTATGATGATGAAGTAGCCAGATATTTTGCTCTCTCCCTCATTCCACTGATCAGGACCCATGCCACTATTGTGGTGAGAGGCTTCTCCATAGAGCTCACTCCTAAACTCATAAGGATAATTATCACACTTCCCTTAGGATTTCCTTGGAGAAAGGAAGACAAGGGAAATAGCCAAATTGCAAAGAAGAAATTCTTTCTAGAGGGAGAGGAGGCCATGGAAGACAAGAATGGAGTGAGAAGAGAAAGCCTACCATACCCTTGGAATGAAATAAGCTACCACCTTATCAAATACATATCATGTGAAGGTAGGTATAGTGTGGTATATGGATACCACTTTAGGCTTGTTGAAGAATTGAGGTTTGGAGCAGATACACCTCCTCACCACAGACTAAACATACCCTACTTCCTTCTTGAATCCCTGATAGATATGAGCATAAAAGTGAAGGAAGGAAGCTACCAGCAGCTGGCCCATCATGGGTTAATTAGAATCATCATAGAAGATTCCCTCCACAACCTTAGAATTCCTATCACATGGGCAACTTTTAGAGACATATAGACAGAGGAGGATATAAAAGCCCTCACATATGACAAAAGCCCTACTGCCAGTGAAAGGGATGAATAGGAAATTGAAGTAGATGAGGATCTAGAGAGGGATGAAGAGAAAATAGATGAGGAAGAAGAGGAGAAAGACAAAGATGAGAAGGGGAATGGAAAAGACAACACAGAAGACAAGGAGGAGTCACCCAGGGTGTCTAAGGCAAGGAAAACCTCAAACTCCCACCAAGGTTCCCATTGTTATTGAAGACTCACCTAAATAGCAGGAAAATATGGCTCCTCTTATTAAAACTCAAGGAGAAGGATCCTCAGCACAAACCTCCCCTAAGTCTCCTATCACTTATGAGAGAAGGCCTGTGACTAGATCTGCCTCATCCAAGGGAAAAGACATCCTATAGGATACATAATAGGACCTACAGGAAGCAAAGGCAATCCTACAGGAAACTCTGCTAAACCTACAAGAAACTCAAAAATTGGATAAGGAAGGGAGTATGCAACAAGAACCAAAGAAGGAGGACCCAGAGCTAAGGGAACCTAGTCCTCAACCTAACCTTGACTCCTACTACAGATTTATTGAAGGGGGCAGGGTCATTCCAGAAAAAATTGCCATCCCATTATTCTTTGAGCTTGAGAAAGAAAGGGCTAGAACACATAGATGGATGTAGATTTCCAAGTCCAAGGGAGTAGAGGAAATAGGTCACATGGAGGAAAAGCTCAAAGAGATGGGTAGAGAACTAAGAAGCCTAAGGGACAAAGAGGCCAGAATGAAAACTCAATAGGAGGCAGAAAATGCATGGTTTAAAGGACAACTGCAAGAAAAATAGAATCAATTGGAAACCATGGTCATTCTATCTTTAGAAGTAATCCAATGTAGGATGCCAGCTAAGTCCTATGCATTATACCTTAGGGAATAGTGGCTGCAATTCCAAATCAAGACCCTAGCACAGAGAGGCACTATGCTATTCCAAGATTATAGATAGTTCATTGATCTTTGTGATCAAAGCACATTGGAGGATAGGGCTAAGATGTATGAGTTCTACTTGCATAACATGGCCTTTACAGTTAATGACCTTAGCATCATGGATGAACCATGAGGAAGCAAGGGCTGTAGAAATGAAGAAGATATTGGCAAGGGAACAAACAGAGCCTCTCATGATAAGAATTGAGCAGTCAAATCTAATGGCTATCATCAGCACACATAATTTGATTGCAAATGATCCTCAACTTGCACCCAGATACCTCACTACCAAAGAGAAATAAATCACACATTTTGAGGATATGTTCAGGTTGTTAGGGGATGACAACAAGCTTTCCAAAGGATATGGAATACTCTACCATACAGTTTGAAAATCAGAGAGTACCAAAATCCTCAAAGAATGGGAGAAGCACTGAACAAGACACCCATGTACAAGCAAACCATCCAAATGCTTAAAGTCAATTGGATTGGCTTGAGACTCAGTCCACCATTGCTCTTGGGGATGCTAGAAAGAAGGAAGGAAGAGGAAGAAAGTAGTGGGAGGAGATAGAAAGGAAGGTAGGATTCTATGCACAAGAAGGAGAGACCACAACAGAAGCATGGGATGTTAGGGAGGCCACCAGGGCTATGAAAGATATGGATATTGATTGAGTTTCTTAGAGGATGAGAAACAATTTCAGTAGGGGGTGATGCTGAGCCTCATAATTGACTAACTATATGGACCTTAATTCATCTCCTAGCTTAGTCAAATCAACTCTTCTCACAATTTATTACATGTTTTGATTATATTTTGTTTAATGAGATGAGTCAAAGTGAGATATTATGCCTAGTGGACTAATGTGCATTGAGAAAATCAGGGAATTTTGGCAAGATTAAAGGCTGAAACTTGAACAGGAAAAGGAAGAGAGATTGTAGGAGGTAAATCCTCCTCATTTACTCCTCCCTCATTCGAATATTCCTCCATCAATCACACTAACTTGGAGTACAAGCAACCAAGTCATGAAGATCAAAAGGCAGCCGAGCAAGTGACAATCAAAGAGTTAGTTTATTTCGAGTTTGGGAGCCGAGCCTCCCTAGATTTAAGGAAGTCGTTGGGGACTTCAGTTGTATAAATAAAGAGGCCTAGAGCCTCATTAGGATTCGAGTTTTTGTTGTAAAAAAACACTATTTATTTTTGAGCTCCAGACTTGTGGAAGACATTGCTATGTAATTTTCTGTTTTGATAATGAGAATGAGCTTTCTCTTGATCTAGTACTGAGTTAACTTAGAGGGCTAAAGCTCTTGGGTTAGGGCCCAACCCTAGCAGCAAAGGCTCCTCTTCTTGTATCTGTATACTTAGATTGATTTCATAGATTCATGGTTAAATTGTCCTTAGAAGTATTTCATTGCAATTAGTGTAGATTTGATTAGTTTGTTTATTAGTTTTATTTCATTTGTGCTTTACTTCAGCAGTAGGTTAGAAGGGATAAAAGGAGCATCAAAAATATTTCAGTAGGTGTCTTGGTTTCACCTCTTCCTTCAAGGATCATGATTTGAGGAAAGGACCCCTATGTAGCCCCAAAAAGACATAATTCTACTTTCTCATAGAATTTAGAGTTTACTATACTTGAACCAACATTTGATCAGTTTGCAAGTGTAGGATTTAATTATCATTTCTTCCATCTTCAGTCTTACAGTAGATCTCATCAATGATTTCATCTTATTCTACAAATTTTCCTCATGCATGAAGTAGACAACTAGCTCATTAAACTCTGTTTTTCTAGCTTATTGAAATTCTTCTTGTTTACATGATTTTTGGGCAAATATAATTGTTTGATGCAGTGCAGGTGTTTCCGAAGTAGAGAGAGATCTCACAGCAAGAAACATCCTTCCAACTTCATCCATCCATGATCATTCCTCACTTTCACTAAGATCCTCACCAATTTCATCTTTTTTCAAGGAAGCTTCTTCAAGCATGTTGAGAAAATCCAACCATCTCCCAACCTTGGTTTTGAGTTCTGAGTGATACTAGGAATTTTCTCACTCCATTCCATCCACCAACCACCTTCCCTAAGCCTTCCATCACCTTCAACACCCATCGTTTTTCTCTTGGTTGTATCCTGTAGAAATATAGGGAATCCTGTAGGTTTTTAGGACATCCTGTAGGTTTTCTTGTAGTGGCCTGTTTTGAGGCCGAATTGAGGGAAAACCTCTAGGAAGCCACACAAGGTCACTTAAGGGTCCCCCTAACTTTCCAACCATCCTTCAACATCCCTAAGCCACCTGCCACATCACCAAAAGAGATTAGATTTCACACTTGTTTTTCCATAAAAAGAACAAAAAAAAACAGATTTGTTGTAGCCATTTACATGCACAATAGTAGAATGTTGATGCTCTGAATTTACATGCTTAAGATAGTTGAATTTCATACATGTTATTCTAGTATTCTTTCTGAAACATAGTCTCTTACCAATTAGGTACAAAATGGTGTGTTTTATCATTGGATTTCAGTCTTTTTCCTTACTGCAGTAGACTAGCTTTCTCTTAGAGTATATTTCTCTTTCCCTCATCAATAATCGAGCTTCTTCTGAATCCATAGAAGTCTGGCTTGACAAACCCTAGTGGTCTCTCGCCAGCTGAACAATGACAAAATGCAGAACCATCACTTTTACTTGTGTATACAACACCGTCACCCCCAAATTTGAATGAACCTCAGGTTGATAAAGTAAAGTTGGTAGCCCCAGGAATTGCAACATTCTTGCTGCAATACTGGTGCTCATCACAAAGGGCCAAAGAGATGAATTTCTCAGCAGAAAAAGGCAGAACGACTTCATCAGAAACCAGTCAGAGGCTAGAAGTCATAGTGACTGCACAGTCCAGCATAGAGGGTGACGCAAAAGCTTCAGGAGGCCGAGTTTGCTATAGGAAAGTTGTGTCGAGATTTCTTGTGGAGGAAGGGTAAATTCCCTTCAATAATTTTTCCCGGATTTTCTTGTTATTGATTGTCAGTTTTAGGAATCTAGATTTCACTCAGATTTTCACTGCTGCATAATAATAAAAACCCTCATTGCTGCACCGGTTTTCCCATGTTGGTTTTTTCCAGGGACATTTGTCTAAAAATAATTGCCTCATATTTTATGTGTGTGTTCTAGCATTTCTTAGTTTCCATCGCATTATTTTTCCGCAGTGTTTTATTTGTGAAGGTTGCAGTGTGTTTATTTCGATATTTCTCATAGCAGATAAATTGTTAAATTAACTAACAATTAGGAGAAATAATACTTGTTACTGCAATATGATTCCATATTGGAATTTTCACAGTGAAACCCAAGGAAGTCTTGGTTTTTTTTTGTTGCGAGTCCCACATTCACGCTTGGAATATGGCATGGGGGTGATAATTTGGTTGAAAGAAATATTTGGTTCAACCCAATATATGGTCAGTTGGTACGTTGAAGTGCTTGACTTGGTTGGATTTTGTAGATGTTAATAAGAGTTATTTTCCCCTTGTATACCATGAGTGTTTATAATGCCATATTATGTGGCTTTGATGGTTGTTCTATCATTGTTATTATTCTAGTTATACGCTGGTTAAAAGCATGGTTTATAATAGACTTTAGTTATGGATATCAACATGTTTTGATTACTAAATTAATTTTTAATGAATTCATGACATATTATATGACATTGAAACTATTGAGAGAAGGAAACAGACCTTCTTGATGATTCTCAGATAAGTATGAGATCCTTATGTTCAAATATGTAATTATGACCTATAGATTACATGTTCATAATGTGTTTGATGAAATGTCTGTCATGGTTAGGATGGGTCAGGTTAAGTACTTGATCAAGTTTTGAAATAAAGGCTTTTTATTTGTGTCATTTACCATTTCTGAGGGTTTCATCAAGTTTTAGGTAGAGGTTTGGATCCTAGCCCTAAAAAAGTGGCTCAAATATCAGGGTCGCTGGTAATTTAGTCTACCGTCACTAGGAAGTAGGCTTATGGGAGCAACTGTAGGGTTATAATCACTAACTTGCCTTATCATGGGAGTGAATGGGATTCCATATCATTAAAAAGTCAAGCTAACTCAGGGGTTGGGCACCTATAGTGGTTGGTTGTCTCCTAGGGGTCCTGTAGTTCCTGAGGGTGGTCAGTAAAGTTTTGGTTGGACGATTCCACTTCCTTAACTATACCTAGGAGGTTGAGTCCTATCATAGTAACTCTTCATCACATATTTACCCCTAGTGGATTAGTGAACTTGGGTAAGTTTGGGAGGAGGGTGTTACATGAAGGAAGAGTTTTTGACTGGATTTTCCCTTTATAAGGGTTTTTCCTTGGCTGAGCATCTACATCTTGTGTCTCTTATTCTTGCGATCTTCATATACATATAATTTGGTAATATCTTTATGAAAGATACACTAATAAAGAAGTGAGAGAAGCCAACATAATTCATAAGTAATTATTAATAAAGAGGAATCAAAACCTAATTCCCATAAGTATTGATTTCTCAACATGGTTTTAGAGTTGGAGATCACTTTGTTGGCTTGGAAGAAAAGGTTATTCCCTATATGGAAAGTTACATGAAGATGGAATTCGATATTTTAATAATTGCAGGAAGATGGATTCGAAAGATCATATACAACCTATCTAGGAAAGTGTTGTCACTACAATAAACACCCTCCATAATTTTACCTACACTTGAATTTTGGAGCCTACTATGGATATTGTGATCAATCATTCAATGGTCACTTCTTGATTGGTCGAAGTCACTTGCTCACACATGCTCAGTTCACAAAAAGTTCATGAGTGCATTCTTTTATGTAAGCTTGAACAAGAATAACATAGTCCATCAAGATAGTGCCTATGCAATGTTTAACCCATGTCAAAAATATGTACACACTGTCATTGATAGTTACTCACTTTTGGCTGCGTTTGTACTTTTATTTTTGTGAGTTTTTAAAAATGTCACTTTTGCGCACCTTCAATTTCGCGAGTGTCATTTTCATTTTTTCGACTGTTTATTTCACTTGATTTCACTTTAATTAGTGTTGTTTTCATGTTCTCTTCACTCTGGCATGTGTCACTTTCACTCTCAGTCGTGTATCACAAGTGTCATTAACACTTTTCTCTTCATATAGTAAATTTAGTCTTTTAGCATGTGGAGTGTTGCACAATACATAAAATTTAGTTTGATGGTTTCAAGGGGTAACCTTTGTGTAAATGAGTTGGTCTTGCCATGTAAACATGTATCACACTCATTTCCAAAGTTTCAAGCACTATCCTACAAGTGTCATCGCGGTCGTCGCAAAGTGTATCTTTAGTGCCACACTTGGTGTAGGTCATCGCAAAGTTGTTGCATTAAGGAAAGGATGTTGTTCATGTGTTCTAAGTGTTCCATGTTGTTATAGTGTATGGAAAGAAATCACCTAAAACTGTGCATGAAAAATATTCTCAACAATATAAATGGCTACTAAACATTGTAGATCTACAGCAACTGATAGAAACAAAACCTGCCAAAGTCCTGATCTATGCCACAATCATAGTTAAACAACAAAATGAAACAATAATAATAACTCCAATAATCCAATGGAAACCAGATATACAAAGAATAGATTTTATTAAATAACACTTGTGAAGGGAACAAATAGATGTTACCAGTCCCCCTCCATGGGATGGGTTCTTGCTATCTTCAAACGTCTTCAGCTTGTGTAGAGTCTCTCTCTTGTTGGGTTGTGTTATATTCATTCCACGAATAACGGGGGGGCATAGGGGGTCTAAGGGGCGTGGTAGCCCCCATCTACGGGGTCCGCGGCAGTGCCACGAGAATTTTTTTTTTGGACCCTATATTAGGTGGGCGAACCTACCTATGGTTTTGTGCATGGTTTTCGTACATGGTTTTGGGTATAATGGTTTTTGGTCCATGGTATTTTGTAGATCCGGTCAAGGGAACTACAGTTATGTTCTAATCCAGGGTTAATGGATGCTTCGACATGTATATATATGTATTATAACATTGAAAGGAATAGAATGAAAAAAGCAATTTGGTAGTCCTGGTTTTGGGATCCAGGGGAAAATCTCTATGTATATTTGTTTTATATGTTATGCTCTTGCCATTATTTATTTTCTGTTTTTTAGAGTTCGTATGCAGGTAATTTCTGTACGGGGTTAAAACCTACATCTCCTCTATAATGTGTAAACACAACAAATAAAATGTTTGAGCTCAATGAGAACTCAAAATAGAAAAAATGGTGTGTGACAGTGATAATAATCAGAGTTACAGCAGTGAGTGCAACAATGAAAATAATAAAAAATGAATAATGAATGGAAAACCCTTCTATTTATAACAAAATATTGAGTTATCCTCGAATAATGATAAAATATTATTAACCCCAGTCTTGGAATAACCTCTTGGAATATTTTATTATATTTGGTTAGGAGGGAAAAAGTATTTAAACTTTTATTTAGAAATAATAAATAAATAAATGATTTATTTATTATCTCAAGAAATTGGTTAAGGAATAATAAACAAAATTTATTTAACTATTCCTAAGGGATTTAGTCAAACTTGACAAGGAATAATAATTAATTAGTGATTAATTAATTATTCCTAGAGAAAAATAAGATAATTAATAATTTATCTGTTGATTTTTCATAATTGGGTCAAATATGACAAGGAATATTAATTAAACAATGGTTTAATTAATTATTCTTAGAAGATAATTAAATAAATAGTGATTTATTTAATTATTCTTTATGGGTTTAATTATAAATTACTTTAACAAATGTGGTTTATTAAGTAATTTCTCACTGTGAAAGCAATTTTACTATGGTAAAATTGGCCTTACATGGTGTACTTTGATCCATCTAGTAAATTAGGCTAGATGATCAATTTTTTGGTGATAATAGATTGCCCCCCAACGTATGATTGTTAGGAGCAAAATGTATGACTGAATTACGTTGTAAAGACACAATCACTAGACAATAAATTGGAGTCAAAGAGAGAGAGAGAGACCAATAGAGCTGAAGCGAAAGAGGATAGGAACAGAGGGGGCGAGACCAATGCAAGTCTCCTTTTATGTTGTGGTACCAGATCTCAGTGAGGCGGGAGAGGCATACCTATATCTGCCGGGATAACTTAGTACAATAATAATGATGTGTCCAGAAACGTAAACTGAGCAATGAAGTACATGTTGAATGATACATGACATGCTGGCATAACTGAACCAGAAAATAATACAATATGTCTCATATACATAATGTACCTGGAAAAACATGAGCCAAGAATGAATACAATAATATCTGAGTACATGAGACATAATGGCCCTTCCCTCAAAAAATGGGTGGGAGGGAGGGTAGAACAACCGAAGAAGCCCTGCTGAACAGGGAAAAGCTCTGAAAAATTAAATGGATCATCTGAAGGAGATGTGTATGCTATGATCACTGTGATCGGTAAGAACCGAACCCATAAAATATGCGGAGCTGCATCTAAGGCTGTAGCATAATATGAATGCATCGGGGCATGTGGGGGGCTACTTGAAGGGCCACCCCCTCATGAGGTCTGAAACATCTGACACACACCTAGGAATCACTGGTATAATCTACTGTATCGCTGGACCATCAAGTGTATGAATCACGAATATGAAACAACCAAGTCAAAGGGAAATGATGAGTCCCTTTTCTTGATCCAAGGCATCAAATGAGAGTGGAAGCTGGAACCAAGATACATCACCCTTTAGGTCGTTCTTCTGGAATAAATGAGCTGATGTCGACAGAATAGGGCCCACGATAGGTGAGGCAATGAGGATCCTCAACTAAGGCATGAGGGAAAATAGTAATGTGACTGATGGACTGACACCAGGGATAATGGAGAATGATGGGACTGAGGGACAAATAAATGACTTCCCTTGTCAGAGCATAAAGTGCATGGTTGACTTGGCAGCGACTGACTCAACTCTGGAGGGGATGGGGGACAGTATGACTGGAGGCCAAAATGGGCAACACAGGATGAATGGTATGCAAAGATGGATGGAATACTATGACATGATATAATGGGACGTGAAATAGACTCCATGGATGCAAAGGTGACTCATCACGAATTCTCTGAATAAGGGTGACTCGATGATGCTTCCACACAGAATAAGCCTGGTGGGGACCATGAAAGCATGAGTAAATGATGGTTACTCATGACTAAAATCGACACATGAGATGACAAGTCCCAAGGGAAGGTGGTCCCCAAATTACAAGTGTCGCATATGAAGAAATTCGATTTTGAAAGGCGACGAAGTGACCCTTCTTGGAAAAATGGCTTCTTGGTGAAGTGTCAAATCATCAAATGAAATGATGCAACCTACCTAAATGAATGACATAAATAAATATGCACAAAACAATGGGATATGCTATGGGTAAAATTTCTTAAGGTAGAGTGCATTACGAGGATTAGGAAGGAGTTGGCCTTCGAAATCCTCCAAGAGATATGCCCCCTTGCCTAAGTCCTTATGAATGATGTAAGGTCCTAGCCATAATGATTCAAACTTCCCATGTCCTAGGGTATCATGGGCCTAGTCATACACCAGAACAAGATCACCTTCGTGGAAGGCACGAGGGTTGAATTTTCGGTCATACTGAGCTTTAGTGTGATTTTTGGCTGCTTTAATGGTTTGCAAAGCAACACAGCGGTCTTCAGAAGCGTGTTCAAGAATGACAAGTATTTGTTCTAATGGTTGGGTGTTGGGGAGAAGTTCGAAAACTAGGTGAAGGGAAGGGATCTCACACTCGATTGGAAAGACTACCTCCTCACCAAAAACAAGGTGGAAAGGAGTGAACCCAGTGGTGGTTTTGACAGAAGTTCTATAGGCCCACAAAGCTAGGAAGAGCATAAGATGCCAGTTGGTATTGTGCTTATTCACCATCTGCTGAAGCATCATTTTGAGACTCTTGTTGATTGCTTCAACCTGTCCATTACCTTGGGGGTAATAAGACGATGAATACTGGTGCTGGAAGCCCAAAAGTGAGGATAACTCACGCCATACCTAATCTTCAAAATGTCAGCCATGGTCAGAGACCAATTATTTCAGAACTCTAAATCGAGCAATAACATGGTTACAAAATAAAATGGCTGCGGTAGCCGCTGTGTTATTGAATCTGGCATGGCCTCAACCCATTTAGTGAAATTGTCGACCGCCACGATAATATACTTATGGTTATTAAGAGATGGTGGGCAACACTCCATAAAGTTAATGGTCCATTTACAGAAAGGACTAGCAACGATGATAGGATGGAGGGTGTTATCACCAAAATAAGAGTTTACATTGTTCCTAATCATGGTCTTAGATAAGTGTCAAGTCATCCTATGTTTTAATGCATAGGTGATAGGTTAAGAGTCTCAAAGGTCTCATTTTCATATCCAAATAAAGTCTAACAACCTTATTCCATGTATCATAAGTCTCACATTCTGTTTAGAAACTCATATCTTAAACCATTTTGAAATTTTTTTGGAATTAGCCCCAAAACCATGTTTTCATAGCACATATAGTGTAAAATGTCTGTTTTGCACTACGAAAACGCTGCTCTTTTCGTAGCACTTTTCCCTGTGCACTACGAAAGCGCGAATTCATAGATAGTTTTGTCAAAACATCAATTCATTAGAATTCCGTTAAATTTTCATTATTAGGTGTCAGCTAGGAGTCAATTCTTAAGCATTCTGCCATCCAAAACTCATCATTTCGAATTTAGGGGTCATCATGACAGATGATTTCAAATTCGAAAGGGTTGATTAGTTTCTTACCACAATTTGCATGCAAACCCTCAAACAGATTGTTTTTCGAATGGTAAGCTTATGGTAATTTCTTACCAAGGTTTCTCTCATCCATAAGCAAGCGAGGCTGAACACCATAAGCAAGTGAGGCTGATAAACAGAATTTCAAGTGAGGCTGGTTTGTTACAGGAATTCAGAGGCAAAGATGACAGAAGAAAGGAAAATTCACAGGTCTGGTCATTGTTTAAGAACATAGCCTAAAAGCACCGAGGTCTTAGTTAGAGATAAATCAGTTGTGGAAGATTTCAAGAAAGCAGGATGTTGGAAGTTTTGTAAAAAAATGCAGGGAGGACATACTCAGGTGACAAAGGAGTTTGCATTACATTTCACTGGCTCAAACACAAAGGTTGGAATCCTAAACTTGAAAATTTCTCCAGAGAGCATAGCTTTGTTGACAGAGATTCCTAGGGGGCAAGATATAAGGTTCAAAAACTTCAGATTCGACATGGAACCATGTAAAGTGTTTCTAAAGCCAGAGTTTGTAGAAATAGACTTAACCAAGGAAATTCCAAGGAACTACATCAAAGACAGCTATGCCAACTTTCTCTTCAACATTCAATGTTATTTTACTTGTGAGGGCAGATATCATAAAGTTTATCCATATCATTTTAAGCTCATGTTGCATTTTACTGGTATGATTTCTTTAGATTTTCCTTACTTCCTGTATCGAAGTCTAGCTAAGATGGTAGATAAAGTGCAATTGAAATCTCAAGGATATGGAATGTCCCTTTTTCATCATGGTCTAATTAAACTGATAGTTTTACTAAAAGGATCAACAGAGAATGGTCTTCATTTTTGCTTCTATGTGGTTTTGGAGGGGAAAATCAAGATACAAGCATTAGCCCTAAGGTTAAAGAAAATCCATCAATAGAAACCAACAAGTCTGTATGTCCAGGTCAAAAAGATTTGTTAAGCTGAAACCTAGAAAGAAGGTGAAAGAGCAAGTGAGCAAAACATCAGTTGTTATTCTTGAGACTCCTAAATCCACAAAGGAAAAGATAGCTAAGGTTAAAGAAAGGACACAAGAACAATCAACTAACAAACCAGTTCAAAGGAGATTGACTAGAAGTCAGATTGCAAAGGAGAAGGGTAAATCAGTGATCTCGAGAGAAAGTCCAAGCTTGAAGGGTAATTTAAATGATATTTTAAAAGCCATTGATATTGCAGAATCCCCTTTGGTGCAGGTGTTGAGTCATGGAAAAGGTATGCATATATTATTTATTTCATCATCCTTTTCTTTAGTTATATCCCTTTTATATCCCAAAGTGCTAATATATCAAAGGATTATGCTAAGAATGAGGAAATTATCTGTAGTCACGATTTATCTGATTGTTGTCCTTATTTATGTAGGAAAAAGACGAAACGAGACAACTGCTGTTCCTATGATGAGTCATGGACGAAACGGGACAACTGCTATTTCCTAACCAAGATACAGCAAAGAGGCAGCAAGTCCAGTGAGGAGCGTGGTAGTTACGGATAAGAATGAAGTGAATCATAGGATTAGCGCAAGGAGGAAAAGTTAACTAAAGTTGGAAGATTGCACGAATCCCTCAAGATATCTTGATCCCGAGGGATCGTTTTTACTATTTATCTTTTACCTCTTTGCCATTATAAAAGGAAATGATTGTAGTTGAGACAAGGAACTAATTGGAGAATTACTATTGTATTTGTAACTTTGATCATCGACTCTCGCTATTGAAGCAGAGTACGAACTGGATGTAATGATTTTGCAATGATTAATATATAAAAGCAGTTGTTTTTCCTTCCCATCTACTGAAGTAATCTGGTGGTGTTCACTGGCGGCTAAGGGCCCGACCCTGGTGGATTCACTTGTTGTTCCTGTATCATTTCTGATCTCCGCAGTGTGATGGTTTGATTGAATTTCTACTTTCTGCAATTGTATCGCTTTGTTGTTTCTTACTTTCCATTATTAACAAAATCGTTCCGCTTTATGTAATTTGTAGTAGTGTCCTTGATTCAGTTTGCTGTTATTTCAGATTTAGTCATTCAATTACATATTTTGGATAAGATTATCAACTGTAAAGAACATTGACTATTGCTGTCAAAGCTCTCAGATTGGGATCGTTTACTGCTTATATTGGTTATTGATGATTGTATTCGATTTGAATTAAATCAGTTAAAAGAGGAATGAGTTATTACTACTGTATCCTTGACTGATGTTTGTTGTTACTTTGATGAATATTTGATTTAGTTTCATTTGAGGATTGAGTTGTCTTTTAATTGCAATTAGAATTTACTTGCTGCATCCATTTACTCTTGTATTTAAAAGAACTGTACTGCAATTTAGAAGCATTACTCTTTGAGTTAAATAGCCGCCACATACTGTGTACACTCTTGAAATAGAAAGTCTTGCCTAGATTGATAACTAATGTGAAGATAATTAGGAGTTAAAAAGACACCTTTTATCACTCAACATTTTGGCGCCATTGCCGGGGAGAGTGTAGCCATTTCTGAAGAGTAGTGTACATCTGATGCTTGTCTGTTGGGAGAGAATTGGGTATTAAAATGAAAGGTAAGAACCTACGTACGGAGCACGTAAAATGCCCGCTCCCTCGCTCGCTTTCCTGCAGAATTGTTAAGAATTTAGGGTAGAGGTAAATATTTGAATTGTGTGTATGACTAAGAAGAAAAAACCTGAAAATAATCCAATTCCCCTACCCAAACCTGACAAATCTAAGGGACTAGTGACCCTTGGACGATCAATTTTCATAAACGACATTATAAAGAAAGCTGAATCTTAGCCATCAGTAGGTCCTAGAAAAGTTGCTTCCAAACAACCTACTGGCTCCCTTCGGGCCACAGGCTCACCATTTGTAGCCTTCGCTGAGGTCCACAGCAAAACAGAAGAGACTGAGCAGAATTTTCAAGAAATTGAAAATTCTCGCCCAATTTCTTTACAAGAAGGGAATTCTAGTAATCTTCGTGAAGGAGGAGGAGAAACCGGGGAAACAGAGGAGCTAAGATCCCCTCAGGTAATAATTCAACCAGGAACACTCAGCACCCCAGATAAAGGGAGTTACGTTAAGTTCATTCAAGAAGAAGCAAGGGAAACAGAGGAGCCAAGATCCCCTCAGGTAGTAGTTCAGCAAGGAACGCTCATTATTCCCGACCAGGGAAGTGCTGTTAAGCTCATTCCCATCCCTTCTAGTCATCCTAGGAATAACTCTCTAGAGATCCCAGAAGGGTATTGGCACATATTTGATCAAATGGCCAACAACCCACAAACACCTCAGACCTCCACATTGCAGTATCCCATCGTTGACACAGTAGTCAACGCACCTATGAAAGCCATCCCTCTCCAAAATATTCCTACCTTTCATGGGTTGACATCAGAGGATCCAGACGCATTCTTGTTTGAGTTTGATGTATTGTGTCAGGGGTATGATTATACCACCGACCCCAAAAAACTAAAATTGTTTCCCTCTACATTGAAAGGAGCAGCCTTGCAATGGTTTATGGGATTAGGTGGAGGCACAATAAACGATTGGGAACAAATGAAAATTGCTTTCCTAAAAAAGTATCAGGACTATTGCAGATCTATGGAATTGAAAGACGAAATATTCCAAATGGTAGCAAGACCAAGTGAAACATTAGAAGAATATGTGGAATGATTTCAATATAACCTCCAGCGGTCTCCCTATGCAACTCTACCTTTACCTGATAATGTGCTGAAAACTACACTAATTAAAGGGATGAAAGAACAATGGGTAGAAACATTAAATATTATGGGTAAAGGTGATATATATTAGGAAAATTTTGCTGACATCATTAATTTGTGTATCAGGTGTTCAAGAGGCAGCACAAGATTGAAGCCAGCAGAACGCGACATGATCACAAGGGATAACAAAATCTCTGGTGGAGGTATAACTCGCGCAGAAATTGGAAATTTGCTAGAGGATTTCAAAACTGATATTCTAGGGACTCTGACAACGCAATTGGACATTATGCAAGCCAAACAAAAGCAAGTAGAAGTAGAACAAAACTTGGTGATATTCTGTCCTAGATGCAGAAAGAAGCATAGCCACAAAGAGTGCCTGCTGGATACGGTCCAAACCTGTGCCATATGTATGAAAGATCACGCCACAGAAAGCTGCCCATCACTTCCAGGATTGAAAGTAGTTTACAAAGAAGCAGAAGAAGAAATAGAACTGGTATACCTGATAAATCAACGCCGCCAGTGGCAAGCACGACAAACAGGTATGCCCATTGACCCATCCTCTTCTTTTCAACCTCCTCAGTATAGTGCTCAACAATACCCGGGAACCATGTGGCAGAACCAACCATCTTTTTCCAATTGGTCACAACAACCATTCCCTATGCCACCTTGGCCCAACCAACCGAATCAAAATAACAATTGGCCAAATTCCTCTTACTTCCCACCGTTTTGGCAAAATAATGCATATCAATCCCAATGGCCACCCTCAACTTCACAGAATCAGAACTGGCAGTCAAGCTGGCAGAGACCTACAAATCAGCCAGCAGGAACAATCCCCCTACCTCAACCCACACTGCCAGCACCTTACACATTGCAATAGAACCCCCAGACCAACTTAATACCGCAGCTCCCAACACCAACCCCAACAACAGACCGGTTCAATCTATGCAAATTATTGAAGGACCAGAACCAGAAACCGAGTTAAGGGAGTGCAATGACCTTCAATTAAGATCTGGGCATATAATAGAATCAGAGGGGGATAAAAATGTTCAAATTGAAGATCCATTACCTATAGAACAAGCACCACAAGAAGAGAACATGGTTAGACAGAAAACTCATGATCAAGAAACCACCTCTTCTCCACCATTCCCAGAACGACTAATCATACCTCGCCCAATTGAACACCCTGATTTTGATCTTCTGGGAGAATTGAAAAATTTGTGTATAAAAATACCACTCCTCCAGGCTATTCAAGACATCCCAATTTATGCAAAAACTATTAAGGAATTATGTATGAAAAAGCCAAAGAGGAAAATAACAACAAATCCAATTGTCCATGTAGTTGATACCTTATCTGATTTACTATCAGGAAGAGAAACACCTGTAAAATATGAGGACCCAGGAAATCCTATAGTCACGGTGCAAATAAATGGATGCTCCTTCCCCAATGCCTTAGTTGATTTAGGAGCAACAATCAATATTCTCACAACCACAACTTGCCAAAAGCTTGGCATTACATCATTGGACCCAACCACAACCTTGTTGGAATTGGCTGACCGATCGGTAGTCAAACCAGAAGGCACATTACATGATCTAATGGTGTCTGTAAACTCTTGGGAATACCCAGTAGACTTTTTGATCATCAATCCTAGAAACTAACTCGATGGACATCCCTTAATTCTAGGTAGACCTTGGCTAGAAACTGCGGATGCTTACATTAGCTGTCAAATAGGAAACATGACTATAGCAAGAGGAAGCAATGTAAAGAATTTAGCCTTATATCCTCTAGCTTAGCCAAGTTTAACAATAATGAAAACCAGAAAAAAACTTGTATCATATCTAACTAAAAACATTAGATCACTGCTAACCATAGAAGATGCTCTTGAATTTAAAGATCAAACAGAAGATGACATCATTAACACCTACATTAACCAACCAGAAGCCGGATCCCATCTAAAATGTCACATGATCGAAGCAGCATTCGATAGTGAAGTAGAAGAAGATCCCCTAAAAGATATTAACGATCAATCAATACCAACCACCTCTGTTTATAACAACAAAACCATAGAAATTGAGCCAGGAAAAACTTTGAATATTAACAAAAACCTGACTGCTGACCAAGAACAGAAACTTGTTCAACTCCTGAGAAAATATAAAGAGGCCTTTGCATGGGATTACCCAGACATGAAAGGAATTGACCCCCAATTGTGTATGCACCATATCTATACAGAAAAGGATGCCAGACCCATTCGACAACCTCAACGGAGGTTAAATCCTCACCTTAAGGATATTGTTAAAGCTGAACTGCAAAAACTTTTAGATGTAAACTTTATTTATCCAATATCTGACAGCAAATGGGTCTCTCCATTAGTAGTGGTGCCGAAAAAGAATGGGAAGTGGTGGATATGTGTTGATTATAGAGAACTTAATAAAGCAACCCAGAAAGACCATTTCCCCCTTCCATTCATTGACCAAGTCTTGGACACACTGGCAGGAAAGAAATTCTTTTCTTTCCTTGATGGCTTCAGCGGATACAATCAAATTCAGATTGCCCCTGAAGATCAGGATAAGACTACCTTTACCTGCCCTTGGGGAACATTTGCTTACAGGGTCTTACCCTTTGGGTTGTGCAATGCACCTGCCACATTTCAGAGGGTTGTACTCAGCATTTTTTCAGATTTAATAAATGAAGGGCTCGAAGTGTATATGGATGACTTCACACCTTATGGAGATGACTTCGAGCCAGCATTACAAACATTAGAAAAAGTGTTGCAAAGATGCATTGCCACTAGGCTCTGTTTAAGCCATGAAAAATTTCATATGATGATGACCGAGGGACTCATCTTGGGACATTATATCTCAACAGCTGGAATACAGGTAGATCCAACTAAAATTTAGATAATTCTTTTAATACCTACCCCTTCCACACAAACAGAGGTACACAGTTTTTTGGGATTTTCTAGTTATTATAGAAGGTTTATAAAGAATTTTTCTCAGATTGTTGCACCATTATATGCACTAACAGGAAATATTGATTTCATTTGGACAGATAAATGTGACAACGCTTTTGAGGATTTAAAAAGGCTTGTATCAACAGCCCCAGTACTAAGGGGCCCAAACTGGGATTTGCCATTCCAGATTTCATCTGATGCTTCAGACACAACAATCGGAGTAGTTCTTGGCCAGGAAGAAGATAAAAAGCCATATGCAATATATTATATCAACAAAAATCTATCTCCTACTGAATTAAATTATACTGTGACTGAAAAAGAATTTTTAGCTGTAATATATGCTGTTAATAAATTCTGACATTATATAACTGGATATCCTGTAGTTTTATATACAGATCACTCTGCCATTAAATATCTAGTGAATAAACCTGTTACAAATGGAAGAGTGACAAGATGGTTGATTCTCTTGCAGGAATTTGACATCACAATTAAGGATCGACTAGGAAAAGAAAATCCTGTAGTTGATTTTCTCTCACGCATGCCAAAGACAGCTGACGCAGCAACAGTTGAGGATCAATTTCCTGATGAAAATTTATTCACTGTTACTGTCATAACACCATGGTATGCAGACGTTGCAAATTATCTGGCAGTAGGCAAGTTACCCAAGCACCTAACGCCTAATGAAAGAAAACAAATAGTGCAACGCAGTACGCAATTCTCTTGGATCGGGGGCTATTTATTCCATACAGGAGAAGATATGCACATTAGAAGATGCATCAGGGAAGATGAAGTGTTTGACATTTTAAAAGTGTGCCACGATGGGCCGTGCGACAGACATTTTGTAGACTGTAGAACCGGTCACAAAGTCTTACAAACAGGTTATTACTGGCCCACTATCTTTAAAGACGCTAAAAAGTTTGTTCAAGCATGTGATAGTTGCCAGAGGGTGGGACGCCCTGGACAATCTGATGAGATGCCTCTGAACCCGCAATTAGTAATCGAACCTTTTGAGCGGTGGGCGCTAGATTTTATTGGTCCTATCAACCCATCATCTAATAAAAAAACATACATACTGGTTGCAACAGAATATGTTACTAAATGGGTTGAGGCAGAGGCGTTACCAAGGGCAACCGAGGATTCAGTGATACATTTTCTTTTCCAACTATTTGTGCGATATGGCCTGTCGAGAGACATAATTACAGATGGAGGACCACAATTTGTAGGCAACAAGATTGCTGCAACATTGAGAAATTATCATATCCTCCACAAAATTACAACTCCATACCACCCATAGGCAAATGGCCAAGTAGAAAGCACTAATAAGGTAATCAAGGCAATACTCACAAAAACAGTTGCATCACACAGACGTGACTGGGCCTCCAGATTGCCAGAAGCCTTGTGGGCATACCATACAACATGGAGAAATACCACAGGATATTCACCATATCAACTAGTATTTGGTAAGGAACCTATCTTCCCAATCGAATTCGAAATTCAGACATTAAGAACAGCTCAGGAGGTAGGTTTGAACTTAAATGAAGCTCAGATCAATAGATTACAACAAATCAATGAATTAGATGAAATCAGGCTATCAGCTCTTCAGCACACTGCATTAATCCAACAACAAAGAGAGAAATGGCATGATGCCCTTATTAAAAAGAAGATCTTCCACGAAGGAGATTGGGCACTCCTATATGATTCTAGGTTCTAGGATTTCCTCGGAAAACTCTAGACCAGATGGTTAGGACCTTATGAGATACAAAAGGTGCATGATAATGGCACCATCACATTAGCAACCATTGATGGATCTGGCTATTCTTTTAAAGTAAATGGTCATCGAGTACGACTTTATCACAAACCGCTTACCAGGGAGTCCTTTTGCCAACAGTTACGGGAAGATTCCACCATGCAAATTCTCGCTGAGGAGGGCAACCCATCCTCAGCATCGATCCAGTGAATAATTCATTTGTTTTTGAATTTTGTATATAAACTTTTCTTTCTATTGAATTTGCTTGTATAAACTGTAAATAAACTCTCTTTTTTTGCTTTTGCTGTTCCATTTAAAGAACAGTTGTTGTTCCCTCCTAAAGAACAACTATCGTTCCTCTAAAGGAACAACAATCTTGTGTACAAATTTTTGTGTTGTTCCATTTAAGGAACAACTGTTGTTCCCTCTAAGGAACAACAACCGTTCCATTTAAGGAACAACAGTTTTCTGTTTATTTGATTTTGATGCTGTTCCATTTAAGGAACAACTACTGTTCCCTCTAAGGAACAACAAACGTTCCATTTAAGGAACAACGATTTTCTATTTATTTGATTTTCATGCTATTCCATTTAAGGAACAACTGTTGTTCCCTCTAAGGAACAACAGCCGTTCCATTTAAGGAACAACAATTTTCTGTTTATTTGATTTTCGTGCTGTTCCATTTAAGGAACAACTGTCGTTCCCTTTAAGGAAAAACAATGTCGTGTGTAGTTGTTTTTGCTATTCCATTTAAGGAACAACTATTATTCCCTCTAAGGAATAGTTGCCGTTCCATTTATGGAATAACAGTTCCCTGTATATACAATTTTCGTGTTGTTCGATTTAAGGAACAGTTGTTGTTCCCACTAAGGAACATCAGCCGTTCCCTTTAAGGAACAACAGTTTTGCATGTTTCTTTTTGCTGTTCCATTTAAGGAATAGTTTATTGTTCCCTCAAAGGAACAACAGTCATTCCCTTTAAGGAACAACAGTTTCACATGTTTCTTTTTGCTGTTCCATTTAAGGAACAATTGTTGTTCCCTCTAAGGAACAACAACCATTCCCTTTAAGGAACAACAGTTTTGCGTGTTTCTTTTTGCTGTTCCATTTAAGGAACAATTGTTGTTCCCTTTAAGGAATAGTAGCTGTTCCCTCTAAGGAACATCAGTGTTGTGTACATTTGCTTTTTCTGTTCCATTTAAGGAACAATTGATGTTCCCTTTAAAGGAACAACAACTGTTCCATCTAAGGAACAACAATTTAGAGTGCGATTGCTTTGCGCTGTTCCATTTAAGGAACAGTTGTTATTCCTTCTAAGGAACAACTGCCGTTCCTTCTAAGGAACAAAAGTTTCGTCATTATTTTCTTTTTGCTGTTCCTTCCAAGGAACATCAGTTTTGTTTAGGTTTGTTTTAATGTTGTTCCCTCTAAGGAACAACAGTTTTGCCTGCGTCTGTTTTTCTGCTGTTCCTCCTAAGGAAAAACTGCTGTTCCCTGTAAGGAACAACAAGTTCGCGTCCTATTATTTTTTTTCTTTTTGCTGATCCTCTTAAGGAAAAATTATTGTTCCTCCTAAGGAACAGTTGCTGTTCCTCCTAAGGAACAATTGCTGTTCCTTTTAAGGAACAACAGTTTCGTGTGCAGTTTTTTGTCTTTTTGTTGTTCCTCCTAAGGAACAACTGTGGTTCCTTTTAAGGAACAACACTCTTTTTGAGAGGTTTTTCTTTAGAAAATAAGCATCTTGTGAAAATTATTTTACTCTCTATGATCCTCTATAGGGCAAGAATACAAACATATATGTAAAGATACAAAATTTGAAGGTTACTGGAACAAGCAAATCAAAAAAATTATCATCTTTAATGAGATTACTTTGTATTGATTAGAAAAGGGGAGGACACAACCATCTATATCACTTTGCTATCCTTATCTTCACTATAACTCAAATTGATTGATTATTTGTACCATGCTGGTTCTTCCCTAATCCCCATAATTCTCTCTGCTTATTATCATTGAATAAGAGTAAGGGCATATTTTCTTCTATTGGTATGTTCAGACTTCTTCCACCATCCCTACTCTTAAGGAGTGTTGAGCCACCCTCTATATATAAATAGGAAGTGCTATCTAAAAGAAAAGAAAAAAAGAAGGAAAGAAAAATATATATATATATATATGTTTACTAACAATTCTATGATTTGTCAGATGGAGGATAGGGGGTCTCATCATGAGCCAGCCTACCATGATCATAAGGAAGCAGTGAAGTGGCGTTCCCACTATGGCCACCACACTAGGGATATGATCCAATGGATACATCAGAAAAATAAAGTCCTTGGAACAAGAGGTCTCATCACGAGCCGGCTTGCCCACCTTTCACTCCTTCCTAGTGAATGGCATTGTGATCCATCTGGTCACCAAGCCAGCACAATGGCCTCCATTCTAACATCACAAGGCACTTTCCTAATTATACATAAAGGATCATGGTTCCAAAGGGTGAAAAAGAAACTCTGTCAAGGTTATAAACACCTGTGGGCAACAGAAGCTCTGCTGATGGTATTGGAGTCATATTTTCAACATCAATAGTGATTATAACTCCCTTTTCTTATTTCTTTATCTTTATTACAGAGAGATTATGTTCCTAATTCATTTTTTGAACCTTTATGCATGAGATATCGTTTAAAAAGTCAATCATAATGGTTTAAGTGGAATAATGACCGCATAGCATCTCACTCACGTCAAATGTCCTTTCTCCCTTTTTGAATCACTCCATGACATCTCCACATTTATTCATAATTTTCGTTCTATGCATCGATTTCAGCAACCCGATATTTTTGTGATCTTATCATAAATATGTATACCTTGCCATTTTTACCACTCCTGTACGTTGCCGCCAGTACGTCATCCCTTCATTTAACTGGTCAAAGGCGACCTATCATTTTAAAGGGGGGCATGGGTGACTCCCAAAGCACTTTTGCATGCGTGTCAGTCCTTTATTTGGTTATACCAGGCTACATGATATCCCATAATAGCAAGTTTTTAACGATATCTATGTTGAAAATGTATTATCCGATATTAACAACTTGTTGTTCCATTGCTGGCTCTATGTATTGTTGTGTTACCTGTGTTAAGCTAACAATGTGCAGAATTCAGACAAAATGGGAAGACAAACAGTGCGCAAGGAGCCACTGATACTAGCTGTTTCCGATGCCGCCCGAGAAATTATAGTACGGGCTGGATGGGTCGCATACTTTACACGACTGCAACAACCCAATGAAACCATTGCTATTGAATTTTTACATAATTTACAGGATGATCATTCTATAATAAGAGGAAGGCGAATGACAGTAACAGATGCAGTAATAGCTGAGGCGTCCGGATTACCAGCAGTCAGACCCATATGGACGCATAAAAAATTGAGGCTACAAGATGCCATTGCCACCTTTCGGGATGAGGGACAAAACCTGATTATCAAAGGCAAAGGAGTTCAACCTTCATCTCTTGGAGAACCATGGATAGAGCTGGCTAGAGTCGTTCAAAGCTATATCACATGCGACGAAAGAAAAGATGTGGTAAGGCCATGCCACCTTAAATTATTAGCAGTTCTAAAACAAAAATGTTCTGTAAACTTGCCTACATATTTGAATTTCTTGTTGCATGACGCTGCTCAAAGCATAAAGAAATCCCGACATATAGAGACTGTCGTAAGTCATCATTGTTTAATTAGGCTGATAGTAAGCTACAACCTTGCCCAACAACAAACCAGTTGGGAAGAATTAGTATTTACTATAGAGGGGGGGTTAGCCTTACCTACTCCAAAAAGGAAAAGGACTACCAGCACAACAAACAGACCACAAAAACGCAGACGCTCTGCCAAGACAAGCTTGGGAATAGCTAAAAACCTCCAGGGTAGCAACAACCAACCCTTAGAATTATCTAGCCCTGAAAATGAGCAACCTTTACAGCTGGAAGGAAGAGATAACCGAGAGTCAGAACTTGAGGAGGAAATAGAGCATACTAGTGAAGAGGAGAGGGATGAAACAAAACTTCCCTTAACTCCCAGCACAAGTCCACCACAAGACTTATTACATGATGTTGAATTGGCCCAAATTTTGGCCAATATGAGTGAATTTATACAGCCCGAAAGCCCGCTCAACTTTAATGTTGAAGCAGCACAATCGGAAGAAAACTCTGCCCACAATAGGAGCATATCAGAAAATATGATTGGTGAAGAAGAAACAGGGGTAGAAGTCACTCAGGAAGAGGCTGACCAAACTAGGAGTACACATCCAGAAGAACCTAGTCGGGTCAATTTAAACACAGAGGATGTGGGCCAAATAGGAGAAACAGAAACCAGTCATGGCAAAGATGCAGCCCTTGGAGAGCAAAGCCCAGGTGAGAAACCGAGCTCGCTAAGAACAAAAACGGTTAGTGAAACTATTATTCCTCCCAAAAAGAAGAAAAGCAAAATTGAAAGGTTTAGAAAGGAACAGCAGAGGCTGCAAACATTAGTTAAAAGACTTAGGAAAAAGATAAGAACATTAAAAAGGGAGAAAACTGCAGACAGAACACTGGAAACAATGAACGCAGCCGTTCAAACCGAATTACATGATACAAGGGATACTGGGACTCAAACTTAGCCCATATCCACTCAAATTGTTAAGGAACAACATGCAACTATTACAGAAGTAGCCACCCAAACAATGAATGTACATTTTTGTAATGTAGCTATTCAAATGGAGGTGATACCCTCCAATAGCGTGGACACCCAGACAGATGTCCAAGCCAAAGATATGTTGATGTGCAATGACCCTTGTATAAAAAATCTTCAAGAAAATATGGCATAGGCTCGGCTAACCATAGAACGGCTTGAGGAAGAAACTGTTCCCCAATAGAGATACCAGGAATTACAAAGGCAACTGCGGGATATCAATGCGTCGGAAAGTGAGGCCTTCGATAAATATCGAAGGGCAGAAGAAAGAACTGAGAAAATAAAGATCATACTGGAGACAGTCATGCATCAAATGGATACTCTTTGTTCACTATACACAGATGTTTTGGCATGCAGGTCCCCTGCCAATAACTACGCTCTATTTTTGTTAGAAAGGTATTTACAACTGAAAATCAAGGTTGTCAGGGCAGGGAAACCCATAGAATTGAAAACTGTTGAAGATTTCATAAACTGCTGTAAACACCATGGGGTGAAAGTTCAATGATTACTCTGTGAGTTTTACTTGCATAATTTTGTATTGGAAGAAGAATTGGAGAAGAATCCCAGCCCTTTTGTGGGGGATGTACAATTTCAAGCCTTCATTTCATTTGTTGTTAACCAATTGAAATGGTTTAAAGCCCATAATACATTCCAGAGGTAGGAAAATGGATTGGACCTTTGGGTCAGAGGTGAACCAAAAAACCCACTACAAATGCTGGCCAAACACAAAAGTTTGATGCAAAAGGAAGGAGTAATCCAAATCTTGGGGCCCATTCACAAAGAAATTGTCCAACAGGGGGTAGAGTATTTTCTCTCTATTAAAGACAGCTCCTTGGCTGCAACTAAATTCAGATGGATAGTTTCCAATCGTAATGTACAGGATAGAGAACCATTTAACTATAAAAACTTTAAATTGGCTGTAGATCGCTTTGTTACTTATAGCAACCTCATCTTGAGGGAAGGCCCATATTGGCTAGGCTGTCGGTTCCGTAGCCCTATTGTCTGGTATCCTGCAGAAGGCTATAAAGCTATATATGAATTACCTGAAGGATAGACAGGACACATTTTTGAAACCTTGGCCAAGAATCATGGGTTCAAACCACTTTATGACATTCCTTCTCCAGCCTATTCCTTGACTACTCTGCATACAAACTACATGGTTTTCATGAGGACATGAAAAAGGGTAAGCAGGGGAGTATGTTGAGTCATGGAAAAGGTATGCATATGTTATTTATTTCATCATCCTTTTCTTTAGTTATATCCCTTTTATATCCCAAAGTGCTAATATATCAAAGGATTATGCTAAGAATGAGGAAATTATCTGTAATCATGATTTAGCTGATTGCTGTCCTTCTTTATGCAGGAAAAAGACGAAACGAGACAACCACTGTTCCTATGATGAGTCATGGATGAAACGAGACAACCATTGTTCCCTAACCAAGATACAACAAAGAGGCAGCAAGCCCAGCGAGGAGCGTGGTAGTTACGGATAAGAATGAAGTGAATCACAAGATCAGCGCAAGGAGGAAAAGTTAACTGAAGTTGGAAGATTGTACGAATCCCTCAGGATCTCTTGATCATGAGGGATCATTTTTACTATTTATCTGTTACCTAGTTGAGACAGGGAACTAATTGGATAATTACTATTGTATTTGTAACTTTGATCATCGACTCTCGCTGTTGAAGTAGAGTACGAATTGGTTGTAACGATTTTGCAATGATTAATATATAAAAGAAGTTACTGTTCCTTCCCATATACTGAAGTAATCTGGCAGTGTTCACTGGAGGCTAAGGGCCCGACCCTAGTGGCTTCACTTGTTGTTCCTGTATCATTTTTGATCTCTGCAGTGTGATGGTTTGATTGAATTTCTACTTTCTGCAATTGTATTGCTTTGTTGTTTCTTACTTTCCAGTATTAATAGAATCGTTCCGCTGTGTAATTTGTAGTAGTGTCCTTGATTCAGTTTGTTGTTATTTCAGATTTAGTCATTCGATTACATATTCTGGATAAGATTATCAACTGTAAAGAACATTGACTTTTGCTGTCAAAGCTCTTAGATTGGGATCGTTTATTGCTTATATTGGTTATTGATGATTGTATTCGATTTGAGTTAAATCAGTTAAAAGAGGAATGAGTTATTACTACTGTATCCTTGACTGATGTTTGTTGTTACTTTGATGAATATCTGATTTAGTTTCATTTGAGGACTGATTTGTCTTTTAATTGCAATTAGAGTTTACTTGCTGCATCCATTTACTCTTGTATTTGAAAGAACTGTACTGCAATTTAGAAGCATTACTCTGAGTTAAATAGCCGCCACATACTGTATACACTCTTGAAATAGAAAGTCTTGCCCTAATTGATAACTAATGTGAAGATGATTAGGAGTTAAAAAGACACCTTTTATCACTCAACAACAGGCAGATGTCATAGAATCTGATAAAGGAAAGTCGAAGAAGATGAAATCCTCTAAGAAACTGGAATTTGAGGATGATGTTACAACATTTGTTTTCAAGCCCAGAAAGCCCTTAACCAGGCAATCTAAAAAGATACAAGAGTCCAATATTGATTTAGGGAAAACAGAATAAGCTTCAACTGTTGAAGAAGAGTTGATAGACCTTCCATCATCGATACCAGAAAGTGACAAAAACATAGTTTTTTCCACTCAAACAGAAAAAATTAGTTATGAAGAAATGGAAGGAAGGTTAAGAGTAGCTAATAATGAAATTTCTAGAATAAGGATGAGAGCAAGAAGGCACACTGCTCAGAAGACAAATTTCAAAAGGATAAAGGCCCTCTAGGAAGTTGAAAAACTTTCCAAACCAGAAGTAGTAAGCAGTGAAACTCAATACTTTACTTGGATTGTTCCTGCAATCAAAGAAGCCAGATTTGTAAGGAAGATGAATGCTTAGTTGAGAGCTACTAACAGGAGATTGAAGAGACAGATTGGAGACCTAGAAATACAGTTAACAAAATCTGAAGAGAAGGCTACAACAATAATGAAATAGGGTGATGAAAAAGGGCAGTGAAGGATATATCTTAAAATAGTTTTGGTATAAAAAGAAGGTCATCTGTGAAGAAGAACATCTTATAAGGGTAAGTTGTTTTGATTTTTGGTGATCATATAAGTGTTTATGAAATTTTGGAAATTCCAATACTAGAGATTTTTGAAAACTGTATTGGAAAAAGAGCATACACAGCAGTTTCATAGCGTGCTATGAAATTGCTGAAGGTGACCTTTTAGCACTTTATAGATGCATTTCGAAAGTAAGGTCTGATAAGTTCCAAGTTTTCATGCTGCTGGTAGACATATGAGGATCATAGGTGAAGTTTCAGATGGCAATGATGCAGAAAGAATGGTTCAAAGAAGTATTCCATAAGTGATATAAAAGCTGTGCTACAAAAACAGAGTATTTTCGTAGCACAGTCATGTTTTGTCCTCTTTTTCATCTGTTCAAGATTCCCTTTCTTGCACAGGTGGAAAAATGAAGTTTTAATGGATTACTAACACATGCCACATATATGAAACTGCTGGAAGATATGAAACTGCTCGAAGATAAGCATAAAGGATTTAGGGTTTTAAAGGGAGGAACTCTGTCTCCTTGTTTTTAGGACAGTTAGGTCATGACTCAGCAGGGTTTGCAACAATACTGGAGACATCATAAAGCTCGAAGACATGGATTAGCAGCTGATTAAAGAATGTATTTAAGTCATAGATAAGGTTGTTGAAAGCATGTTTTAGGAGTTTCACTCCTATTTGTATTAGGACTCTTAAAGACAGTTAGCTGTCAAGTTGTAATTAAGTAGTTTGTTTTATGAATAGATAGGTGTCAATGTTAGGAATTTGAGTTCTCCTAAAGGATGGATCATAGAATCCAAGGTTGTAAAAACTCTATATAAAGCATGAGAATCAAATTCCTCAGGGTTAGTAATTTCATTAGCAAAAGAAAGTTGTGTTATTGTAAGAAACTGTGGTTTTTCAAACTTAATACAGAGATCAGTTTGACTACTCAAGATTCATAAGAGGTTTATGTGTTTGATGTTCTTATGGTATTTTTCAATTACTTATTTGCAGTGGTATGAGCTTGTGATACTTAGAATTCATTGGAAAATTCTCTAACTTCCTTCACATGCTTGTAAATTGTGTTGATTCACTGTGTTGCTATTTTACTTATAAAACTAAACTCCAAGTGCCTTGACTTCCATGTTTTGCTAATCATGTTGTTTTGTTGAAGACTATCTTGACTCCATAGCCCAATATATGTTTGCTAATCTTTGATTCGACCAGTCAACCAGTTATACATTCATCCATTTTTGTTCCTAGAGTTATCCATCTAATCATTAATAAAAAATCATAAACCTAACTTAGAGAGCCCTCTCAGGTTGAGGAGGCTAAGCCTCAACCAAAAGATTGGTTTGAAAGAGTTACTCAGAGTCTACTTGATCAGCAGCTTATCAGGGTCAGATTTTGTGATAACAGAGGGGAGCCGGTGGGGCTCTTGCCTTTGGGGAAAAATGTTGGCAATTGGGGAAGTGTTTGAATACCTCAATGCAATCACTAAAGAGAGAAGGCCAAAAGTAACCAGCACACATGACTTTCTAGGAAGTGGCCATCCTGGAGAGGTGACCACGACAGGTGCCACTGTGACAGGTGTTTAGCACTTACTCTGCTTCAAGATGGGTGAGTCAATGACGAAAAATAGAATCCACACCGATAAAGGTCGTCATCGATGAGGAGGTAGTGAGGGGCCTAGTATTGAATTCGTTGTCGATCATCATGAGTAAAATGGGGGGTGAACTTTTGGGTTTGAAAATATGTGAGGATATATCCGTACCAAGGATCGTCTGAAGTGATGACAAAAAAGTGTTCATCCAGGAGCTCGTCATTAACTGGCAGATCACGTGCACCAGTGGGTAATTCAAAAATGAGTTCGGTGAGGGCCAAACCTTTCTTACTCTTAGGCATAACAAACTCAAGATCGAATTCCTGGAGGATGATGATCCAATGTGCATACTTCCCATTGATGATCCGTCGACTCAATAGGAAGGTCATGGGGTTGGAGTTTGTTATGACCCTAGTGGTACGCGTAAGGATATAGTGACAGAGCTTTTGGATGGAGAACACGATAGCCAGTGCCAATTTCTCTTCGTGAGAGTAGTTCACAGGGGGACCTACGAGGTTCTTACTAACATAGTAGATAACATGCTCATTTCAATCACCATATTCTTGAATAAGGACCCCAACGACCGAATGGTTGGAAGCTAAGATGTACAAGATGAAATGCTTGGTGAAGTCGGGGGGATTGGTCAAGGGAGTGGAAGTGAGAGCATGCTTCAGGGAATCAAAAGACTGTTGAGAATGGTCATCCAAAACAAATGGAATGGTTGAGCGAAGGAGTCTACGAAACCCATGTGTGGTAATCGCATAGTCAGGTACAAACTTGTGAAGGAAGTTGGCTTTGCCTTGAAGGCTTTGTAATTGGCGCAAGGTACGGGGAGGTGGCAGCTCAAGAATGGCTTGAACTTTCAGGGGGTCAAGAGTGATACCGTCTTTCAACACAATGAAGCCTAACATACGACTGGAATGAACACAAAAGACACATTTCAATGGATTAAGACGAATGTTATACTTGCAACATCAGAGAAAAATGGTGCACAAATCATGAATATGTTGCACCCGAGACCTAGAACGAGTGGTGAGATCATCAAGGTAAGCAAGGATAAGGTGTGCCAAGTCATGAAAATAGTATGACATGGCCCGCTGAAATGTGGCTCCAACATTTTTTAAGCCAAATGGCATGACCCGATATGAAAAGGTTCCCCACGGACTAATGAACGTTGTCTTTAACTAATTGGCACGACGGATACTGATCTGGTTGTACCTAGAGAATCCATCCATAAAGGATAGAACCTCGTGCCCCACACACTCATCAATGATTTGGTCAATAAAGGGTGTGGGAAATTTTTCTTTGGGACAAGCTTTGTTCAGGTCGCGAAAATCCATGCAGACATGAATGGTGCCTTTCTTCTTGAGAACAGGAACTGGGTTGGATACCCATATGGTATACTCAATGGGATAGATGAAATAATCTTGCTTGAGCTTGTCAATATTGGCTTTTGTGGCCTCGCGACGAGAAGGGTGGATGGGTCTCAAATTCTGACAGACAGGAGTGGCATCCACCCATGTGTCGATATGGTGTTTAACAATGGTGGGATCAAGTCCGGGCATCTCAGAGTAAGACCAAGAGAAAACATCACGGAATTCTTTGAAGACCTTGGTGTAAGCTTCAATTTCTTCTGAGGTGCACTGTTCCCCTAAGGTAATGTTTTATTCGACCCTTGGTTTATCTGAAATGTTGATTTTGATAGTAGGAGAGATGTTGGCCATATTCCCTTCTTCACCAATCGAATTCACCATGGATGAAGTCTTTTGATTCCACATCATACTGGCTGTGAGACTTCTATGGTAGGAAGTGTGCATGATGGTTCATATCATCCCAAGGGTAGTTAAGGGTAGACATAGCTTCCATGATGTCCTAATCAAAATGGAAGATGGGTGGACGGGAGGAAGACTGACTACATGATGTGGCGGTGGTACCTGGTGCATCAACCTAAGAAATAAGGTTCACATACGCATCATATTGAATGATAGAAGACAAGTTAGTAGATGGGGGATCTACGGATGTTGAGACCTGGGATTCTGTCAAAAGAGGTTCGATAGAAGCACGTGTAGAAACCTCAGAAAGGTTTTCCTGTGAGGAACTCAAGGATGATGACAGGTAAAGGATATGGCCCGTGGAGTCTGTCATCTCGACATCAATGGGAGGGATCATGATGGTGGGACCAGAGTCCCCCTATTCTGGTTTACTAGTGACACTAGAATCCACAGGTAGAGGAGTAGGTGATCCACTATGAGTGGTCTCGTATTTGTGAAGCACCTCAAGGAAATCGCGAAATTTGTCGAGATGAGGGAAACAATGGGAATAGTGACCATGATGATCGCACAAGGCACAAGGGTGATTTGTGCATAACATTTTGAGATTCTTGGCTGTACATGGTAAGGTAACATGGACCTCAGGGATATTTGACTTAGGGAATGTTTCATGAAACAAAGGTTTAAGATGAGGGAGTTCAGGACAATTATTGGTGTCGTGCCCAACAACTTTACACAAAGCGCACAGAGGTGACAGCTTTGGGGCCTTGGGGGCTGGAGGAGGTTGGGGAGCCTTGTCCTTAGGTTCTTTCCTCTTGGATTTGCCCTCCTGTCTAGATGCTTTCACAATAGGAGTGGGTTCCTATTGAGGTTGTGATGGAACTGGAGTAGCGACAGGGGCTATAGGGACCGGTTGAACTGGGGTCAAAGCATGATAAGGTCTTAGCTGAGTAGGTGGAGTTCTTACAGGGGGTCAATGTACCATACTGGGATCCACAAAGTCATGTTAAGGAGGACCAAAAAAGCCATGACTGGGACAAAAAATATTCCCGGAGGAGGAAATAAGAAAGGTATATGGCCTATAGGGTAATGTCTCGGTGGAACAACTCCTAGATGGTTGAGACCTGGAGGAACAGTTCCTAGTGGGAACATAGGGAGGCACCCACAAATGGAGGAGGTCCTAGGGGGTGGATCTGGATGGCTCAGCTGAGAGGGTAACATCAGGGTGTTGAGGAGCTGGTTGTTGATCAGATGTACCAGACTGCTTGTGAGTAGCCCGTGATGCTTGTAACATGCAAAAACTCAAAGAGTTAGGCTCTAAGAGGAGAGGGGGAGGACCAGGGAAAGCACCCAACAGTGAGGAATCTCTTTAGACTCTGGGTCAAACACCGGTGAGGGGAGTGGCAAAATTTTTATCAGACATTGGCGAGATAATGGACTTAGGATAGGTCACCGATGTCGACTCATAGAATGTCAACTGATCGATGGTGACAATCTTCCCTTCATGGGGGAAGCACATCTTGCGGAAAACCGCAGATGCGATGGCTGACATGGCATATGTGTAACTACAAACCAAGAGAATATTTTAATCTAAAGGGGCATCAATAACCTCAATGTCTATTGGGTTGTGTTATATTCTTTCCACGACTATCCCACGTAGTTAACCAGAGGGTTAGAGGGGGGGCGGAGCCCCCGCTTCGTTGCATCAATTGCATAGTGGGGGGGTCACAGGGGGTTTGAGGGGTGCAGGTAACCCCACTCTATGGGGTCCAAGGCAACGCCCCAGAAAATTTTGGTTTTGGAACCTATGTTAGGTTGGGCGAACCCACCTATGGTTTTGTGCATGATTTTCACACATGTTTTTGGATGCGATGGTTTTCAGTCCATGGTATTGGACATGATGGTTTTCGATCCATGGTATTGGATGCTTCGGCATGTATAAATATGTATTATAACATTGAAAGGAACATAATGAAAAATCAAGCTGGTAGTCCCTATTTTTGGATCTAGGGGAAAATATATCTGTGCATATGTGTTTTATGTGTTATTCTCTCACATTGTTCATTTTATGTGTTTTAGAATTCGTATGCAAGTAATTTCTGTACGGGGTTAAAACCTACATTTGGTATCAGAGCCATTTTGGCTTCAAGGGGATGCCTTGATTGCTGAGGGGTTTCGCTCGGGCCTTTGGTAGACCCTGTTCAGTGGGAGATCTACGAGATCGATTCTAGTGGTGAAAGAAGATGGCGAGCAGTGGAAAGATAGAGATCGAGAAATTTAATGGTCAGAGTTTTGAGTTGTGGAAACTCAAGATGGAGGATCTGTTGATGGATAAAGATCAGTGGATCACTGTAGATCCAGGTACTAAACTAACGGGAGTGTCCAATGAAGAATGGAAGAAGTTGGATCAGAAGGCAAAGATCACAATATGATTGTGTGTCTCAAATTCATTATTGCTGAATGTATCAGGGGAAGCTACAATGAAGGCTTTGTGGGACAAGTTAGGGACTTTGTACCAATCTAAGTCTCCAGTGAATAAACTATTCCTGTGGAAAAAGCTATATGACCTGAGGATGAAAGATGGAGACTCAATGACAGAGCATCTGAACACATTTAATACTGTGGTAAGTCAGTTAGCATCTGTTGATATTAAAATTTCAGATGAAGATAAGTGCATCAGTTTGTTGTGTTATCTACCAGATTCATGGGATAATCTAGTTATTGCAATAGGTAGCAATGCAACTGCCTTGCAGTTTGATGAAATAGTCTCATCCTTGCTGATGGAGGAGATGAGATGGAAAAATATGGGACCCAGAATGGTGATGCCTTGTCTATACGAGGATGGTCCCAGAAGATAAACAAAAATAATTCATCGAGTGGGAGATCTAAATCTAGAGGGAGATCTAAATCTCCAGGGAAACCTGTAAAGGTGGTGTGCTGGAAATGCGGAAAGGAAGGGCACTACAAAAGGGACTATAAATCTAAAGCTCCTAATAAAGGAAAGGGATCTAATGATGCTCCTTCTGTAGAGGCGAAAACCACCTCAGATGAAGGTGGGGATGTGTACTTGGCTTCTTCAAGTACACATGTAGATCATGAGGCATGGTTGATTAACTCAGGTGCATCCTTTCACTTCACTCCCCATAGAGAGTGGTTTTGCGAGTATGAGAAATACGATGGTGGTGATATCTTCTTAGGGGATGATAGGAAGGCTAAAATCATTGGTCATGGAAAAGTAAAGTTGAAGTTTGAAGTTGGAAGGGTTAGAACACTTCCAGGTGTTCTGCATATTCCTGCATTGGCCAAAAATCTGATTTCTATAAGCAAGTTTGATGATGCAAGTGTAAAAATAATGTTCGAGAAGGATACATGCAAGATGGCTTGGGGAGCACTGGTATTGATGTGGGGAGTTCGGATTGGAACTCTATACAAGCTGCAAGGTAGCACGTTTGTTGATGGGTGTAACAATTCTGTGGTTCCTGAAAGTGGAGCAGAAAATCTAGTGGTCTCTGGAGAGAAGACCATGATGTGGCATCAAAGGCTTGGAAATATTGGAGAGAAGGGCCTTTGAATACTCCATGGTAAAGGTATGGTAGAAGGTATGAGTAATAACTCTCTGGATTTTTATTTCTGTGAAATTGTGTATATGGGAAGCAAAATCGGGTGAGTTTCCCCTCTGGTGGTAAGAGGGCGAAACATATATTAGAGCTTGTGCATAGTGATGTGTTTGGACCTTTGAAGGTTCCATCACTGGGTAATTTTGTGTACTATGTATCATTTATAGATGACTTCTCAAGGAATACATGGATATATTTCCTTAAGAAGAAATCTGAAGTCTTTGATAGGTTTAAAGAATTCAAGGCTCTGGTGGAAAACTAGATAGAGAAGAAGATAAAGGTTTTGAGGACAGATAACGATGGAGAGTTTTGCAATAAGGATTTTGAAGAATTCTGTAAGAAGTGTGGTATAGCATGACATAAGACTACTCCATATACACCTCAGCAAAGTGGAGTTTCAGAAAGAATGAACAAGACGTTGATGGAAAGGGAAAGAAGAATGCTAAGTGGTGTCGGGTTAGGACAGGAATTCTAGGCAGAGGCAGTGGAGACAACATGTTACCTGGTCAATAGATCACCTTCATCAGTGTTGGAGGATAAAACTCCACAAGAGGTATGGATTGGTAATAAACCCTCTCTTTCACATTTGAGGGTATTTGGATGTGATGCATATGTACATGTTCTAAAGGAGAAACGAACCAAGTTGGATAGTAAATCTGAAAAGTGCATCTTTATTGGGTATAAGGATGGTTTAAAGGGTTATAAGCTTTGGAACCCAGTAAAAATGAAGGTTGTGTACAACCGAGATGTGGTGTTCATAGAGGTGAAAGATGTTATTAAACATGAAGTCCAACCAAAGGAACCTGCGAAGATAGAGTTTGAACTAAAGGACAAAGAATCAGACTTTACAGCAGAGGAGGAATCAGAAGATGAAGAGCCACAAACTCCGGGTGTGAGAAGATCAGTTCGAGAAAGAAGGTAGCCAGAAAGGTATAGTCCATCTGCTTTCTATTCAAAATTTTCTTTACCTATTACCAGTGATGATCCTAGAACTGTGAAGGAAGCAATAGATTCAGAGGATGGAAATCTCTGGAAAGAGGCCATGGTTGATGAAATGGCATCTTTGCACAAAAATGAGGCTTGGGATCTAGTGGAGTTTCCGGCTGGAAGGAAACCCATTGGCAAAAAATTGGTGTTCAAGAAGAAGACAAATATAGAAGGAAAGGTGGAGAAATACAAAGCTCAGTTGGTATCAAAAAGTTATTCCCAGGTGCCGGGAATTGATTTTGGTGATATTTTTTCTCCTGTTTCCAAGGTAACTTCTATTAGATTACTTTAATCTGTTGTTGCTGCTTTTGATTTTGAGGTAGAACAGATGGATGTGAAGACAACATTTCTTCATGGGGATCTTGAAGACGAAATCTACATGAAGCAAGTTGAAGGCTTTGCGGTGAAGGGTAAGAAAGAACTGATATACAAGTTAAACAAGTCTTTGTATGGGTTAAAACAGTCACCAAGGATGTGGTATCAGAAATTTGATACATTTATACGGAGACTTGGCTTCACTAGAAGCAAATTAGATCACTGTGTGCATTTTAAATTAATTGGTGACTGTGTTATTTATTTGGTCTTGTATGTGGATGATATGTTGTTGGTTGGAAATGACAAAGAAATTATCTAGGATTTGAAGACCCAATTGTCCTCCAAATTCGACATGAAAGATCTTGGTGTTGCAAACTATATTTTGGGCATGGAAATTAAAAGATATCGGGCAAAGAGGAAGCTTTGGTTAAACCAAAGGAAGTATGTCAAGACAATATTGTAGAGATTTAATATGCAAGATAGTAAACCGGTGAAGGTTCCTATTCCTGCAGGTGTAAAGTTATCTGCTGAACAGTGTCCCAAGACACAAGAAGAGGAAGAGGACATGTCCCGTGTTGCATATGCAAGTGCAATTGGTAGCCTGATGTATGCAATGGTTTGTACTAGAGCAGACATTGCACATGTAGTGGGAGTATTGAGCAGGTTTATGTCAAAACTAGGAAAGGAGCATTGGACAGCAGTGAAGCGGGTTTTCAGGTATTTGCGTGGCACTAGTGATTATGGTTTGTGTTATCAAGGAAGACCAGGATTGGACAGAGTGTTGGATATTCATAGATTTGTTGATGCATATTGGGCTGGAGATCTCGATCAGAGAAGATCTACAAGTGGGTATGTGTTTAAAATATTTGGAGGTGCAGTCAGTTGGATGAGTAAGAAATAATCTGTGGTGGCATTATCAACTACAGACGCAGAATACATGGCAGCCACTCATGCAAGCAAGGAAGAAGTTTGGTTGCAAAGATTATGTTCAAGTATGGGGTTAGTATAGGGAGCTATAAGGATAGACTATGACAGCCAAAGTGCAATTTTCTTGGCAAAGAACCCTGCATATCATTCAAAGACAAAGCACATTGATGTTCAGTATCACTTTGTGAGGGATATGATAGAAGACAAAAAGGTGTTGATGGTAAAGGTGGAAACTTTGAAGAATATTGCAGATGCATTGACAAAATCTATGAGCTTTGAGAAGTTCTCTTGGTGTAGAGAAACAATGGACATTGCAGGGTTGTATAAATGGCTAAGCTCTCTTGTGGCCCTCTGTGGAAAGAAAACAACAAGTGGGAGAATGTTGGGTTGTGTTATATTCTTTCCATGACTAGCCCACGTAGTTAATCGGAGAGTTAGAGTGGGGGCGGAGCCCCCGCTTCATTGTGCCGATTGCATAGCGGGGGGGTCACAGGGGGTTTGAGGGGTGCAAGTAACCCCACTCTATGGGGTCCAGGGTAGCGCCCTTGAAAATTTTGGTTTTGGAACCTATGTTAGGTTGGGCGGACCCACCTATGGTTTTGTGCATGATTTTCGCACATGTTTTTGGATGCAATGGTTTTCGGTCCATGTTATTGGATACTTCGGCATGTATAAATATGTATTATAACAATGAAAGGAACATAATGAAAAATCAATTTGGTAGTCCTAGTTTTGGGATCGAGGGGAAAATCTCTGTGTATATGTGTTTTATGTGTTATGCTCTCGCATTGTTCATTTTATGTGTTTTAGAATTCGTATGCAAGTAATTTCTGTATGGGGTTAAAACCTACAATGTCTACATGAACAAATTTTCCTTCAAGAGTCACTGAACAATTGTGATACATGTCGAGAGGCTGGGAGGAGTGACTGTCCCAAGCACTATGGTGAAGTAAAATTGTAAGTGCGGACACAAACAAATTCCTCTAGCCTGATAATGGGTCTAGCCACAATTGATACATTCTATGGAAGATTTTCTTAGGTTAGAACCAATTAAGAGGGCCTACCTCTTAGTACACTTATCCCATTTGATGATGTCCTTGCTTTCTCGCTCCAGCTATCTCTCGCTTCCTTCTTTAAACACCTGAAACAAGTAAACAACAACAAACAACAATCGTGATAATAGACAAATTGTAATTCAACCTACTTAAAAAGTCAAGAAACATTAAGCCATGAACATGTAAGATGACAAATCATGTAGGAAATCAATTGATAGTTTCATATATATTGAATCAAGAAGAGATTACAACCATTGTATTGACGTTGTCATTCTCCTCTGACAAAACCAGGTTCCCACACACTTCTGCTAGCATTCCATGATGGCCTCAACAATAATAGTTTTAAGGCTCTTCCCTTTAGGTTTCACATTAAACCAAATTCACACTTCTCCCTCACACAACTAGAGAGCTACAACTGAAACCTTTGTGATCAACAACAATTCTGAGTAGAAATCTGGAGGCTCGGGAGACGGAATGGTGAGTGCTAGGGTTTGCTATCGCAGGGATCTGAAGGTGGCCGCCGCCGGTCCAAAGACTGACGTAAAGGCTGAAGGCGATACAGTGGTTGGAGATACGGCGTGCATCATTCTTCATGGTGCCGAAAGGGTCCTCTTCAAGGAAAATTTTAAGGATGGAAAATTTTCTTGAAGTTTAAAACATTGGTGAATCTCACTAATCCCTAATATGCAAATTATAAATGTTTATTGATATATTTGTAAAATTAATCAAATTTATAATTATTTTATATATAGTCTCTACATAATGTTGGCGATTTTTAAGGTAAAATAATTTTATATTCTAAAATTTGGGCGAATCGTCTTTTATAAAATTGGAAATTGGCGAATCTTTTTTGTGGAAAAATCATGGAAAATACTCCTCTTTGCGGCTTGGTGCAGACAAGGATCCCAAATCCTTCCAGATCGATATGGAAACGTATCTGTGGGTTTCTACGACTTAAGGAATCATATTTTTATGAAACAGAAATGCCAGGAATCGCTCAAAACAGATGCAAATAGAGACAGGTCCAAAAAACCTGGTAAGATCCATGGTCTGGTCGCTTTTCCGAATCAAAGCTTAACTGAATACGCCGAGGGTAGTGATCTGTGTGATCGACCCTTACAGCAAGGTATACAACGGGATCAAGCTGTGAGATCCCAAACGGTGGATCACCTCGGTGCATGGTCAAACACGGAAGATCCTAGGGTGATGAGCAATGGGGGGCCAAACTACGACTATGATCAAGGCCGCCGCCATGCCGCACTGCTTTTTGAGAGCAAGAAGCGCCAGAACAAAAAAAGAAATGATAGGGGGGTCTGCATGCTGCAGATCTGCTCCCCCTTTCAAAGCAGTGGCCAAATCTTTTCAGATCCGGCCCAGATCTACCTGAACCAGCCAATATTCGAGACCCCAGGCAGCAGATCGGTAACACCAAGCACAGATCGAGCAGAGGGGAGGCAGATCTAGACATGCACAAAGGAAGACAACACAAAACGAGACCGGATCTGGAAGTTTGGTCACAGCCAGAGCTTGATGATTTCGTCAAGTCCTATGAAACGCAGGCCCTTATATGCCGTTTTAACAGTTTTTGGCCAAAGCCAATGGATCTATTCCACTGGATCTTCACCAATTGGACCATGGAATGTGACATACACCTATGTTCCAAGGGGTTCTTTATAGTAAGATTCACATCCAAGGAAGTCAGAGATACAATCATCAGCGTTGGGCCATGGTTTTGGGGAACAGCAGGGCTGTTCATGACCCCATGGTTTCCAGATTTCGACCCAAACACAATGACTGTATCCATAGTACCAGTTTGGGTGCGCCTATACAACCTTCCTCTTCACTTCTGGAGTGAACAAGTCCTGGAAGGTATTGGGAATAGCATAGGGAAATATATCAAAACAGATCTGGAAAGGATTGATGAAAGGATCTACACCTTCGCACGCATTTGTGTGGAAGCAGATCTAAGCAAAGGGTTGCCGGACAACATAAGGTTAATATACAAACAACAGAATTGGTTACATGCACTAGACTATGAAAACACAACTTTCAGATGTAGGCTTTGTAGGCAGACAGGACACCTGCAAAGCTCATGCCCAGAAGCCAAAAAAGTAAACAGTAAAAAGAAGCAGAAAGGGAAGCAGAGGAAAGGATGGAAATACACCACCCCAGACTCAGCGGACGAAGAATCAGAAGCGGAGGAGGAAGAGCCTATTGCAGAGAATGCAGAGGTTCCTCAAGAAACAGAGACACAGAAGGGTACCACATCGGCCACAAAGGACCCACAGATTCACTCAAATCAGGCAGAGAAGAATCAGACAGAGATGACAAGTGCGGACCAAAGTATGGGAGGCATTAAACGACATCACCAGTCAGACACTTCAGACTCAGACAAAGATCCAGGTCCACAACATGTAGAAACACAGTTAGTAATTGCTTCGATTGAGCCCACTCAAGGAGAGTGGCGCAAGGTCGAAAAGAAAAAGGGGAGAAAAACTTGAAGCGTGAGTTTTACTCACTGCCGGTATTCAGTTTTTCTTCCTTTCTCTCTTCTCTCTTTCTCCTTTCTTATTCTTTGTGCACGTTAGTCTGTTAACGTTGCGGGGGGTGCGTCAGCACTCGAATCCTTGGGAATGCTCAGCATATGCAATGTAACTTTTTATTTTTTTTCTTAATAAAAAGTTTGCTTTCTCTTCGGAAAAAAAAAAACTAGAGAGCTACAACTATGAATAGCTTGCTGTTTACTCCAAACTTAATTAGCACTAGCACACCAATATTAACACTACTAACACTAGCTTATGCTTGGGAAAATGGAGATTTATATAGCACGAATGGATAGGAGATGGATACTCTTCTCATGGGATAAATTCTTATCTCTTGAGGTAGTTCCATCATTATATGGGAAAGGAGCCCCAACTAACATCCTCGACCCCATCCGACCAAACCATTTACCAGATTTCCATTACGAAGCTTCTAGAGCTGGAAGCTTTGGCTCTTTATTTAAAAAATTTCCATAAGAGGACCAGCGCAACTGGAACAAGGCTCAGTTGCCCGGTCGGTGCTAGGGACATTGTTAATTCCTGCATATTGGCACTAGGAGGACAAGGGCCATTAGAGCTAGCCTTGTAAACTGGGAAAAACATAAGATTTTGAGGAAATGGTGCAAAAGGGAATTTCTCTGCTCATGAAGAGGGACATAATGGGAGTTTCTTCATGAAGGGTAAGGATGTAGGGTTCACTGTAGAGGTCTTCCAGGATCAAGGAATGAGGAGTATAGGGACATTGAAAAAATGATATGTAACAGATGCCCCCTAAAGCGTGAAGGCCAAACTAGAATGAGGGATGAAATGCTTTATGAATCAGTGTGGGGAACCATAGTCTGTCGTTGGAAAACCTGCAAGAAAGTACAAATACATATACATAACTGAAGACTCTGTCAAATGATACATGAATCATGGCATGGACACAACTATCCAAAGAATGATAATGTAAATGGATCCAGGTATGGGCGCAACCAGCCGTCAAAGAGTATCATAATGAAACCAAGGTATGGTCGCAACCATCCAATAATGAGAAGGATCACAGATGATAAATCATGGTATGGTCACAACCATCCATCTAAAAGAGACATGTATATCAACATAACCATGTCACACCACTTTACAACCTAGACATTGTGTGATCTGAGCCCAGGGTCTTGCACTCCAACACGACCCGATCAAAATACAAATTCTAACATGCGAATAGATGTGTTGACGCCGAACATGCTAGAAAGTCACTTGATTACTGGAAGTTTGGCAGCTTTGGATCCATAGGATCGGTGGTCATGATAACGTGGCAGAGATCAAATGGAAGGAAAAAATGAATGGCCCAACCCAGGAAGGTCAACGATACAAAGGAGGATATCCCAACCCAACACGAAGCATAAAGTGTCATGTTCAAGAGTGAGCTGCTGACACAACTGATTAGATTTCCAAATTTTCCCCCACCATTTTTGGCAACTACCCCAATTATTTTTTAATCACATGCTTGAAGGGGATAACATATGCTTGCACTATAAGTTCATCCTTTGAATGAATCCGACCTGGTAAGTTTAACGAGCCCTAGGAAGGAGAAGCTCATGTTCGTCATGACAATGAATCCGATGTTGTTTGATATTTTAATGAGTCCAACAAAGGTGTAACTAAGTATCTTTTTCATATTTAGAGAGTTTGAGAAAGACACATAAAAGAAAACTCCACATGGTCCCTTGTCATATGTTTGTGTCTCTCGAGCTCGAAAAGGTAGAAAATGATACTTGAGAGAACCGCTTGACCATTTCAGTCAAGGAGTACCTTTTTTGTAAATAGTGTATCCCAATCTGAAAAAGGGGTAAACTTATACTGGTCACATGACATTTCACATCCATTAACGAGTTTGAAACGACAAGGGATCGACTATATTTTCGCTTTTAAAGGGTCGGAAAAGAGCTTGAAAGCGGACCCCCCATTTTATTCTCTTTTATGAGTCAAAAGGGAAAAATACTTGGCAATCTTTTCATATGAGTTTAACGAGTCGAGAAAAGAGCTGAAATGTGACTCGTCATCATCGTTGAACATCCATCACCTGTCGCTGTGCAAAAAGGTAAAGTGCATTATCCAATTCTTGAGGCAAAATAGGTTAAAATATTTACAAAAACCTAATATTTTCATGAAAAACTAAATAAAAAGGAGAAAAGTAAATATATTTTTACCATTTACCATTTTACCTTGCTGTGAAGACTTTTTACTCACTTTTTCCCTAATTGTTCCAGAGCAGATTGTAGGAGATCCGGGAGGTCATTCGCCGAGCTGCCAATTACAGGTAAGAGCCAAGGCCCTGAGCTCCATTTTCATGCCTTTTATTCCTATTTTTAACCATTTTTAGGTTTTTTGAGGGGGGTTTTATCAAAAGTTTTTCGCCCTTGGTTAACGAAACTTCCGAGCATGGAATTGCATTGGCCGAGGGTAATTAACATGGCCTATCACGCCGTCAGTCCAACTGTTCTTAAAACAGGTGCATAGGCACCATGAATAGAGAAAAACCCTATTTCCTCACAAAACCATTGTTGAAATTTGAAATTTATGGGCCAAGCATGATTGTTGACTCAAATCTATGGATTTGACAGGAAAGAATCACTGAAAATGGTAGACTAGAAAGAACGGGAACATGAGGTTGTGGACACCCAGGTAATGAATGATCCAAATTTCCTGGAAGCTTTGAGGGCTTGTGGGCTCCTCAAATTCTTTCTCACACCAGGGATGCGCATCCAACCTGAGTTGCTTCGGTACGTGATTAGTCTTTGGGACATAAATCAGGAAATATTCGTCATTGGTGACCAAGAACTGGAGTTAGAAACTTTAGATATATATTTCATCATAGGATTGTCCCGAGGAGGGTAACCAGTCAACTTGTACATGCCACGACCGAATGGGGCAAGCATATCCATGTTGCTTGTTGAACATTGCCTTGAGACCCTCAAATCTCAGAGTGGGAAGATTGAGATTTCCATTGTTCAGGACTTGACACTGAGAGTGCTATTGTTGAACATCAACTGAGTGGTAGGGTCCCAGGCAGTGCACGAGACTAACAAGTCGAAGTTCCTGTATGCTATCAACTGCACAACACCTACGATATTCAACTGGGAAGAGGCCATGAAGATCAACATAAAGCATTAGTTGACCAAAGCTAAGGCAGGGAACTTGAAGCAATTTTTCTTCGGATCTGTACTAATGACCTTTTTCCTCGAACAAGTGCCACTATTCCAGTACTAGTTGACTGAGATTGATCCTCCCATGCCACGTGACCCGCAGATGGCCCGCTGGAGTCGTTTGATGCCCAGGATCACTAGGGGCCAGCACATGTTGTAAAGAATTGCATTCTTTTCATGGCTACGACGACAGAAGATCGTTGTGGAGGACTGGCCATACAGTGGCACTGACTTCCGTAGAGATCTGGACATGCCACTACCAGATGGAGAGGATTTCAATGATGAAGGTAAAAAATCAAATTTTTAATTTTGTGATTTTTTAATTTTTTTTAGTATATATGTGTTTATAACATTTCTCTTGTTAATGCAGATGTTGGACCAAAGCGGCCTGCTGGGATGTCCCCAATAGTGCTATGGGGTAAAATGCACGTGTATGGAGAATGAAAACTACCCTCAAAGGCCTTCCCGAGACCTTCGACAAACTGTAAGATTATCTGTAGAAGCTACCAAGTTATACACATGTTCATCTATTAATATCAATTAACAAAGTTTGGAAAGAGGATTAACTCAAGTCTTCTTCTAGATTTGTTTGGAGATCTCAATGCAGCCAAGAAGAACTCCTTCAAAGCCGACTCCAAATCAATTCCTGCACAAAGGAAAGGCAAACACAATCACCGCATACAACCTTGAAAACTAATATATGAATGCACAATGAACATCTATTTGCATACAACTAAACTACTCATCTAAACAAGTATCAAATGAACAACTTAATGAACAAGGTTACCGACACCATGGAGTAGGAAACACAACTGCAGTTATGTATTAATAATGGAAGAGTGATTACAACCATATGTTGTATCAATCTTCCTTTGCCCCTTCCGCTTCTCTCTCTCTCTCTCTTCTAGCTCACTTCTTCAAGTATGTGACAGTTCACAACAACTTAGTAGGCTATCATTTCAAATTCTCTGACCCCTTTCACAATGACCCTCTCACTGCTTATATAGCAATCAGTTTAGGGTTGCCAAGTTCCTCATAGAGTTCACTAGGGCAAAAGCAATGAACTTGCCCTGCTTTCCAGCTCTTTCCCAAATAGTTTGATTTTTGGAAGTTTCCTTGCTTTTCTTGAGAAAATTTAGGGATAAATATGTAGATATTTGTGAGTCAATTCGTTGTTTTGATCCACTGAACTTCCCTTAGTTTCACTAACGCTACCCTTGGTCTAACAACTTGAGTTAATAGGGTCACTAACACACCCTTAGGCTTGGTAACAAACTTTATAAAGTAGGTTTTCAGTGTGCAACCAGCGTTAGTGTGGAATCAAGGCCTACAATTGTGGTATTTGATTCAGTCATCATGTCTTTCACCTCTGAGTTGATGAGGAGGTCATTTTGTTGTATAATAGATGCCCCCTAAAGTATGAGATCAGAGGCAGAGATGATGGCTGAAATAATTTACTGAAACTATAATTTTTCTTGTCAAAATGTAGAGAGAGAGAAGCTTCAGGCGGCAAGGGAAACCTGATACAACACATATATATAAAACTGCTAAAATCATGTCCTAAGTCGGGCATTCCCATGCTCAGTAGCTATGTCAGAGTAATATTCTCAAAAGAGATATGATGATACCGGTTGCCAATAAGCACAATGCGAGTCCAGTGTCATAATAGAATCATCCTGAAACAACTGTCTCCAAAAAACAATATCCGCAGCTTGGGAGAGGAAACAAGGTTGAATGATGTAAGCCTCTACCCAAGGTCTTGATCTCCACTTCACTGAACAACATAGATCGATACATACGAATATATGCGTTGACATTGAACATGCATGAAATCATCTCATTATTGGCCAATAATGGAGACCTTTAACAGACGCAAGGAAGGCCACCGATAATGGTGATGGTCTCCAAGATGCACAGTACAAACTAGTGAGTGTGAAAGATGTCTTTGTCGTCGAACACCCATAGAATCGCTTAATCAGGAGCCAATAATGAGAACCCCTGACCAAGCACAAGGAAACCTGCCACTAATGTTTGCAAGTACCAAGGCATTGAATGTGTTTCTAGGTTATCTTCCTAGATAGAGTGTTGAAGTCGATAGGAAGAAACCTGTCGAAAGGTAGGCAATAATGTGTCCTACATCAATCGACACGAAATGGGACAAGAATGATTTTGTTTTTTGAGGAATCTTTTGAGCATTTGGGTCTAAACAATGGAGGGCATGATGAAAGGATATGTTTGATCGGTTGATGGAGGAAACAAATGGGTAACCCTTGAACAATAGAAGGCACGACAACAGTTTTAACCAGACAACACTAGACTCATGAACACTATAGAGTGTTTAGGATACAGAGACGCAATTACATTAGGGTATATAGTCTAAAAATCATAGGATGGTAGGGTTCATATTGAGAGGCCATCAAAAGGATGTTTATCTGAGGGAGTGCCATGTTCAAGGGAACGACTACTGCCAAACCACGCTTCCTAATACGAAATACAGTTGTATTGTCCACTTTCCTCGTTTGATTAATTTTATGAGTCCAGACAGGTAAACTCATCGATCTTTTCATATTTAAAGAGTCTAAAAAGGACCGAAAAAAGAGCGACTCTTTGCCCTATATGATTATTTTAATGAGTCCAAACAGGTAAACTTGTCGATTTTTTCATGTTTTAAGAGTCTGAAAAGTATCGTAAAAAGAACGACTCTATATCTTGTCTGTGTAATTTAAAGAGTCCAGACTAGACAACTCAGTGGCCTTTTCATATTTAGAGAGTCTGAAAAGATCGTAAAGAGAGACTCCATGGTGGTCCCTTTGTCATAGTTGTTAACCGGGTGCAACAAAAGGTTAATAGTATACCCGGATCAGTTACTTTTCCGTTAGTTTAATTTATTGAACCCGGATAAAGAGAAACCTATTTTCAATAGATGTCGACCTCATTTTGTTACGAGTACGAGGCGATGGACTAAACTCGTTTTTCATCATGAATTTTTAATGAGTCACGTGATGACAAACTCAATACCTTCATTTAAAATTTTTAATGAGTCAAATGAAGAAAACTCAGGGTATCTTTTTTGGTTTTGTGAGCGAGAAAAAGAGGGAAAAGAATGGCTCATCCCTTCTTCAAAGTATTAATGAGCTCAAAGGAGGGGAAAAACTTGGGGGATTTTTCGATTTAAGAGTGAGAAATGGTCCCAAAAAAGAACATGATCTTGCTACTGCCATATATTTTTAACGAGCCTGGTAACAAAAACTCGGGAATTTTTAGTTTAACGAGCGAGAAAAGTACCTAAAAGAATGCTCGGGTCATTTTATAAAGTTTAACGAGCCTAAAGCCAAAGCTCGGGATTTTTTCGATTTTAAAGAGCGAGAAAAAAGTGCCTAAAAAGAATTCTCCCTTGGTGTTTTTTCAGTTTAATGAGCTGGAAAAAGATCAAAAAAAGAGTTGCTTAGAGCATTGTTGTATAGATTTAACGAGCGCAACGATGAAAACTCAGAGATGTTTCTTATTTTTTAAAGAGAAATAAAATATCACAAAAAGTTCTCTAACCATCGTCGCATAGATTTAACGAGCTCAATGATGAAAACTCGGAGATGTTTATATTTTTTAAAGAGAAATAAAATATCTCAAAAAGTGCTCTATTGAGAATTGCATGCAGCTTTTACTGCTTTTCATTCCTGAAGGTGCTTTCATCAAAAAGCGGTAAAAAGTATAAAAAAGGCAGCAACTCCTATCATATGGGTTCATGCATGATAAAAAATCATGGAGAATGGACTACTTCCTCTTTAATGATTTCAGAAAATCATGTCTCCAAACATAATATAAGGAAATGCTTTGAGCTTTCACATGCATCATTTTCACTATTTGAGATTTTGTGAGAGCATTCTGGAGCTAAAGAGGAGCATATTTTCCGCGGACCATTGCAGGAGATCCGGGCAACCATTCGACGTGCCATCAGTCCCAGGTGAAAGCTAAAACCTTGCTCTATGCATTACTGAACCTTTCTTGATAGTTTTATGGGTGGAATTTTGTAGATCTGAGGTGCCCTAAAGCCTTATTTGCGCACTAACACCCTCTAGATGGCTAGTAGGGAGCATTAAATGCTTTCTATGAGCCACTGGAGGGTGTTAATCCTCCCTGTGTAGCACTGGGGGTAGTGTTAGAGCTAAAGGGCGTAGTGAAAACCCTCATGCATGGATTCCTTAAGTGTTTTTTCCCCATTTTAACTATTTTTAGGGTTATTTTGTGCAAGTTTTAGGCCGAAATGACTCACCTATGGAGAGAACGGGCCCATGATAACGAGGAATTGCTAATGTGAAACGATCCAGCATGCATACTTGCATTGCACCGCTGCGGTTTACTAAAGTATGCAAATCTGGAGCTAATGAAAGGGCAGGAGGATTTACTGAGATGGATTATCCAGTGTTGGGATGAACACGAGCAAGTGTTCAGGATTGGAGATTAGGTGCTAGCTATTGACCATGATGACATATATTTTTTGACTGGTTTGTCGTGTCGTGGGGCATAGGCAAACCTCACCGGTGGCAGGCCAGATCCACAATCTACCTCAGAGTTGGTGCAATCCTACTGCATCCCTGAGAGTGGACTAGTCAGCAACAGAGTCCCCATAGATAGGATAAGGTCTAGGTCTATGAGGGCAGTTTTATGGTTGATTGTGTGATTGGTAGGGTCAAAGAGTCCCCACGTTGCGACAAAGGTCCAACTGTTGCTTGTAGTTGACTCTGTCCAGCCACAAATGTTAGACTGGTGTGAAGCAGTGCTTCGCTAATTGAAGGCAGAATTAACAACATGCAAGACTCGTACACAACACAGTTTTGGGTACAGTACTATCATAGTCTCATTCTTCCTTGAGAGGGTACCTGTTATGCGCCAAAGGATGAGGTTAGGTCCCCTTGATCTGAGGGAGCCAAGGCAAGGTCACTGGTCATCACTTGATCCTCACACAGGAGGAGGACCGATCTGGCATTTCTTCAACAAAGATTTCTTCCAGTGGATTCGTAGCCAAATTGTGATAATTGATGACAATGCTTATGAGGGTATGGACGTTATCGGCGACCCAGACTTGATGCTACCGCCCGAGACCAACTAGGGTCCTCAAGGTGAGAATAATTTTTGACAATACTTTAAGTATTTTTTAGCTTTTGAATGTTTATGTAATGTTTTTATAGGCAAAATAAGTACTGACATGAAACTTTTATGCTTAACACAGATGTGGCGCCATTACGACCTGCAGGCGAACCTCGCCATGTGCGACGAGGAGGCCAACTACTTGCTGGAGGGGGCAATGCCGACAGTCTCTACGAGGTTCTGAGGAACCTGGAGGGTTTGACCATGGGTGTCCCCCCCTTCCTATGAGGGAGATTCCCGCTCATATGCAGCGACACACAGTTGGTGTACCTAAGCGTTTTCTTGTTCCTCTTCGGAGGGTAGCTAGAGTAGTTTTAGCATTTCTGGAGCAATAGGCTCTTTTTAGCAGGTGTTTTGGCGTAGCCACATGAGTGTTTGTAGCTGGGATTTTATAGCCATTTTGTACTTAAAACATCCAAGTTTTGGAATATTTTGATGTAAAAGACTGGATGTCGATCTATATATATACAAACATTTTTGGTATTTTGGTGGTGTAAATGTGTTTTTAAATGTTTTTTGTAACAAATTTTTAACTCAGTAAATGTTTTAATTTTCATGCATGCTTCTATAAATAATGAGACAAATGCCAATATAATACATAGTTAGATAATGAATCAACAACTGTATTTAATTCTCGAGGAACATGTTCATATGTGATTATTTCAAATCGACGTTCTAGGAGTCGCACCCTTAGATAATGACGTAACAAGGTTGGATTACGAATGTGATAACAGTTAGTCAATTGCATAACGACTAGCTAGGAGTCTAACCTGACCACCATATTGGAGATGTCCCTTGACGACGCTTTCGTGAGAAGTGAAATGACGGACATGTACTCGGCAATATTGTTGGTGGCGGTACCAAGAAAGACCCCCCTGGAGCAAAATAGTTCCGACTTGGGTGTGTAAATGACCCAAGCAGCTGATGCAATGTGCCGTGTGTGATGACTAGCACCATCTGCATATCCTACGTATGCTAAAGGTAATGAAAACATCTCCATTGCGAGAAGAATGCATGAGACGAGTACTCCACTAAATAACAAAACAATCCAATCACACCAAAAAGGGAAACAAAACTTATGAATACATAAAATTACAAAGCATATGCCTAGTGCAATACTAGGCATAATACTTTTTCAGATAGAGCCCATATCTAGGCTCCTTGAGCGGGACTCCTTCCTGGTCCTGTAGTTCATATGCCCCTGTGGGGAGGACTTTCGTTACGACATAGGGACCTAGCCTTTTGGGTTGAAGCGTGCATGCCTCCAAGAGGTAATCTTTTGGATGATAGAGCAACACAAGGTCACCCTCTTGGTAAGGAGGAAACTTAAGCTCTTTTGCAAATAGGGATTGTACCTGGCGCTTGTGAGCCTTGAGTGCCAAGTCGGCATCTCGATGGGTTTTATCCATCTGTTTAAGGTATAGTAAGCGTTCTTCTTCAGTCGTAGTGCTGGGCATGGGTTCAACAACTATTTCCAGGGAAGGGATCTGATACTCAATGGGTTTGTCATCATCGTAAAACTAGATCTCATGTGCGACAGTCAACGGATTAATGTCGGGCATTTCCTCGTGAGACCCATTGAATACATCGTGGAATTCCTGAAATAGGCAGGTGGAGCTCGCAATTTCCTCAGGATTGCAATCCGCTCTCATCTGGATGTTTTCCACGATGCCTGTCTTGACAGAAATATCGATGGGCAATGACCTAGAAGTGTCGCCCATGTTTCCTTCTGCATCCAAAGTTTGGATGGTCGTATATGGAGAGGAAATGATTTCTGGTATGTCAAGGGACAAGATTTGAAGAGGTATCATGTCTGAATTAGATATCGAAACATGATGGTGCCAATCCTCCCAATGTTTCTCTCCAAAACTCATGATTTCCTGAATAGCTTCGTCCGTAGGAAGGAGTTGATTGAATGGATCTAAAGGAGGAGTGGTTATGGGAAGGGCGGTGGTACCATCGGCAGTAACCAACATGACTGGAGATGCAGATGCGGATTGAATGGCTTGGTAGGCCAATTCAGCTGGTGACAACGGCATCTGGTCTCCGAATGTGTCAAGGTCGGAAGGAGCCGGTAGGATCCATGGATTGGTTAGTTCATGAGGAATAGATGAAAGCATGTTGACCGTCTGTGAAACCTTGGGTGGCTGAAGAGGAAAACATCCCATGAGGGAAGAAGCCTTCAGTAGACCAGTACCTAAATTGACATAGCAGTCAGTTCCACCTCCTACTAGGGGTATGAAGCCACTTGGTAATGGTGAATAATTGGGGGTGCAGAAAGACAATTGATCTACTGTAATAACCTTTCCATCCAATGGAAATAGGATGATGCGAAAGACAATAGATACGATGGCTGTCATGGCATATGTCCAACTGTGACCCAGCAAGAGATTATAGTCGAGTTTCTTGTCTACGACTTCTATGTCCACCATTACAGTTTTCCCATACAAAGTGATGGGGAAACTGGCTAGGTATCCTTTTGGGATAAAGGTGTGGTTGTCGAAAGCTTTAAGGGAGTTCAAAGGCGGGGATAGGGTTGGGGAACCCAGGGCATGAAGCCGACATGACGCAGGTAGAAGCACCTTCGTTGATGACAGTTCTATGTATACCTTTACCTTTCGAAGTGATATGCACCTAGAATGCAACCTGGTGAGAAAGGGGAGGTTTACACTTGCCCATGTCGAAAATAGCAAGCAGGGAATCCATTGGGTCAATACCTCCAATAGCTGAAAGGAAAGCTTTCTGTTGCATCAGGCACGTTTGTAATACTTCGAGCACCGACATAGCCGACGGTGCTTGTGCCAAATCCTCTACAATGTTGCAGTGTTGGGCGGCACATGTAGATGTATTGTGCATTGTGCATTAGAGTGGGGGTCGAATTACAAGGTCATCAGTTGGCCTTTCGATATGGAAATCATTAGGTGGCGGTGTGTTTTGACCTAAGGATGGTTCTACTGCAGGAGCGACAGGAGCTCCATATGATTTGGCTCTTATGGCGAGTTCTACCATTTCAAATGTGTAAACGGTAGAAGATCCTTCACCAGCCGAAGGATGTTACGAACCATCATTGCCCCCTTGCGGGGGTTGTGGTTGGTTTGCAATAAGATTTTGCTGCTGTTGAGTGGGAAAAGGATTTCTAAGGACAGTGGGGGCCTTACCAGAATCCATTTTGGCAAGGTATTCTGTGCATTCTTGAAGCCGCAGACAACGCCAAGTCATGTGGTCTTCAGCATAGAGTTTGCATGGATATCTGGTGGGTTTATCCTTTTCCTCGTCAGTAGGTGCAGCGGCCTTCTGTTTTAGGTTGGGCTGCTTTGGTGACTACTCTTTAGAAGGAGTGATCTTTTTCTTATTCTTCTTGTTCTTTCCACTGGATTTTTGCGTAGACTGCACAGAGTTTATCGCAGTGGCAGGAAGAGCAGTCGTATTGGTAGAGGGGTCCACTACCATCTTGGTAATGGAACCACTGAGTTGTTTTACAGTGGCCCCAGAGGTTGCGCCGACAATCCTGTCAGTGTGCACTCTAGGGTGCTGAGTGGTGGAAGCATTGGGGTTACCAGGAGCATTGGGGATTATGTCGTAAAGAGTGCCAGACTGTGAATATATCAGATCTAAGTGCTGGGCACAACGTATGGATTGGTCTTCTATGACCGCACCACCTAGAACGACATCTCTAGTGATTTGCGGGAGTAAGGACTTGCAGAACCAGTCCGTTAAGAGAAAGTCTGGGATGGGAGCTTTTACTAACCTCTGCCTACGTCTCCATTCATGAATATGATCGGAGATGTGGGTGGCAGTATCCTGACGAAATGAAGTGAGGAGCTCTGTCCCAGTCTCATAGTGGATAGGTAACTGGAAGTGCTTTAGGAATTCCATCGCTAAATTGTCAAAGGTGTTTACTGACACGCGTGGTAACTCAATATACCATTTCGCTACATTGCCAGTGAGGGTACGGGGAAAAAGACGTAACCGGACACTATCATCCACCATAGAGTTTGAAACACACCAGAGATGGTAGGTGGTGATATGGGTGCCCAGATCCTCCCCTTGTTTTCCATCGAACTTTGGGATGTCCATTGGTATTTTATGTGGGATCGACGGCCATTGTAAGTTGTGATAGATGGGGTCGTTTTTCAACTTGTATAAGTCGGGTATATCCAATGTTTCCAAGAAAGGTAGAGAGTTAGGTGCCCCCGACTCAGACCATGGTGATGACGGATGACTTGAGGAGCTTTGTGCTCCTCCCATCATTTGGTTCCCCATATTATACATGGGTTGCGTGGTGTAGCAGTTGCTTTGAGGTATGGTGTTGTAGAGTGGATTTCCATGAGGATTTTGATACTGGGGTATGGAATTTCCCCTAGTATAAGCAGTGCCCCCTTGACTCATTTGAAGATGTGAGTAGGGTGCCTCCATGGATTGGTTGGGAACCCCTTGGGGATTCCCGCCCAACATAGAACTAACCACTTGTCCTTGATTGACAGAGGGAACACTCATGTCAATTAGCGATTGACCATGCATGCCTGAGAATGGAGGGGGAACTGTTACGTTCCCTACCAGCATGTGCATATTGGGAACCCCCCAAGGTATATGAATCTGGGGGTTTGAACTATACATTGGCGGCCGACCATGTTGTTGGTAAACGGGAACCGTGCCCATAGTGCCACATTGAGTGTTATAGGGAGCACTGTATGTGGCACTTGTCGAAGGTATGCAGTTTGGCACCATAGGGGTGGAACCTGGCATCTGCTGGGTTCCACTCATAGAGGGTGTCATGTGAGTGGTTGTACTTGGGACAAATGGGATAGCGGGATTCCACATTACTGGTGTTGTGATGACTGTCGACTGGGGGAGTGGTGAAGGACCAAAAGTGTCCCTAAAGTTCCACAACCCGTTAGTCGTTGACTGGATAGATGGAAATGTTCCAACTACCGAAGTAGGAAGTACAGGTACCACAGGAGCCAAGATAGGTTCCAACGAATTCGTGAGTGGAGGGTTAAAGGAAGGAATAAATCCTCTGGTAGAGAAATCCTCCAGTAAAATTGAATCGTCGGTTGTCTAAGCAGATCCTATGTGAGATCTAGGAGACTGATCCCCTGAAGATGGGGAATCCCATTCAATGGAACTCGACGGATCTTCCACAATGAGTGGAGGAAGTCCTAACAATGGTCTGGAGTGATGACGAGGGCCGGATGTAGCCACGATGACCGTTAATTTTTATCAATAAATTTTATCGTGATATTCTTTAAAGTCTCAAATGATAGCACTTAGTTACCTAAAAATATAAAAATTACACTAGATGGATTAATCAACAAACAGAGGGAAATTACCTCGTCTGATAAGCACCAATCACTGGAGATGAAACCCAGTATCTCAATGAATAACAGAGAAGGATGGCCAAATGTATGGTTACGGTTACTCTAGAGCTTCACCTGAACCTCAGATTGAGGGGCCAAGTACTCTCATGAAGACGAGCACCCTCCCAAAAACTGAAGACAGAGTAGATTCGTCTGTGTTAGGTACCAGGATAGCCCATCCCAGTCACCTTGTGTAAGTCCCTATAAGTTTGGCCACTAGAGATACCTCAGATCACAGACACCACCAGGGGGGACATAGTCGTAGATAACACACTGTGTGGGCATGATACCTGAGTCCCCAACTCAGTTCCGAAATCCCCAAAGGGACCCCCAATACACATAATGCCCAAAGGATTTGTAAGAGAAGGCAGGCTACCTTCAATTACAGTCCGATGTTGTCTCATATTTCGCTCCGCTTTTACTGGAGTGGTCCCAGTAGTATGAGTACAGAAGGAATTTTTCGCTCGTTAATGACACTAGTTTTGGTTTTCGACCTTGGGAAGTTCACTCACATGCTTATCCCAAGATCCTAACCTAGCTAATGTTGGTTTGCTCAAAAGAGTAACTGATTGATTTTAATGTAAATTTTATGTGTACTTGATTATTGTCTTCGGTAGGGGTGTTGACGTATGAAATATGGTGAGACTCTTGACTCAATAAATCATGTAGAAACAATGCTTTGAATTTTTTTTTTTTCAATTTGATGCATACAAGTTGTATTCTACATATTCATATTTTTCACATATTCATAGTTTCGTCTATGCATCTATAGTCTTTCAACACATGCATAACCAAAAGATTCTTTTCCAATATTTCCTAACAACTACTTGAAACCAAAATGAAGCAACTCACAACTATTTAAACAGAAGGATGAATACAAATTGTCATTCTTTCTTTTAAAAAAAATGTTTTTAAGAGAGAAAAACCAAAACTTTTTTCCTAAAAATAAATTTCTAGGACACCAATTTTGCTGACATAATGCAGTTACAGATCTTATTTCAACCCATGAGAAGATTTTCCATCCCTTTTGGTCCACAGATACTACTGAAAATCAAGGCAATGGGAGACTAATGCTCTGTAACAATGGTTACAGAGAGTTAGTAGGTCCACTAACGCTCCCTGTACACAGGCACAGTGCTTTATAAAGCTCTGTGTAGCCTGGTAACCTACGTTAGTGTGGAAAATCTATCAAAAAGAGGGTTTCCAAGATCAATTTCTGAGATGAATGTATACTAGTAGGATGCAGCAAGATATTTGGTGGATCAAAAAAAGGATTGCTGAAGAATAGGGAGCTCTTAGAAGGTAGAGAGAATAGAGAAGAGTTTGGGTAAACCGGGAACTAGATGTATAGTCCCCAACGGAGTCACCAATTCTGCTATGGGGTAAAATGCACGGTGTATGGAGAATAAAAACTACCCTCAAAGGCCTTCCCAGGACCTTCGACAGACTATAAGATTATCTGCAAAAGCTACCAAGTTATACACATGTTCATCTATCAATATCAATCAACAAAGTATGGAAATAGGATTACCTCAAGTCTCCTCCTAGATTTGTTTGGAGATCTCAATGCAGCCAAGAAGAACTCCTTCAAAGCCGGCTCCAAATCAATTCCTGCACAAAGGAAAGGCAAACACAATCACCGCAAACAACCTTGAAAACTAATATATGAATGCACAATGAACATCTATTTGCATACAACTAAACTACTCATCTAAACAAGTATCAAATGAACAACTTAATGAACAAGGTTACCGACACCATGGAGTAGGAAACACAACTGCAGTTCTGTATTAATAACAGAAGATTGATTACAACCACCTATTGTATCAGTCTTCCTTTGCCCCTTTCGCTTCTCTCTCTCTCTCTCTTCTAGCTCACTTCTTCAAGTATGTGACAGTTCACAATAGCTTAGTAGGCTATCTTTTTAAATGCTCTGACCCCTTTCACAATGACCCTCGCACTGCTTATATAGAAATTAGTTTAGGGTTGCCAAGTTCCTCATAGAGTTCACTAGGGAAAAAGAAATGAACTTGCCTTGCTTTCCAGCTCTTTCCCATTTGCCTCCTTTTTCAGATTGGAATTTCCCCAAATAGTTTGATTTTTGGATGTTTCCTTGCTTTTCTTAAGCAAATTTAGGGGTAAATATCTAGATATTTGTGAGTCATTTCATTGGTTTGACCCACTCAATTTCCCTTAGTTTCACTAACGATGCCCCTGGTCTAAAAAATTAAGTTAGTAGGGTCACTAACGCACCCTTAGGCTTGGTAACAAGCTTTATAAAGCAGGTTTTCAGTGTGCAACCAGCGTTAGTGTGGAATCAAGGCCTGCAATTGTGGTCTTTGCTTCAGTCATCATGTCTTTCACCTCTGAGTTGATGAGGAGGTCATTTTGTTGTATAACAGATAGCCACGCACATTTCCTGCCCAATTGATGTTGTCGCTTCTTATCAGGAGGGGAGTGACAATGAGGTGAAGATCGTGAGGAACCTTGAAGGGTTGACTCGTGGTATCCCAGAGTATGCTCGGGTGGGAGACATTCCTTGCCAGTACCAGAGACACATGGTGGGAGTCTCAGATCGGATCCGACGATTGTTGACTCGTGTTGCACGAGCTGTATCATGCTACCACAATCACCATGTTGATTAGTTCCTAGGTCTAGCACTAACATTTTTTTAGGCCTGCGTGCCACGGATATATGAGGCCTACGAGCCACCGATGTTATTTTGGACACACATATTATTTTTTGGAGTTTTGACGTATCAAACATTATCACCATATATATATATATATATATGCTATATTTTCTTGCTTACTATGGTACAAATGGTTTGTTTTATCTTTTCACATGTTTTGTAAATGTCTATCCAACACATAATTAGCTAATGAATCTGTCAATGTATTCATTCGTCTAGGAATATGATGATATGTAATGTAATCAAAATGTCTTTCCAGTAGATGAATACGGAGATACATTCTCAATATTTGAGGGTTTCTGATGGAATATTTCTTGTTGAGTTGAAGGACGACAAGCTGTGAATCTAGGTTGACAACCAACTCTCGAATGTCAAGAGTAATGGATTCTGACAATAGTTCGATGACTGCACTGTATTCAACAATGTTGTTAGTTGTACTACCTAAGAAGATACCTTGAAGGTCAATCAATTCACCGTTAATGTCATAGATAGCCCATGCCGTGGATGATATGTTCCGGGTACTACGACAAGCACCATAGTGAAACCGATGTGAGGAGTCGTAGACATCTGCAAAGCAAGGAAAACATAGTAAATATGAAATCTACTTGAAAACTAACACACCAAACCACATTGCACAAAAATGAATGACACACTAATGTACACAGGCAACCATGTAAGATAACCTAAGCATAGTACTTCTTGAGGTAAAGCCCATTCTGGGGCTTATCCAGAGGATTTCCTTCATAATCAATAAGCTTAGAGGCCCCTTTTTGCAAAACACGTTTCACAATGTAGGGTCCATGCCACATGGGCTCGAACTTGTCTGCCCCCAGCTTATCATTAGCTTGGTCGTATAGTAAGACCAAACCACCCTCAGAGAACGCACTAGGGGAGACTGGTTGATCAAAATGGGACTTGACCCGTTTCTTTTGTGCTTTGATAACCAATGTGGCAAGACAACGAGTCTCATCTAGTCGTTCTAAATATAAGAGGCGTTCTTCCTGAGGTGATGTTTAGGGGAGAAGTTCAACAACTATCTTGAGTGAAGTAATCTCACATTCGATCGGCAATGTTACTTCTAGACCATAGACTAGCTGGAATGGTGTGAAACCAATTGCGTCTTTGGTTGAGGTTTGGTAAGCCCATAGAGTTGAAAAGAGCATGAGATGCCAATTTGACTTCTGCACCCCAATAGTACACTGAAGCATTGTAATCAAAACCTCATTAACGGCTTCAACTTGGCCATTGGCTTGAGGATAATATGGGGTTGAGCCATCGTGGTGCAAGCCCAATGTGGATGTTAGCTCAGCCATCATGTAATCTCTAAAATGGGAGGCATGGTTTGTAACAATGGCTTGAGGTACACTGAACTTGGAAATAACATGGTTGAAAAGGAATTGAGCCGCTGTCTTATCGTCTGTAGAGTATGTAGGCATTGCTTCGGTCCATTTGGTGAAATAATCCATAGCGACGATAATATAGCCATGCCCCCCTACCAAACGAGGGTTACATGTCATATAATCCATGCCCCATTTGGCAAAAGGACCAATGGTAATGACGGGTTGTGGGTGAGCGGGCGGGGCATGCATCTTGTGTTGGTAAATTTGGCATTCATGGCACTTGAGAACAACAAGGATGCAGTCCTTGAAAATGGACGGCCAAAAATAACCAGCGTGAAGGATTTTTTGAGCGGTGGCATAACTAGATAGATGACCACCACATGCCCTAGAGTGGAAGTCATTGAGAACTCTTTCAGCCTCCTCGATCGTAAGGCATTGGCGAAGAATTGAATCGACACCAACACTGTATAAAGTCTTGCCAATAGTACGGTAGGGTTGGGAGTGATGCCGAATCCTTCAGTGATCATCCTTAGTCAACGCAGACCAGAACATGGACGTCTAGAGATACACGATAATATGACCATACCATGGATCAAGGGTGCTAATAAGGAAGAGAATCTCGTTCGGAAGTTGTTCATATACACTAGTAGGGAGAGACTTAGAAGGAAGGGAATAAATAAATTCAGTGAAAACGAGTGACTTCTTAGATTTGGAAGTAGTAAATACCAAATCAAATTCTTGCAGGATGACAATCCATTTAGAATATTTTCCCCCCAGCAATAGACGAGTCAGTATGTAGGTCATGGGGTTGCATTTAGAAATCACTGGAGTCGTGCACAAGAGGATGTAGTGCCGAAAGTATTGAGAAACTTGGATGGCAGCCAAAGCCAACTTCTCGACATGGGCATAACGTGTTTCTGTGTCGAGGAGATTACAACTAAGGTAGTAGATAACATGTTCGTTGCTTTCATCATCGTCTTGGACCAAGACCATAGCAATGGTGCTAGGGGCTGCAACTAGGTAAAGAAAGTAATCTCAATAATAATCTAGGGGATGCAACAGAGGAGTATTTACGAGGACATCCTTGATATCATCAAAAGATTTTTGGGCAACCTCATCCCATGCAAAAGGTGTTACTTGTTTTAGTAACCGGGTAAATCATGTAGCTAGCCCAGCATAATTGGGTATAAAACGACGGAGAAAATTTGCCATTTTCTTGCAGGCTCTGGATTTGGTGCAATGAATATGGAGGGGGTAAATTTACAATGGCCTCGACTTTAAGCGGATCAAGGTGAATACCGTCCTTGGAAACGATAAAGCCGAGGAGTCATCTAGATTCTATGTAGAAAACACATTTATGCGGGTTTAACTGAATGTTGTAGTGTCTACAGCACAGAAAAATCTGTCAAATATGGTCAGGGTGATCTTGATGTTTACAAGAATGAGTGGGAAGGTCATCCAAGTAAGGCTGGACAATGTTGCGAATATCATGAAACACATAGGACATTGCCCACTGAAACGTAGCCCCAACATTTTTGAGGCCGAAAGGGAGCTTTTTGTATGCGAACATACCCCATGGAAAGATAAAAGATGTCTTTTCTTGATCGGCCAGTGCGATATTGATCTAGTTGTAACCAGAAAAAAAATCCATAAAGTAAAAAATCTCGCTCCCGGCACATTCATCAATGATTTGATCAATAAGGGAGTAGGATAGTTATCTTTAGGACAAGCACGATTCAGATCTCGATAATCAACGCAAACGTGGATTGTGCCCTATTTTTTTGTCACTGGGATAGTATTTGAAACCCAATCTGTGAGAGGGATGGGATAAATGAACCCAACTTTGAGAAGTTTTTCAGCTTCACCCTTAATAGCGGTGGCCTTCCTAGGGTGCACTAGGCAGAGCCATTGGCGAACAAGATTCGTGTGAGGATAAGTTGGTATTTCATGCACTACAATGCTAGGATCAATTCTAGGCATTTCCTCGTAGGACCACACAAACACATCAAGGAATTCCTGAAACAAACGAGTATAAGTCTTGATCTCATCCGGAGAACAAGATACCCCGATATGGACATGTTCAATGATACCAGGCTTGATAGAAATATCAATTGGCATCGTTTGGGTAATATTACCCAAATTTCCTTCTAACCATACTTCATGAGTCATGATCGGTGGCGGAAGTGGGAGGGAAGGAAATGAAGAAGAGAACTCTTCGAAAGCAGTAGACGTGACCATCGGGCGAGGAAGGAATGAGGAATGATGAGGAATATCGATCCAAGGTGGTTTCTCAAGAGACATGACTGTTACACTAAAAAATGTCACCTTGACTACTTACAGTTAGTATGGCTCAAGTCAACAGTCATGCTACCCTCTTAGGCAAGTCTTTATGCCTCTGTTATCCATCTCAAACTCAAAGAAGAGAGAAAGTCTTGTAAAAACTATGTTTATCTCTGGGGTCGCAGGTTCTCTCTAGCCTTACCTGCGGGGACGCAGGTCATGTTCACAAAAACTGCGTCCATGGACGCTCTGTATGTTAAAGGACAGGTGCGTCCTCCTGTAAAAGGCAAAATGCGCAAGTTTTATCTTGAGAAAGTTACTTGTGGTTACTTCTAGAACATTCTAGAGGTCGGTTTGATGAAATGGATGCGCCTCCAGTTGGTTCATGTGTCTCTATTAAGAGGGAGCTTATCCCATCAATAAGGGAGCTATCCCACCCATAGAGGGGGATGATCCCATTGATAGTGGACCTGAATAACCTCTTTACAGCACTATAAATAAAGGCATTGAGCCAGAAGGAGGAGAGGTTGGAGCTATACATTTTCTTTGGGTAAATGCTGCAGGATTTAGGTCTTCCATTAGAACCTTTGTGAGGAGAGATTGTCTTTACATGATTCTACTTGGAAGTGGGTGAGCTTTGTCAAAGTAGAGGAAGACACTTGATGGACCCTGGGAGGAACTTGCACAACACCAAGGCCAGGTTGTAAGAGTTTCTTTGTTTCGTTATTAATACAAACTGGTTTATTTTTCTCAATAGCTTATGTTAATGAGTTATTTCATGTGTTCCTTGGTCTGCATGTTGAATCTATGTTTTATTATATGAAATACAAGTGCTCGGTAATTGTTTGATTGTTTGTGGTTGCAGGAATTGACTTGAAGGAAGAGCTCATCCGGATTGGCAAGAACGAACTACAACAATAGCGTTTTGGAATAAGGTAAGCCTAAACACTTGTACTTTTCATGTTGTAAAAGGTAGATTTAGAGAAAGATCACTCCATTTTGTCTTGTTTGTCGCTAGCGAGTTTATACTCCTAGGGAGGTCAGTTGTGTCAGCCCAAATGACTTTTTCCGCCACGACAAATTGGCGACCATACTGGGGACTCCATTAATGGATAAGTCTTTTCCTTTATATGAACTTTGCTTTGTGAAAATCATTTTTATTTTCTGGTTTTTGGCTGTGGGAATTAGTATTTGGGTGGTTTAGCTGTAGATTTAGTTGGCTTTAGTTTTTCTTCCTTTTTCCAGAAGGACGCAGTCTCTGTGTGTTTCACAGTGCGTCCTTGGACGCGCTGTTGTCGACTGCACAGTGCGGGGCCGCACCTGTGACAACGGGTGGCCTGCGTCTTCCTGTAAAAGTCAAGAAAATTCCATTTTTGCTTTAAACTACTTTTAGATTTTGTTTTTCCTTAGTGTTTTCTGCCCAGATCCTTTAGTACCCTGTCAAGAATTCTCACCTGAACTGGTTTTGTGAGCTTTGAGTGTTTTAGTGGATTTCAACGAAGTTTAGACCTAGGGTTTGATTTTTGAATAGGTTCTGTAGTAACTTTGAGCTTAGAAAGTTGTCCAGCCTTAGATATCTCTGGTTAGTCAACCTTCTTCGAAGTTGAGCCTGTCGTAAAGTCTTCTTGTGTGAGCAACTTATCATTTGAGTTGTTTTGGGTCAAATTTCGCATTGCTTGTTTTTAAAATATTGATTTCCATTTTCAAAAAGGACAAAAAGATTAGAATTTTGTTTTGACTAGTTTTTGGTTCTGCGATAAGCTAGTCCTTGATTCATTCATAATCAAGTAAAACACCTTAGAATAATCATTGTTAGTTTTGACCTTGTTAGAATTGCTTAGAATAAATTTGCCTTTAGTTTGCTTATGAGTGGATTTTCATAGATTTTGATAGTTGTTAAAAGATTGCTTTTGGTTATATTAGTTTTTATTAAAAGAAAAATACAAAAACATCTTCTTTAAAAGTCTTGTTTCAAGTAGCTTTTTGTTTTTCAAAGAAGAAAAGAGTTTTTTCGTGCATGTAAAGAGAAGTTATGTTTTTATGCTTGGAAAAGAAAATCGAATTGTTTCTTTGATTGTCTTCAATTAAGAAGTTGCTTTTATAAAGATTGCATTCTCTCAACTTTTTAGTTAAAACAATTCATCGAAAAAGCAAAAGTAGTGGATAAATCATCCTAGGTGCATTTTGTAGTGGTTTTGAGTCGAGTCAACACACCACAAGTTTCACTTCCATCACCTTTTAACTTAAAGAACAACCTTAAAAGTAACGCTTAAATTAAAATTGATCTAGTAAATTTTATTTTTTAGGGTTCTGAAGCACCAACATAGCTTAGGCTAGGGTCTTGGAGTAGGTGAGTACTTAACTCTCCAAGACTACAAAACCAAACAGTTAGTCTATCTTGAGTAGAACAAATCCAATTATTTCAGTTACATTCTGGGAAAGCTCCTCTTAAAGGAGAAGCACGAGCTCGTGTCCGAACCAGTGAGGGGATCATTCCTCCCTCGTTGGGAACGACGCCAGGCAGTACGTATTAAAAACGGTAAACCTCGGATTAACCATTGTCGAGGAGCCAGGGGTCACTTATCGGTAAACCTTGGATTACTGTCAAGGAGCCGGTAAGGGGATTGGAGCTTGTTACTCTGCCCTTGCGTGCTGTCGGAGTTTAGACTGTTCCCCCAGGTGTAATTGTTGTGATTGGTAACCTTAGTGGCCATAATATCTAGGATTCTACCCAAGGTGACGGTGGAGGGAAGGTCCCACTGTACCTGGAGCAGACGTCGGCTATACTCACTTGGATTTTCTGGGGGGTACGCTTCACTTCGAGACGGTTAAAGTGGAGGTACTTGGTCCAGTCTATTCATTAAGCAGGTTGTCGGCGTAACTGTTCCACCCGCCATTTCTGTACTGAATCCTGCGAGGTTGGGCCTAATCACCAACTAGCGCTTTTGGTCCGGGAGATACTGTTTGTGTGTGCTTTGACACTCTAGATTATTTAGGCGTATGCTTCAAATTTGTTTGGTTCTTTAGAAGACTTAGGTGGTTTGATTTGAAATTTTTTACTTTGTTTTCGTGTGTTGTAATTAAAATCATTAATTGTGGCGGAATTACCGAGACGGTCCCGTCGCATTGCGGGCCAGTCTCCTGAAGTTGTTTCTGTGGCCGAATTGTTGAGAAGATCCCGTGAACTTAGGGGTTCACCTCCTCGAGACGTCCCCAGTGTTTTAGAGGGTTTAAAGGTCCTTGTAACTCCTAGTGGCAGTAAAATAGGTTCACCTGAAGAAGGAGAGTCTGCCTTGGTAGTCCATCCAGATTACCAAAGCTTAGAAACAGGTTACAATCCCGAAGCTGTTACAGTTTCCGAGCTTACTGGTAGTTTTTCATCTGCCAGTGAAACAGGCGAAGAACCTGAAATTTCCGAACCTGTTACTCCAACTCCTAGTGTTCCTGATTCACCAAGAATAGAAAGAATTATTACCGAAAATCTTCCTGTTGGGTTAATTGCAATAGAAGAACTTGTTCCAGAGGAAGAACTAGGTGTTTCTGATTCTGAAGATATAATTACCCTTGATCTAAGGGAGCGTGAGTCCATCTTTTACAGTCCTCCTAGAAGTGAACCTTGGTACCTTGCTTTAACCAATTTTTTAGACAACTCAGCAGGTTTTTCTACACCTCGTACTCCTTTTCCACCCGGAGGAATTCATAATCCTGTAAATATGTCTGGTCCGTCATCTGTGTTTTCACAAAGTCCTGAATCATTTTTACATGGTGGTCCTTCTGTTCCTGCTGGGTATCAGTCACTTTCTGGTACTTTTTCAGGAGCATCTCCTCGACCCATTGAGCATGGGTTATTCGTTGGAAACAGTGGTAACGTTCCATTGAGTATAGGTGATGTTTATATGATGTCAGGTTCAACTCCCGTTAACCAACCTCAAGGTGGCCAATTACCGCCTGGGGGGCAACCTTCGTTAATGCCTGGGGGGCAACCTCAAGGTACTTCATTCGCGTCTGGGGGGCAACCTCAAGGGTATCAACCCCAGCCTCAATATGTACCCCACAGTCAACCTCAGTATCAATACCAACCTCAAGGATGGCAACCTCAAGGATGGCAACCCCAAGGGTATCAACCCCAAGGGTATCAACCTCAAGGATACCAACCCCAAGGTCAAGGTCAACCCCAGTACTCGTATTTACCTCAAGGTTATCAACCTACGGGTCAATACCCTGGTCAAAGTTATCAACCACCTCAAGGACAGTCATATGGGACTGCACCTTACAGTTATCAGCCCTATCCTCAATACGGTTATGGATCTCAGTATCCTCAACCTGTCACGAGTCAATACCCTGGAATGTTAACATGGGACCCGTCACAAAGTCAACAGATGTTGCAGCCAAGTGTACAGTCGGCACCTCAAGCAGGACAACCTGTAGTTCCTGGTCCACCCCAGCAACCGCAACCTGTCCAGTCAAGTGTTCAGACCCCTGTAACTTCGGTAGTTACTCAGCCGCCAATTGCACCTGGTACTCCACCTCACACGGCTGCAGCAACTACCGCTTCATCTACCATGCTTACTTCTGGAGTATCGGCAGCTCCGGTTTCTACAGTCCCTGTAACCACTCCTCAGACATCTGTTCCGTTGTCTGGACCTACAGTCCAAACCACAGTCCAGATGCCTGTAGGACCACCTGGTACAAGTACGGTTGTTACTACTCAACCTCAATTTGTTCAACCTCCGTACCAGGGACCGTATCAACCTGCGCAAGCTGCCCAACAACCGGCTTACCAGTATCAACCGTATCCTGGGTACACTTATCAACAACCTCAGCAACCCCAGTACGGTCCGGTTAATCCTGGTTTTCCAGGAGGATATAATATCCCCAATGCGATTCCTGTTCCTAGTTATCCTGGATATCCTCCTCCTGGGGCTGGTATTGTGACTCAGAATTTTAGAGATCCTAATCGGCAGTTACCCTTTATTGCAACTTTAGATTTACCCGACTTGACGCGCCTAACAAACGATCCAATTCAATATCAACAGTTCTGGCCGCCAATGCCAAATAAGTTGCCCAGCGATATACCCAAGTTCGAAGGTAAGTCTGGAGAGGATCCATCCAATCACGTGATGACTTACCACCTCTGGTGTGCATCAAACTCCATCTCAGATGATTCCATCCGCTTACGTCTTTTCCAGCGTACACTCATTGGTCTCGCAGCCAAGTGGTACATTGAGTTGCCACGGGCTTCTTTTTACAACTTTAGCCAGTTAGCTACTTCATTCTTAACTCATTTTCAGTTACCAGTCAGATACGATAATGGTACAGAATTATTAACTTCGCTAAAACAATCGACATCCACGTACATTTCTGATCACATCCATGAGTGGAGACGTCGAAGAAGATTAGTGAAAGTTTTTATCCCGGACCAAATCTTAGCTGAATGGTTTGTAAAATCATTATTACCACGAATTACTGAAGATGTAGCTAAGGCCGGAGTAGTTACTGAGGAGCAAGTCATTGCTCAAGCACAGTACCTTGACTTAGTTTATACTCAGTCGGGTACGTTACACGAGAAAATACCGGATCTTCCCAAATCAAACCAAATCGCTGCTGCTCCTTCGGGATCTCATGCCACTGATGGTATGATTGGTATCGTGACTACGAAGAGCAAGAAGAAGTCTTCCAAGACTTCAACTACTCCAATTATCACTTTGCCTGATTCTCCGACAGGAGAGTCTTCTCCTGAACTCACCGCCGACATTCACGCCGTAGAGTCATCTACGGCCAAACCAAAAAACGGTGGAAAGAAGAAAGGAAAGAAGAAGACCAAAGCAGATAAGGCTCCAAAGGAGAAAGTAGAAAAATCGGAAACCAATGACGAAAAACGCAAACCTCGTTATCCTTGTCTCATTTGTGAAGAAGATCATTTTACGAGAGACTGCCCTCATCGGGCCGAGGTAGTGAAAATCGTTAAAGGTTCTTCCACTCCTGCTGTGTTAAAAAATCCATTTCCCGAGCAGGAAAATAAAATGATAGGTTCTTCTTCGAATGCCAGTGAAGAACCCATTTTGATGATGTCTCATGTCAGGATTGCGACTCGATCGCAAGATTATGGTAGTAAGGCTCCTATTGATGGTAAAGAAGCAGAATCTTCTCACTCTAACCCATCAACCTCAACTCCTGGTTCCGATCCACTACAGATCGAGAAACCTAACCCAGACTTAGTGATTAAGCCGCCCGCCAAGGGTGTACTTCGAAGTTCTGCTTTCAACCCACATGCGAGAGCAGCCCAGAATTACAACATTGTTGAAGACTTAGCTGTTTCACCTTCAGCAATGTCGGCACTCGAAGTGCTGCAATCATGTCCAGCGCAACGAAAATTGCTTTTGTCGGCTATCGGAGCTGTCGATGTTCAGGACCCGAACCTAATGATCTTTGATCTAGAAAATAGTACACCACGTCTCCCCCATCAAATGGCTTTCCAAATCCCAGTGATAGTCAAAAACAGGCCTATTCATCGGACTGTGATTGATGAGGGAGCTTCTACGTGTATTATGTCGATTCAATGTTGGAGATCGCTTGGTTCTCCTTCGTTGAACCAATCCCCCACCATCCTTAAGGCCTTTGATGGCCGTGGGTTCCGTCCGTTTGGTATTCTACAAGAATTGCCTATAGGGGTCGAAGGTAAAACCGTTAGTCTGGATGTGGAAGTGGTTGATGCCCCTCTAGATTACAACCTTCTTTTGGGTCGAAGTTGGTCATATGCTATGACAGCGGTCGTTTCATCGGTCTTCAGAGTCATTAATTCCCACATAACGGTAAGATCGTGACTATTGATCAGCTGACATACTTTTCATCCGACCCATCCTCTTCCGAAACTATCCAACATGTTGGTAAAACGACAATCCCTTATAAGGACATTGGTGTAGGTTTAGTTAAGGATTCCGGTTTACTGGGAACTTTTCCTCTCCCTCCACTCAATGTAGATCCTTCATTTGCAATGATTCATATGATCACGTCAGAAAACATTATTTATGATGATCCTTGGTATGTTCCTTCTGACTCTGAGCTAGATTCACTCGGTGATGTTATGCCGTTGAGTCCATATGAAATTGCTTATGAAGCTCTTATGTCTTTTACTGATTTTCATTCAACCGAACCCGATCAAATGAATGTGGTCAGTGAAGAGTCACTTTTCACCTCACCTTTAGAACGGATAACGTTTCCCGAAGAAGTCTCATCTGACGAACGACTTCGCGAAATCCTAAGTGTAGATGATCTACCATGGGAAGATCTCCATCACAGATCTTCGTTTTTACCTAAGGGCGATGCATTTGAAAATGATTTTTCATCTATCTTTACCGCTGATTATGTCAAAGACGCTCAGGATCCAACGAAACATTCTGATTCAGAGCTGAATTTAGGGAATATTTCTCGTACTGTCCCATTGATATATCAGTGAAGCCCGGAATTAAGGAGAACATTCATATAGGTGCCGCATGTACTGACGAAGAAATTGAAACTTACAAGGCCCTATTCCAAGAATTCCGCGACGTGTTTGCCTGGTCCTACGAGGAAATGCCAGGAATCGATCCTGCCATTGTTGTTCATGAAATCAAAACCTACCCGGATGCTAAACCCATTCGGCAACGGTTGCGTCAGATTCACCCTCGAAAAGCAGCTGCAATCAAAGCCGAAGTCGAAAAGCTGTTGAAAGCAGGTTTCATTTATCCGATCCCGTTAACGGATTGGGTATCGAATATTGTTCCCGTCAATAAAAAACAAGGAACAATAAGAATCTGTATCGATTATAGGGATATCAATCGAGCTTGTCCAAAAGACAACTATCCTACGCCTTATATCGATCAAATAATTGATGATTGTGCCGGAAGTGAGATGTTTTCCTTCATGGATGGTTTCTCAGGTTATAATCAAATCAATATTCTACCTGCCGATCAACCAAAAACGGCATTCATTTGTCCATGGGGGACATTTGCTTATTGCAAATTACCTTTTGGCCTTAAGAATGCCGGTGCTACTTTTCAACGGGCCATGTCTTATGCATTTCATGACATCAAGCACATTGTGCAACCCTATCTCGATGATTTACCTGCTCATTCTTTACACTGAGCTGATCACCTTGTCCATTTACGAGCAATCTTTATGAGGTGTAGGCATTATCGAATTCGGTTGAATCCCCACAAGTGTGTTTTCTGTATAGAAACAGGTCGATTGCTGGGATTTGTTGTTTCCAAAACCGGCATTCGCGTCGATCCCTCGAAAGTCGAGGCTATCATCCAATTGCCTCCTCCTTCGAGTTTGCGCCAACTCCAAAGTTTGCAAGGGAAAGCGAACTTTTTACGCCGATTCATCCCTAACTACGCCGAGGTCACTAAAGGTTTTACACGGTTGTTGAAACAGAATGTACAATTCTTTTGGGACGAGATTGCTCAACAATCTTTTGATGCATTAAAACACGCGTTGACCCATGCACCGTTATTGCATCCTCCCAACTACAACCAGGACTACTTCTTATACCTCGCAGCTTCGCATTCCACCATTGGAATGGTGTTAGTTCAAGAAGATGAATTCAAGGCAGAGCATGTGATATATTACCTTAGCAGAACCTTAAATCCAACTGAGTTAAAATATTCACATGTGGAGAAATTGGCCCTGGCAGCCGTTCAAGCTGTCCAGCGTTTTCGTCACTACATTCTTCTCCGCAAAACTACTGTTATTTCGGATTGCAACCCTATGATTTATATCTTGACAAAACAACTGCTAGGGGGCAAGTACTCTAAATGGATCGTCATCCTGCAAGAGTTCGACTTGGAGTTTGAGAAGTCCAAGTCTAAGAAATCTTTAGTCTTCGCGGAATTGATGTGTGATTTCCCGAGTGCTGACACAGAGACTGTGGCAGAGGAGTCCATTGCGGACGAATCTTTGTTTCTTATTAGCACTGTAGATCCGTGGTATGGGGATATAATCATCTATCTCCAAACCCAAACCTTTCGGCCTGAAGCTTCCAAGGAAAACCGTCGAAAAATTCGGTTTCAATCCCAGCAATACAGAATTATTGGAGATACACTTTATCGCCTGGGGGCAGACTTAGTTTTTCGACGTTGTTTAACTCACGATGAGGCTGAGAGAGTTTTGAATGATTGTCACTCTGGAGCATGTGGCGGTCATATGTCTGGGTATGCCACAGCTCAGAAGGTGTTGCGCGCTGGCTATTTCTGGCCGTCTATGTTTAAAGATTGTATCCTTGCCGTCAGAAAATGCCACAACTGTCAAGTGTTTGATCGCAAGATGCGCGCTCCACCTGCTCCTCTCCACCCTATAATTGCCGCTGGTCCATTCGCCAAATGGGGCATTGACTTTATTACTTGTAACCCTCACTCGGCCGGGGGGCATGCGTATATCATCCTTGCGGTTGATTATTTTACTAAGTGGGCCGAGGCGATGCCTACATTCGACGCAAGCGGCAAGACAGCTGCACTTTTCGTATTCAATCATATCATAACTAGGTTTGGTGTCCCACAAGCAATCATTACGGACCATGGAAGCCATTTTCGAAATGTCATGATGACTGAGCTTACAAGCCAGCTTGGTTTGCGCCACGATAGCTCTACACCTTATTATCCGCAAGCCAACGGTTTGGTTGAGTCAATCAACAAAGTTCTAGTCGTCATGATTCGACGGATCATTGGTATCCATCGAACGAATTGGCATAACATGTTATTTTCGGCGCTATGGGCATATCGAACTTCAGTGAAAAATTCAACAGGTTTCACCCCTTTTCAGCTAGTTTATGGCTTAGAAGCTGTGTTACCTATTGAGTGCGAAATCCCATCACTTCAAATGGCTGTCGAATTACTTCCAGCTACTTCCGAAGAGGAGAAACGGTTGTTATACTTGGCTAAATTAGATGAGACTCGACGTGACGCTACTTTAGCCATCGAGACTCACGCAAAACGAATGAAAGCCCAGTACGATAAAAATGTAACTCCTCGAAGTTTTTCAGAAGGAGACCTAGTACTATTATATGATCAAGCGAACGATAAGCTAGGTGCTGGAAAATTCGTTCCCATGTGGCATGGGCCCTACATTGTAAAGCGAAAGCTAGCAAAAGGGGCTTATGAGTTAGTTGATTTTGATGGGGACTCTTTGGGCAAACCCAGAAATGGACTTTACCTAAAGAGGTATTATGCTTAAAATGATGGATGGAGAAATTTTTAGATAGGTTAGATTTCCTTTCTAGCTAGCAAGTGTGTTAGTTTAGTCAGTGTGCTTAGTTTAGCGAGTGTGGTTTTCGTCATTATCCTGGCTTATCTTGGTTTTACTCTTGATATTGTAGATGTCGACGCCTCTCCAAACATACATTGGATTCGCTGATGGTGCTTGTCGTAGTACACGGAATATCTCTTCCGCAGCTTGGGTTATCTATTCACCCTCTGACGAGTTAGTTTCTATGCATGGGGTAAGCCTCGGTCAAACAACGAATAACATTGCAGAATACAGTGCAGTGGTTGAATTATTATCCGAATCTATTTCATTTGGAATTCGACGTTTGATTGTGAGGTTAGATTCTGAACTTGTTGTATTACAGCTTAATAGAGTTTATGCCATTAGAAATCCTGTGTTGTTAAGGTTGTTTTTGAGAGTGCGTCTCTTGGAACGTGAGTTTGATTACATTGAATATCAACATATTCCAAGGTCCCTGAATACATTAGCAGATGCAATTGCTTCTCGAGTGTTGGACAGACATTTATAATAATCATGCAAGTAAATTTAAAAACATTTCATCATACATGTTAAACAAGATAAGCCGGTAATAGTGATATATAGATATAGATAGAAGTGTGTCCAAAAATATATACATCGTCTTCGATCATAGGTTTAACACACCTTATGATCGGCAAAATGATAGTACAAAAAGTCAAAAATGTCACATGTGACTACAAAAGTGACTAATCAATCACTGGTGATGCTCTCTGTACGACACCACTGCGCGGGCTACCTTGCGCAGAAATCTCCTAAACGGTCCAGGGACCGCGACTACAAAACGTTGAAGCCTGATAGGAATGTCGTCCATAGAAGTCTCAGGTATGTCTACCGTGAGACGATCTAGGTCATGCTCCAACTCAGCTAGTACGTCCGCAGCCGCGTCCTGTGGGGCCGGTGCCGGTGCAGCTGGATGTCGTCTGTCGTAAGGCCGGAGATTGGCTGGACGCTGTGGTCCAACATCTGCATTTTTAAAATTTTACTGTTACTTTGAGACGATATATATGAAAAATAAAAAATACATAATTAGAAAACTTGTGAAAATGAAAGTACCTCTGTCATCCCATTGTTCTCCCTGTGGAAGAACCATGTCCGGATCACCTCTGAAATCCATTCCGGCATATGGAAAGTCTTGTATCACAAAAAGCTGGCCCTCTAGCCAGTCAAAGTAACTGTCTGAGAATCGAACCACTGCAGCACCCTCGTCAGGATGCCGGGCCATCACCGCTACCCATCGAACAAGCTTTGGCTCCCGAGGACCCAAGTCATCAACAGTGAGTTGCTGAGGGATCAGCATAGGAACTCTCTCCAAGGCAAAGCTCACGACTATAGGCCCATATCCAAAAGTCTTTAGTCGTCCGTTCTTTGCCTTGGTCAGTTGGCTCTTCATATGAGCCGACACAGCTTCGCACCAGTTGAAGATGGTGCCTTGGTAACAGTCAACTGCCATCCGCATTTGGGATCCGGAGGCAATGTGCAAGGCGGCTGCGCCACAAATCCTGGTGACCGTAAATGCAATAACTCTAAGTTCCGCCAGAGTGATGTGTTTTATCTCCACGCCTTTTTTATGGCGAGTCCCTGGTCTGCACCACTCCTCGCGGAGATCATTAAGGGATTGGCCACCCGGCCTGGTCCCCGCAAGGTTGAGTTGCTCACCTCTGTTTGGCAAGCCAGTGAGAAAGTATACATCCGAGGGCTCTATCTCGAGCTGGTGCCCTCCAATGTAAAAACATTGATCCTGAACGTTCCATCGCTCAACCAGCCATTCCAAAAATCTTACCTGGCCCCTCATGCCCGGTATGGTCCAATATTTGTACAATCCACATGTTCTTAAGGCATCCAGAGAGGGTTGGTGGTTAATCGCAGCTTCATCGTCCTCTACGTGCTCTCTCTCTCTCCAGTCTAACATGTTCAAGGTCCTGCACATCAAAAGAGTCAATTAGAAATTAATTTGAGCAAATTTGGTGGTTTTTTGAAAGAGTTGGGGTTTTGAAATGCGCCCTTTGCGGAGGACGCACCCCGGCTTTGTAGCACAGGGCGTCCGGACGCAGTTTACCTGAAGGTGGGCTGCGTCCCCCGACCTTTTTCCCGTGTGAGAAAAAGTCGGGGGACGCAGGTCACCCGAAGGGCACCTGCGTCCGCCGAGGGGCGCATTTTGAACCCAAACCCCCCCAAAAAATGAAACAGAGACCAAAAACTAAATTCTAAACGGATAGAAATGAAGAGTGGGATGTGTAAAATACCTCGGTGAAGCGGCGTTCGATTCCGACGGTTAGATTTTCCGCAGCGACCACGGGAAGTTTCTTGTCAAAAGCTCCTTTTTCAATCTCCAAAGTCAAACGGTAAAAATGACATGGTAAAAGGTCTTTTTATAGGTTTTTTGGGTGAATGAGTTCATTTTTTACCATGAAAAGATGTTTTTCGATGAATTTTTGCCTATTTTAAACAGGTATGAGTAATGTGTCGCTTTTGTGCAGGACAAAGGGATTTCGAGGGAAATTGTAATTTTCACTAATAAAATATCAAAGTCATCTTTTAAGCCCTTTTCTGACTCCTAAAACATGAAAAGATCGCCGAGTGTCTCTTTTTCACTCGTTAAAACGGAATTAAAAGACGGTCCCCTTTTAGCTCTTTTCTGACCGTAAAATCAGGAAAAGATTGCCGGGTTTTTGTCGTTTCAAACTCGATAAGGAACTAAAACGACGTGTCTTTGATCGCTTTTTACTTTTCAGGTCAACGACACTATTATGAAAGTACTCCTTGGTCGCAAGATCAAGCGGTTCCCCCAGGTATTATTTTATACTTTTTCGGGCTTGAGGGACACAAACTTACGAAAAAGTTCAACGTGGAGTTTCCTTAAGTTTTTCAGACTCTCTAAAAATGAAAAACGCTGAGTTTCTCCTATACTGGGCTCGTTAAACTTTTACAGTAAAGGACCTGTTCAATTACAAACAGGAACGAACCACTCCTTCCTAGGGTTCGAATTTAAACTAGGTTGGACTCGTCCGAAGGATGAGCTTATAACCAAGCATATGTTATCCTCCTCAAGCTTGTTAAAAATAAAGAGGTACTTGCCAGAAATGGTGGGGGAAAAGAGAGAAGAATGAACCTATTTGTCACCTTTTGTCTCAAACGAAACTTTATTACCACTCTTGAGCACGACACTTTTTCATTTCACCTGGGTTGGGAAATCTTTTACCTCACAGTTGACCAAATCACTTTGAAAATCTTTAACCGGGTTCAGGGATCAACTTTGAGTTATTCGTCACCAAACCATCTGTTGTGTCGTTATGTGTTCAAGAGGTCTGCAAGCAAAACTTTCATCTGCAAAATACTTATCATCCATTTGACCATCCCTGAGTCAGTCCTTACAGCAACATTTCTTCAACTTGAACAATGATTTCGTGTTGCAGGCTTGCCTGCAACGAGTCACTTTCTATCGACATCGACACATTATCTAGAAAGATGACTTAGGAATCGACAGTACCTTGAAGTCTGCATGCATCAATGGCAGGTTTCTCGCCTTTGACGACAGTTTACATCATTGACTTTCGATCAAAGGATTCCGTGAAGTGTTCGACATCAGAACATATATTCACATTTCACGGGTTGTGCTTGGTACTTTGAGAACCATTGACATTACTGGTGGTCTCTCTCACGCTTGTTAACAGTTCACATCATCGACTGGTAATCAAGTGGTTTCTAACATGTTCGACATCAAATCATTTAATCACATGCTTAGAATCGTACCAATTCGGGAAGTAGGAGTGAAGACCTTGGATCTAGTTTCTACCATCTAGGCTGCGAGGAGTTTTGTATTCATTATCTATGTAGACTAATCATAAACAGATGGCTGCGTCCATACTGTGTCTACAAAAGTCTATAAAATGATGTACTGCAAGATCATTCCTGTATCAGACTAGTTAATCCATTAGTTAAAGTTTTGAATCTGAGTATGGGAATGCCTACCTCAGTGATGATATAATCTTATACATGTATTTTGTGTTGAAAATTGCAGGTTCTAACCAGGTCATCCACAAGTCAATCCTTGAAATGATAAAGCGCTTCACCCTTCCTAGAATTACAAAATACCAATCTATTCCAGGCTTCGCACTTTAGGGGGCAATCTGTTACACTAAAAAATGTCACCTTGACTACTTACAGTTAGTATGGCTCAAGTCAACAGTCATGCTACCCTCTTAGGCAAGTCTTTATGCCTCTGTTATCCATCTCAAACTCAAAGAAGAGAGAAAGTCTTGTAAAAACTATGTTTATCTCTGGGGTCGCAGGTTCTCTCTAGCCTTACCTGCGGGGACGCAGGTCATGTTCACAAAAACTGCGTCCATGGACGCTCTGTATGTTAAAGGACAGGTGCGTCCTCCTGTAAAAGGCAAAATGCGCAAGTTTTATCTTGAGAAAGTTACTTGTGGTTACTTCTAGAACATTCTAGAGGTCGGTTTGATGAAATGGATGCGCCTCCAGTTGGTTCATGTATCTCTATTAAGAGGGAGCTTATCCCATCAATAAGGGAGCTATCCCACCCATAGAGGGGGATGATCCCATTGATAGTGGACCTGAATAACCTCTTTACAACACTATAAATAAAGGCATTGAGCCAGAAGGAGGAGAGGTTGGAGCTATACATTTTCTTTGGGTAAATGCTGCAGGATTTAGGTCTTCCATTAGAACCTTTGTGAGGAGAGATTGTCTTTACATGATTCTACTTGGAAGTGGGTGAGCTTTGTCAAAGTAGAGGAAGACACTTGATGGACCCTGGGAGGAACTTGCACAACACCAAGGCCAGGTTGTAAGAGTTTCTTTGTTTCGTTATTAATACAAACTGGTTTATTTTTCTCAATAGCTTATGTTAATGAGTTATTTCATGTGTTCCTTGGTCTGCATGTTGAATCTATGTTTTATTATATGAAATACAAGTGCTCGGTAATTGTTTGATTGTTTGTGGTTGCAGGAATTGACTTGAAGGAAGAGCTCATCCGGATTGGCAAGAACGAACTACAACAATAGCGTTTTGGAATAAGGTAAGCCTAAACACTTGTACTTTTCATGTTGTAAAAGGTAGATTTAGAGAAAGATCACTCCATTTTGTCTTGTTTGTCGCTAGCGAGTTTATACTCCTAGGGAGGTCAGTTGTGTCAGCCCAAATGACTTTTTCCGCCACGACAATGACTTCCATGATACCTTCATCAGCAAGGAAGGTCTCAGCTAAGGGATTAGACAATTCCAAAGCGCCAAGCCATGGGGATTGAGAATACATATCGAAAGAGGTCTTCGAGACAGAAGAATCAGAGGATGTGAACTCGAAGCCGAAACAATTTCCACGTAATTAATTTCGGTAGGACTAAGTGGCATAACCTCACCCCAAGTATCAACAAGATCTGGTGAAGGTATGACCCAAGGGTCAGATTTGGCTGAGACCATGTTGACAGAGGCAACATGAGGAGGTGGGAGTGGAAAAATTCCCATTAAGGCAGAATCTTTGAAAAGACCTGCCCCCGTGCTCTCATGGGGAGCACTAGTGTGCTTGACGTACAGAACATTGCCATCTGAGGAGGAAGAGGCAATGAAAGACAACTGGTCGAGGCTACAACATGCATAGCATGGGTCCAACTCCTGCCGAGTAGAAGATTGTAATTGAAATTGGCGTCAACAATCTCTACCTTAACTTGCACTGTCTTGCCTTCTAGAGGAATGGCAAGGTTAGGTATGACAGTCAAAGGGTTGTGAATCACGCCCATCGAAAGCTTCCAAAGTGTTCAGAGATTGGTTCAAAGCAAGAGAACCAATGGCCTTCCAACATGAGATTGACATGATGTAGGTGGAAGCACCTTCATCGATGACAGCCCTGTGGATGGTCTTCTCATTGATGATTACTTGAATAAGAAAGGCAATCTGACGAGGGAGGCGCGGAACATGGTTCTCTATATCAAAACATATCAAATTGGAATCGGTGGGATCAATACCCTTGATAGTTGATAGCAAAGATTTCCACTACGATTGGAAACTTTGGAGCACCTCAAGAGCTGACAAAGCTAACAGTGCCTGAGCCAAATCCTCAAAAATATTATAATGCTGAGCACTCGAGCATTAGCATTGTATGAGGATTTCCATAGCACACCTCAAGAGGGTGGCTGTATAGCAGAGTTAGGGTTAGGGTGCTCGATATGAAGAGGGCCAGAACTCAGGGCAAAAGAAGAAGGGGTGGCTTCCTTCTCTTTCCCAGCTGTTGAGGTAGGAGTTTGGTAATCTTTCGATCTAGTAGCCACATTAATAGGCGTACTCATCATGAACTCTTGAGATCACGAGGAAGAAAATGATTGAGGTTGCTCTACCATTTGGGTCTGCTGAGATGGAAATGGATCTTTGAGAAAAACAGGGGTCCCTTTGAGAAGACGACTAACTTTAGATCGTCGAGGACAGTCCTTAGTATAGTGATCCTCCTCACAAATGAGGCAGGGATACTTAGGTTTCTATTGTGAAGATTCACCAACAGGCGATTTGGGAGGACCCTGTTTTGGGGCATCAACCTTACCCTTGCCTTTGCATTTCTTCTTACCTTTCAAGGATTTTTCCACTGTGGTAGACTGGATAGTGTGGACATCTGAGGTTTTACCAGGGCTAGGAGGATTCTGGGAAGAACTATTGGGAGCAACATTCGAGACCGACTTCTGTTTGGAAGAAGATTTAACAGGGGTCTGGGATACTAAACCAATAACTCCATCAATAAGAGGTACAACTTGTGACTTTGATGCCATGGGACTGGATGATGGCGTGGAGCATCAGGTAATAACTCATACAAAGTGCCAGAATGAGAGTAAACTAGATCTAAGTACTAGGCACGAGTAATGGCTTGTTCTTCAGTAACACATCCACCCATAGTTATATCACGAGCTATTGGGGCCACGAATGATTTAGTGAACCATTCAGTGAGCAACTGATCAACAATCTCTAATTTGATTAGACAACGTCTATGTCTCCATTCATGGATGTGATCGGAGATGTGTGTCACGGTATCTTTCTTAAGCGATGTGAGCAAATAGGTGCCAGTTTCATAACGAACTGGCAGCTGAAAATGCATGAGGAAAACCATGGCTAAAGAGTTAAAGTCATGGTAAGTACTTCGAGGAAGCTCGATGTACCACTTGGTTGCAGCACTTGTGAGGGTCTGTTGGAAAAGATGAAGACAAATGGAATCGTCAACGTAAGAGTTCGAAGAGCACCAGAGGTGATATGTCATCATGTGGGTTTGAGGATCTTCTTTTTCTTTCCCATCAAACTTTGGACAATCACTTGGTATCTTGGACAGCACCGGAGGCCAGTATGGCGAATGAAGGATTGGATCATTCATAAGGCAAGACACATCTGGAAATTCTAGTGTGGCCAAGAATGGAAATTGAGTATTAAAAGGCATAGGAGGTTGGTAAGCAGGTCTGAGCGGAGGAGCCCATCCCTGCTGGTAAGGATTTTTACCCCACAGTGGGGGATTTTGTCCATATGGCATCTGATGCTACCCCCATTGCAGGTTACCTTGACCATAGGGAGGATTTTGACCTTGAATACCTTGGAACTGTCTAGCCATAGGTTGCTAATAAGCAACATACGGGTTGAAAGGCTGTTGAGATTGTTGACCTTGGACATATGGATATTGTACCTGTTGTCCCTGAACATACGGGTGGTGAACCTGTTGTCCTTGAACAAGAGGATTTTGGACCTGGTGTCCTTGGGCATAAGGTTGATACACTTGTTGCCCTTGGACATAGGGATGTTGTACCTGCTGCCCTTGACCAAAAGGATTCTATACCTGTTGACCTAGGACATTAGGTTTTTGTACCTGCTGCCCTTGGCTAGAAGGATTCTAGACCTATTGACCTAGGACATTAGGATTTGGGCCTACTGCTGCAGGACCTACCCCTGGCCTTGCCTTTACAAGGGTTGACCCTGCTGATATATATACAAGGGTTGCTGCTACTCGGGTTGGTTTTGTTATTGCAAGGGTTGGCCCTGTGGTTGCAAAATTTGGCCCTGGGGCTGCAGAGGTTGGCCCTGTGAGGACATGGGCTGGGAGGTTTACAGAGCATATTGCATCTGCTGCTACACAGTTTGCTGCAACTTTTTCAAGGTTTGACCCTACGGTTGTTGCAGTTGACCTTGCTGCGGGATCATTTTCCCTTGTTGTTGCATGGATAGCCCTTACTGCAACAAAGGTTGCCCTTGCAGTAGAAAAGTTTTCCCTTGTTGTTGTAGAAGCTATCCTTGTTGTTGCAAGGGTACTTGAACAATGCCCAAAAAAATTCCGAACTGAATATGGCCATAGCCACCTTGTAAAGTGGACGAGCCAGGCTGAATGTACTACCAAGACTGAAGGGTGTAAGGTTGATTAACCATTTCTTGAGAACCATATGGAATGTAAGGAGTTTGGTATTGGACCTGAGCCTCATAGGGTTGCTGATACTGGACATTGCTCAACCCAGATGGACCAACGGGATTTTGAACCTGTTGGTACTAGACATTGCTTGATCCAGTAGGATCAGCAGGGTTGTGAATAACGCCAGAAGAAGGCTGGTTCATACCAAGCATGTGAGCTTGTGATCCACTCACATTGGTGGCCCCTGAACCCATAGAAACATTTAGGTTTTTCCCCCTAGGTGGTGGCACACATTGGCCACTGACCAGAGGGATAAAGGAATTGACAGAGACATTCCTTGAGACCGTAAATTGAACAAGATGGGTGACTAGGACTGATGATATGAGAGGGTTTAGAATGGTGGGTTGCACTGGGACTGAGGTAACAGCCTATTAAGAGGTCATGTTCACAATGAATGGACCTGAAGTAGGCATGGTGCCTGACGCCAAAATAGGGTTATGGTAAAGTGATGAGGCACTGGGCATACCTAAAACCAACTGTGCCAAAGACACATAATTAGGCAGCACACTGGCTGGAATACCCCCTGTATAGGGGAAACCTTCAGGAGGAAAAGGATGTTCTTCCTCTTTGATAATGTGTGGAGTAGAAACTTCTGACTCTTCCAGAGAGGTGATTAGAGCATCACCTTCGGTTCCATATCCGGGAACAAACGACGACAAACGTCTGAAGAAGTACGAGGGGATAATTCCAAAGGAACACCCAGCTGATCGTACGGATTGTAAGGACACTGCGGTGATATCACAATAGGGTCAAATAGAGGATTTGAAGGATAGATAACTAGTCCAAGCTGACCGTTAGTGGTCGGCGAACTCTCAGGAGTTTGAACGGGGTTGTCCAGAGATTCTGGGCCAAGATCAGCAGATGACCCAGTATCTAAAGTAGGTGGAGGATGAGATGAAAAAGGTTGGATGCTCATAACAATTTCGAGTTCAACACCTTGGTCCTTGAGTGTCTGGTAACTCAAGAAACAGCTCCTTAGGAAATCTTTCAGACAGAGGAGAGGAAGAGGAACTAGGTGAACCAAATGGTTCAGCCACGATGATCTTGTCTTAGTTGACAGAAAAATAAACTTCAAGGCTTTAAAATGTTCTTTAAGGAAAACTCACGATTTGTTCTAGAAAAGACTAATAGGATGTTATTGGATCGTGGGAAATAAATTATTAAGATGAATAAAAGAATGGTTCTCTTTCATTTTTTAAGAGTCGAGAAAGAAACAAAGATGACTCTATCTCTTTCGATTGGAAACAAGCTCGAAAGGACAAGTGTTGGAATGATATTTTAAGTTTAAAGAGTTAAAAAGATCAAATGACTGCTTTGGATGATTTAGGTAAACAAGATTACCAAGCAACCGTGAACTGCAGAAACCTCCCGGTGAACCGAGAAGTATGAGCAGGAAATCTCCCTGAATGTTGTGTTTGGTGTATCACGTTTGCAAGGCGGCTAACTCGGGTTCCTAAGGATAAAGGATTGCAGCCTAGAGAGGTCTCCCATTATATACTTAATGGTACGAGGAGCACAAATCCGTACTAGTGTTGTCTAATGCCGAAGCTAACGACCACTGCTAGGTTTAAAGAAGCCTAGTCACATCTCTATCCTAGACCTTCTAGATATGATCATTAAATGTCATGCACCTTAGGTTAATTGAGTTCATTTCAAAGTTTATCTTGAGTTATGTTTCAGTTTTCAGGCCTTAGCGATGCGACTCGAAAAACCTTAAATGCAACTAAATTAGACAAGACCCTTTCAATTCGATGAATTGCTTACACTAGAGAGGGTAGAAACTACGCAATCAAATGCAAATAGCCAAGCAACTGAAAGAAAAATTATCTTTCACTACTTCACTTTTCAAAAAAATAAACTAATGAAAAATGCATTCCAACTCCTAATTTCCTGACAAGCACATTTCTAACAATCCTTTCAAAAGCAAAAGAGTTCTTTTCCTTTTCAAATGCCAATGCAATCCTAGTTTTTAATGATGCTAATTATTGTAGCACAATGATGCAACAAACTAGAATTTCATGCTTTTTCATGAAACAACGAAATGAATTTTTCACATACAACACTTCAATGAAAAATTTTCGAGACAATCAGCTCTTCAAGCAAATGAAAACATGAAAAGAGAGACTCATTCAGACTAATGAAGCACCGACTTTACCAACAACAAGACAAGCAATGTAATCCATGCCGTAAAAGAAACATTTAGACAAGCAAATGAAAAATTTTCAAACTTGTGTAATGGAGGTCAAAGTCATAAAAGGACCGCAAACGAAATGCAAGGAGTAAGTACACCAACAACTCGACTCACTGAGTTCACAATTAGCTAAATGGATGACAATATAGATGCCCTAGTGTCACTGACCATCCAATGACTCAAGAAATCAAGTAGAAAGATGATAAGCCAACAAGCAAACAAAACCAAATGAAAAGAAACTTTCTAGTCAGGGAGAAAATGGTTTAAAAGGCTTACAGGGTCGAAATCATGAGAGCAAAACACACTGGCCAAGATTAGGGACAAACCCTAATCTTCACTTACAGGCATTAGCGTGACTACCTAACTAACAACAAGCACCAGAGGTTGGTTGGCACGACTGTTTCTCAGCATATCACGCTGATCGGCGCGACTATTAGTGGATTAAGCGCGCTGAGCGAGGGAGCCAAGAAAAAAATAAAAAAAAAATTAAAACAGGGACCAGATCTGCTACTATGAATTTCAAACTCAAACCAATAAGCAGGAGAAAAGAAACAGAACCAAAGGGAAAAAGTGGAACTAGAAAAGTTCACATGAAATCATGAAATCTCAAACAAGACAAACAGAAGGATTGGTTCCCCAGTATGGTCGCCAATTTGTGGTGAAGTAAAATTATAAGTGCAGACACAAACAAATTCCTCTAGCCCAATAATGGGTCTAGCCACAACTGATACATTCTATGGAAGATTTCTGTTAGGCCCCTATACTACTAGTGTAACCCCTTATTGTTATTAGTATAACCCACTTATTATATTGATGTACCCATGTAGTGCCCATATTGTTACTATTGTGCCCCATAGAAGCCCACTATTGTTATTATTGTGCCCTTACATTATTATTGTTATGTCGGCTTTGATTATGTTATGACCCCTTAGACTCCTATATATAGAAAGGAGGTCTTTTCATTTGTATCATCAAAGAATTGTTCATTTATGTAATGTAAAGGAGGTTTCCCCCTCGAAGAGGCTGAATTCTAAGGCATTGATCTATCTTTTCTATCTTTTCTTAAGCTGGTTTCATACCATTTGGTATCAAAGCTTTGGATTCTAGGGTTTCGCTGCTCCAAACAGGTCATCGTGGCATTTTCCCTATAATTTTTTTCTGCGATGTCTTAGAAGTTGCAAAAAAAACCCATTTGAGAAGAAATCGTGTTGAACCTCGGGTCTGAATTTCAGAGCTTTTTGCGCTATATTTGCGGAGATATGATCTGAGGAAGTTGGTCTTTTTGCAGACTCCTGAATTACATTCCAAAAAGGTGACCTGGGAAAAATCTTCATAACTTTCTCTCTGGGGATTGGATTGAAATTTCATAAGAAGTTACAGAAAGAGGACGGACTTTAGTTTCTTTTATGAATTTTTCAGATCCAAAGGTCGAAACAGTGACACGTGGCACTTAATACAAGTTCTCTCTTCTGGAAAGGTCTATAATCAGGTCATCTTGAGAGATTGTGCATAACTCTTTCTTAGAGAATCCAATTTGGATCAGACTGGTGGCATTGGAAAGAGGACACAGAGGGATACTATATATTGCAATTTCAGAACTTAAAGATCCAAAAGTACAGAGTTACAGGCATTTCAAGGTCGAGCTCCTAAAATCAAGAAAAAGCAAGATGAGGAAGTTTGATGGCAAGGATCCGGTAAATTGGATACTTCAGATGGAGCAATATTTTGATCTACATGGTGTAAAACTGTTACAAAAGGTATGTATTACATCTTCATATTTAGAACCAGATCAATTTTTATAGTAAAAAGGGCTTTTTTCTCGTAAACAACTTGTTATGTGGTCAATTTTCACGAAGGAAATAATAGCACATTATGAGGATACAAAGAGCAACACCTTCTTTAGAGAAACACCACAACAACTGGAAAGAGTAAAAGGGCTTTGTGACATAGTGGAAAGAAAAATTATGGAAACCAGGAAGCGTACCCCTCACAACTATAAAGTTGGAAGTGTTGTTTCTCCTAGCCTTCCACAACCTACAAGGCTTACACAACAATTGGAAGAAAAAAGAGAAAAAGGGCTTTGTTACAGTTGTGATAGCAAATGCACTAAAGGTCATAAGTGTGCTGAGAAGAAATTATTTTACATAGAATATGAAGAGGAGGAAGAAAAGGATCAAGAAACATCAAAAGAAGAAGATATACGCCAGGAGCCCACCCCAGAGAAAGAAGAAATGAATCAAACCATATCTTGTAAAGCATTGGCAAGAATTACCACTCCTGAAACTCTCAAGATAGAAGGACATATCAAGAAGAAAAAGGTGCAAGAAGTGAAAGATCACATCGAGAAAGAAGAAATGAATCCAACCATATCTTGTAATTCATTGTTTGAAATTACCACTCCTCAAACTATCAAGATAGAAGGACATATCAAGAAGAAAAATGTTCAATAAGTTAAAGATCACATTGAGCATCAAGAAATGAAACCGACCATATCTTGTAAAGGATTGGAAGAAATTACCACTCCTCAAACTCTAGAGATAGAAGGACATATCAAGAAGAAAAAGGTTCAAGCAGTGAAATATCACATCAAGCATCAACAACAAGTTCTCCAACTTTTAAAGGATAACGCCACTTCGGTGCAAAATCAAATGAAACAATAAGTAGATCAACATCATAGTGAAAAATGTTTTGATGTAGGTGATTGGGTATTTTTACTACTACATCTCAAGCAAGCTATTTATGAGAAGGAAATGTTGGCAATACTACATGCACTTAAAAAATGGAAACCTTACCGAATGGGAAGACTATTCAAGGATGAGGATGTGGAAGCATTGTTTTGTGCTATTTATATTATCCAACCAGATTGGATAAACGAAGCAAGGGATGAATGGAAGAAGGACGAAGAAGTATGGCCACTTATTCAAAAGTTGCAAAAGATCCCAATTCAAACAATATTGCTAGAAATTGAAGAGGAAGGAAAAATAATATTGGAACCTGGAGTAGTCACAGAAACAAGAACCCGACAGCTACGAAATCGATCAATTTCAGAGTATCTCATCAAGTGGAAGAACTTACCTACTGAATATTCCACATGGGAGGACAAGAATTTTATACAGAAGCATCAAGAACTACTCAAGCGTTGAGGACAACACCTTTTGAAGGAGAGGGGCATGTTAGGCCCCTATACTACTAGTGTAACCCCTTATTGTTATTAGTATAACCCACTTATTATATTGATGTACCCATGTAGTGCCCATATTGTTACTATTGTGCCCCATAGAAGCCCACTATTGTTATTATTGTGCCCTTACATTATTATCGTTATGTCGGCTCTGATTATGTTATGACCCCTTAGACTCCTATATATAGAAAGGAGGTCTTTTCATTTGTATCATCAAAGAATTGTTCATTTATGTAATGTAAAGGAGGTTGCTCCCTCGAAGAGGCTGGATTCTATGGCGTTGATCTATCTTTTCTATCTTTTCTTGAGATGGTTTCATAACAATTTCCTTAGGTTAGAACCAATTAAGAGGGCCTACCTCTTAGTATGCTTATCCCATTTGATGATGTCCTTGCTTGCTCACTCCAGCTATCTCTCGCTTCCTTCTTCAAACACCTGAAACAAGTAAACAATAGCAAACAACAACCGTGATAATAAACAAATTGTAATTCAACCTACTTAACAAGTCAAGAAACATTAATCCATGAACATGTAAGATGAAAAATCATGTAGGAAATCAATCAATAGTTGCATATATATTGAATCAAGAAGAGATTACAACCATTATCTTGACGTTGCCGTTCTCCTGAGTCTGACAAAACCAAGTTCCCACACACTTCTGCTAGCATTCTATGATGGCCTCAACAATAGTAGTTTTAAGGCTCTTCCCTTTAGGTTTCACACTAAACCAAATTCACACTTCTCCCTCACACAACTGGAGAGCTACAACTATGAATAGCTTGTTGTTTACTCCAAACTTAATTAACACTAGCACACCAATATTAACACTACTAACACTAGCTTGTGCTTGGGAAAAAGGGAGATTTATATAGCATGAATGGATGGGAGATGGATCCTCTTCTCATGGGAGAAAGTCTTATATCTTGAGGTAGTTCCATCATTATAGGGGAAAGGAGCCCAAACTGACATCCTCAACCCCATCCGGCCAAACCATTTACCAAACTTCCGTTACGAAGCTTCTAGAGCTGGAAGCTTCGGCTCTTTATTTAAAAAACTTTCCATAAGAGGACTGGCGTGACTGGAAAAAGCTCAGTTGCTCCGATCGGTGCTAGGGACAATGTTAATCCCTGCATATCGGCACGAGGAAGACAAGGGCCATTAGCGCCGGCCTTGTAAATTGGGAAAAACATAAGATTTTGGGGAAATGGTGCAAAAGGGAATTGCTCCGCCCATGAAGAAGGAAACAATGGGAGTTTCTTCATGAAGGGTAAGCATGTAGGGTTCACTGTATAGGTCCTCTAGAATCAAGGAACGGGGAGTACAAGGATAGTGACAAAATGTTGTGTAACAAGCACACAAAGTGATGGTGGACAGGGACAACTCAGGTGACTTAAGTTGTTTCCAAATGGCAGCGGATGTCACATAGGTGGATGCACCTTTGTCAATAATGCATCGGGAGATGATGGCATTACGGACTCAGACTGGTATCTGGAAAGTAACAGATGAAGGTAATGGGGAATGTTTTGATGTATCAACTGGGAAGACAATCAAACGATCGTCAGAAGGATCTATTGCACCCAAAGAAGTTAGTAGAGCTTTCTTTTGATATGGGCATGACTGGAGCACTTCTAGCATCGACATGGCAATAGGTGATTATGCCAAGTCTTCTACTATACTATATGTATGGGAAACTCGGTTAGAAGTCACGTTACAACGTAATGGTCCCTTTGGGATCTTAGGAATTGACTCTACTTTAGGTTGAGGGATCTGTAACGGGTCATTTGGTGTTTTAAGAGGCTCAGTAGATGTTTTGGTTTTGGAATCAGTGGCAGACGAAGTGGATTTCTTTTCATATTTATGCGACCGAGTTTGCAGGTTGATATCGAAGGTATTAACCCATCAGAATTCATCATGAGGATCTGGTAGTCACCAAGACTAGAAGGTCAGGAGGGATGGGTTGCTTGACCTAGCTGAGGTTGAGTAGCAACAAATACTTGCTGAGGGAAAAGACTTGTAAGCATTGCCAGTTGAGATGGTGCAGGATTCTGATGTGATTGTTGAATGGGCGGTTGACCTCTAGAAGCTACTTGAGATTCCCACATTTGGTACATCTGGGGTAAAAGAGGACACTCATGTGTATAATGGCCATGTACACCACAACATGCAGAAGGCTTGTTTGTACGAATAACCTTGTTCTACTTGGGCTAACTACCCTGTTGCTGGTTGTTGGTGTTAGGGTGGTTCCCCTCGGGTTCACTAGGTTGATTACTTTGATTACCCTGGTTACCCTTGTTACCTTTCCCCTTATTATTTTTCTTTGAATTTGGGGGATTGGTCACACTCTGTTGTGCAAACACTTGACCTTGAGGGGGCGATGGATGCTAGGGCTAAGGATGCATGGGAGGTTATGGTGCTAATGCTTGAGGGGCTGAGGCACTCATTTGTGCATAGGGAGGAGCAATGGTTTGGTAGACAGGTTGAGCATTGGATGGCCTTGAAAACATGTTTCTAGTAGGAGGGGCATAATTGTTGGAGGAATTGGTGCCCCACTGCGATTAGCCATAACTTTGTTGAGTATATGGCAAAGGATGTGAAAGGGTTCCAACGATACCGTTAATGGCATGAGATGTCCTTGCTTAACCTGTCGGCAGCTATCCCTACTGCGAGGCTGGTCGAAAGAGTAATTCGCTCCATCACATCATCGGTGGCTATGAAGGGTAGTTTTCTCCACTTCTTCATAGGGTCCTTGCGCGCCTTGAGATATATATGGTGGAAGTCCGCTTTAAATTCTACAAAACTTTGCAGTCTATTGTAGACAGTGGGTGATAATCGCGGCTTGCGGTTAATCCCCATTCTGATGTTCATCTGCATGAACACCTATAATATCTTAATGTCGCAGATCCGGTTCGTGTCCTTAGTGGCCCATAGTGAAGGGTACTTCACGGCCTCCGGGAGATCCCTTGCAACCGTGGGGAACTGGCTATCCTCTGGCAATTCCCCGACCACCAGCACTATGGACAGCAAAATCCATGCATAGTGGAACACTCTTCCTTGTTCCTATGCCTCATGGAAATTTTCCAGGAACTCTTTGCACAAGAATTTGGACCAGTTAAACTGGACCCCCTCCTCGCACTGCTTAGCAAGTGCCACCACCGGTGCGGGTACCTCGTCCGCATGACACTTCCGCATGACCTTACCTGCCAGTATCAGAGTCGCCACCTTGACTGCTTTGTTGTTGATACTAGAGATCATGTAGCCCCTCTTCTTCTTTTCTAGCTTATATTTCTTCTTCATGGCCTCCACAATGGCCAAATCTCTACTCTTCCCCTCCGAGATGTCTATGGGGTCCTCTCCTTTACATGGGAGCCAGGTAATTCAATGGATTAGGTGGTTCGTGATGGGGATGGGCTCCTCCAGCCATAAACACCCACCATCCACCAGGTAGAGCAACTACCTGATGACGAAGATTGTCACTGGGGTGCGGTGGTAATGCGGCACCCATAGCAAGTTTAATAACCCTACCTTTTCAACTCCGCGTAACCACTTTCATGTCTCCAATTCTATAACCCCTGCTGCGATGTTTTTCTTCGGCTTTATGAGCTGCACGGTCTCTAGGTGAGGAGATTTCTTGTGGTCAGCGAGATCCCAATCTTCAAACTTCAAGTTTGGCACTCGTCCCAGGGGCATGCCCTCAAATATGATGTCGTCCGGGAGGATCAAAGTCTGGAGAGAGCTCTTGCTCTCGTCAAGGTCCTTGGGTACTTTTGCCTTCCCCTTCCGTGGGGGGATATACATGGGCAACCTTTTTGGAGGGTGCGCAGGCTCGGTTTCTTCCTCCATGCCCTCGTCCTCATCTTCTTCAATTATGAGGTCCTCTAGGTCTTCTTCCTCCTCGTCAGTTTCCAGGTTAATTGCTTTCCCTTTTTCCTCCATCGTTAATCTGGTGCGTAGTGGGTTTCGAGGGGACACAAGCACTAGAATCAATGGCTGTTTGTATTTCTTCGGCCTTGGTGTTCATGGTGATTTAGGGATTTCCACCACCCTTCAGGGGCATCTTCTATGGTCAGGGCTTGCACAGCCTCTTCGGTGGTCATCTCTGCAATTTCCCTAGTTTCTTTAGAGGATGCCATCTTGCTCATCCAGAAATATCTCAATCGCTCAATCAAGGGCTCAATCAATGTTCTACACAGGGCAAACAGTTCTCAGCTCAGAATACGTGGGGCATACGATAGCTCAATTCGCAAATGACCAAGTGTTGTTTGCTGGGCAGACCTTTGTAATTTATAGCATATTTTGAATTTGAATTCGACCATTCCCCCCAAATCCAGTTCATTAATGCTCCCTTGGTGGCAGATTTTCCTAAATCTCACCCATAAAGTGCATCTTAAATGCCTGTTGCCTGCTCCATTTGGTCTCAAGTCAAGCATCACATCATGAATAGTGACTACAACGGTCACTTTACAGCCAACCCGCGCAGCAGCGAAGCCCCCTTGTGCGGTCGTGGACCTTGTGATACTTTTCTCCTGCGCGCAGCTCTAACATCGCGCAGCTCCCAGGCAGAGTAGTTTATAGTCCCGCGCCTCCTTTCAACTGACTGGAGCGCTAAGAATGTACTTCCCATTACTAGTCAGGTGGTTGCGCCACCTGTATAGGGTTTCAACCGATCATCCATCACTTTGCCTGGAAAACATCCACCTTTTATTGTTACTGGTTGCATCACGCACTTTATCATCTGCAGTGCGCCACCAGGGGTGATCCATTTAGTAATATGCAGTACAATCCAAAGCATTAGGCTGATCAACTCTCGATTGTAGTCCCCAAATTCGTCAATGTGGTCGTGCACACCCTGTTTTATCACACTGGTTTTTTTATCGAGAAAGTTCATCCTCAAGCTTCTTGACTTCCATTTCCACCAGAGCGCTTTTCTCCCTTAATCATGCCCTTTCTTTCATAAGTTCTTGGAGCCTAAGATCACCCTGTTAAATTTCTTCCTCTGGTCCCAAGCATTCTCCTTCGTTCAGCTGCGTGATCCCTTCTTCCAAGGCTCCACGAGCCGTCATATCTACTAGTGCTGTTATGTGCGGACTAGGTATTTTATACTCTATGGGGATTACAACATTCGCTCCATACTCCAACCTCGGAGGCATCTGCTCCATCAGTTTCTTGCACATTTTCCTATAAGCCCACAGAACCGTTGATACGTACAGGTCCCAATTAGTCCGTTACGCATCATATACCTTGTTCAGTGCTTCGCATACTTCGATAAAGGCTTCTGCGTGGATAACCTTCTGCACACTCATTCTCTCCATACACCGTTTTTCCAACTGGAGGAGTCATCTGTGCAATTTCCTTGCCCGCACATGCTTCTTGACCATGTCTCCTAATGCGAAGTCTATGTGCATCCACGCAGGTTTTTGAACATATGCCTGTATCCATCTGGACAGGCGCACGCATGGATCGTTCTATCTGGAAATCTTGTCTGTTAATCGCATTTAAGGCTTCCCAAAATTCATTCGCATCATTCTCCTGCATTCGCATCAGTCCTCAAAGCTTCCTTGGTGCGTACCCACCACCTTGCGGGCGTAGCGCACAGTACCCATTTCAAAGCCTCGAAACGTTGTTGTTATGGCAATTCCCTTTCAAATTTGTTCAGGAAGGCATATACCTCTCTTAACCCATCATACGTAGGCAAATCCCTTACTTCTGTTGATACACAACGCAATGATCTTGTCATCATGTTGCAGTTCAGCGTGGTTACCTCATGTAACTGGTTCTGCCATCGCTCTATCTCTTCATATGAATCCGACGTACAGGAGCTTTCGCACTCCCATGAGATTCGCCCATCCACAGTGGGATTTACCCAGTCTTGCTCTCGCGCGGTTATCTTATAGATGCAGTCTAAATCGTCGTCGCTTTCATAGTCGCGCACTGGCTCCATGTAGCGCGATCCTTCTGCAGGGTCCAAAGGTACGACTATGCGCAGAGACTTTTTCTCAAAAATCATCTTTCGCTTCTTCATATTTATCACCCCATTCATGTCAGTGGCCTAATCTATTCCTAATTGTGCAGGGTAGGGATTGCTATCATCAACAATCTTTATCACTTCAAAATCTACCAACGCGCTTTCTCCTTCAATATCCACGATGATTCCATGTAATCTTCCCATAGGTAGGGTCTTTTGTTGGTTCGCCATTCGCAGTTCGATAGGAGACCACTGCAGCATAGGCCTTCCCATGCGCTCCCATGTCTGCTTTGGCAGAACATTCGCGTCTGACCCTAGGTCCAAAATCACTTGGTCCATCTCATATTCCCCAATCTGTACGATCAACCTCATTTCTCTTCCCGTCCTCGTCGCATGCTTTCTGATCTTCCAGACTACGCGCAGTTCTCTTGGCGCGGTACCAGCACATCTATTTATGAGTTCCTGCAATCCCTTTACATCCTTGCTATCGCACAACAACTTCATGCATGTTTATAAGAACATTGTGAGCACTGATGGGTCCATTTCCAGCTCCGGTCTGTCTTTGCTTTCTAAAGTGGAGGCATCAGCAAAGCTCTTCCTTGCTTCCATGAAGGTTTCCTTAGCGCACTCCAAATCAAGCTCTGGTTCTTTTTCGGAGCCTTGTGAACCCAAGTACTGTCTTCAGGCTGCTTGCCTTTGTCATCCCTTGTCGTAATTCCACTTCGAAGCACAATGTTCACATTAGGGTCTTCCTCACACGGCTCAGACATCATCATTTGCAGGTTCTGGGTCAGGGGAGGTTGGAGTGCTCCTTTGTCGTGCAACCTCGCTATCAGTGTGGGACAATCCTCTATCTCATGATCAAACAATGTACAATATAGACATGAAGGACACGTTGGATTCATACAATCACGGGCATAATGTCCCAGCCCTCTAAAATTGTAACATATCAGCTATATGTAACCTCTTCCAGGCCCTCCTCCACGTCGGCCTCGTCTATGCCCATGAAATTCAGTTTGCGCCATCCCTACATTCTAGTCAAGGGGCCGCATTTCGGCCTGAACTCTATAGGTGGGAGTCCTATCCATCATCAGTTCATAGCTTCTACATGTGCGCTCATCATGTCCTACTGATCTACAGAAATTATAGAACAACTATTGTGAATTCTGCGTGTACTTCTACAATAAATGGCAGTTGCCCGTAACATGATTTCCTCCTATTTGACAAATCGTGCACCACAACGCAGGCACTGTGCTAGGTCCTGCTTGTGCCTCTGGTCTTAATGGCATTGGTCCTCCTCCCACGAGGTAATTCACGAACACCAGGCAGTGGTCCTTGTCATGTCCCTAACCCTTGCACTTTACGCACCATACCTCATCGCACACTTTTGGGCAAGCTGTCCTATCTTGTTTCAGACTCTGCATCTCAAGGCACTAGTTTTTCAACTATGCATGGATCTGTTGAACTCCTAAGTTTGGATCCTGTATCAGGGTTTCATGTAGTCTCATCGCGATCTCCAAGGCCTCTGCCTGAGTTGTTAGCCTCTGTTGTGATAGCGCGTTCCTTAAATGCAGCGTTAGCGATGCTACAAACCATTCGTGGTGTTGTCCATCTATCAAAGTCATATTAGCTTAGCGAATTGTGCACTTCAGTCTCTAATCCAACTCCCAAGGAGTCTCACTTGGTAGCATCGTGATCTCCTTGAACCCAATGATTGACTGTGCCTCTGACTTCGTTTTGCTAAATTCTTTGTTTAGTGCAGTTTGGATGTCTATGATCCCTGCATTTGAATTGTCATTAAAATGATTAATATACCAGGTCAGTGCGCGATCCTGTAGAGAGTTGACCAATGTCGCTTTCTTTGTATTGTCATCCGTTACTCCCTGCGCTTCCCATACAGCTTTTATCACGAACCAAAACTAGTCCGGATCTTCATTTCCTACTCCCTTGAACACCGACAATTTGATCGCACTTTCCATATTGACTCGCGGTGGCAGCGGAGGTGGTACGGGCGAAGATGGGGGTGAAGACGGTGAATCTGGTAGTGGTGTGGGTGGGGGTGGTATTCGTGGAATCGTCTGCCTTATCAAATTGATCACACTTCTTGGTGAGACCCTCGCGATCTCTTCCTCATGCCCTCGCGGAGGTGAAATCCAGGGGTTAGTTTCTAGTTCTGCAGTACCTTTGTTTCTGTAAATTCTCCCACTTCGCGTAGCCCCAAACATCAATGTATTCGCATAATATACTTTTCACATAGTAGCATTTTAATCCAAGTGTTTAGACACTTAACGTACTTACCTCGTGGTTCATTGAGGAAGTGTCATTCTGCCTCGCTATAGCTGACTGAAGTATCTACCGCGAACTCAATGATGAATCCTCCTATAATTCGATCGAGCCAGTGATCAACAATGCACGCGATATTATCCTCTGATGCTTCCAATCTATGTACCAACTCTGGGGTCCACACAATAGGTCTATCAAGCTTGGACCTTCCTTAGCTATTTGCTAGCTTCGTGATCCACTCATATAGCTTAGTAGGGAAAGATGCGAAGAAACTTTCATGGATCTTTGTGTATAGGTAGCAGTCTGAACACTCTTCTTTTGATAGTCATGGATTCCTGTTCTCCTGCATCACGAACTCATGAATCTTCCTATCCAACCAATCTTCAATTTATTTCTTAGTTGGATTACAGTGATACGACATCAGACATCTCTATGCAAATATCGATCCCGACAACGGAACCATTTGTTGGCTTGTAGGGGCCTGACCTAGGTTCAGAGTTAATTAGCCAAATAAATCCCTGTACTACTGGCCCTTTCAGCAAAATTCTGCGGAGCGCAGAATGAGGTCTCACCCGAAGTAGTATGGGGGGGTGCTGGAACCAAGTTTCCGCACCCTTGAGATGTCTGAGGGGTTGATTTGGTCCACTGTGAGTCCCTTCGCGCAGGTTACTTCGCACACCTCTCTAGCCTTCAGGCCCTAATATATTCTCCTTTGTGCAGCCCTAACCAGGGTCCATGGGGCGTTCGCGCTGCTGGAGCAACGATCTATACTATTTCCCTAAGTCACACCAGAAATCTTACTTTTCTTCTTATAACAGTTAGTTATCTTCACATAAACAGATGGTTTATATTATATTTACTTATTCAGCACATTCATATGAGTTCGCACAGTAAAGAAACAATAAACTTGCAATTTATACCCAATAATACATAAAACAGGAAAAGATACACAAAAATATGGTAAAACTTCTCTTTTATTAGTTCTTCCCACGGTTACAGACTCGACCTGCCCTGCGCACTCAGCTGCAGGGGTCCGCGCACTCAGCTGCAGACTACTAGGCCTCTGCGCACTCAACTGCAGAGCCTTCTCCTACTCTATGACCCAAAGACATGACTTACACTTCAACTCAATGCTTCATTGACTCCTTAGACCCATTCTTAGATTCTCTTAGCTTCGTTGTTTTATACACTTAGATCCTCACTCTATTTATATAATCCCATGGTCTGCTGACCATGGGTAGATCTTTCAAACAGTCATTACATTACAAAAACAAGGGCAGACAACCTTATGACTCTATTATGACTTCACGCTCCGCGCCCACAAATCACGGAGTCTTTATAATGGACTTAGTCAAAACTTGGGCTTTAAGCCCCAAAATATGTCTTGGGGGGATTCCACGCCAAACAGTGCATTAGCACCTCCAGGACGAGGTAGGTCTGGAATGACGGTATAGACATAACCAGATTGCGCATAAATCAGGTCATATCCTAGAGCAGTTTGGAGAGCTTCTTCCTCTATTTGAGGAAAATGGGATGCACCATCTTTTCCAATGGGTGATAAAAAGCTCCTAAGAAACCAATCTAGATAGACACGGTCTTCGAAGGGTGGGGCACGACATGTGCTCCTCCTTCTACATCATTCCTGAACATGATCGGAAAGACAAGTGGCGGAGGACTGACGAAATGAGGTTAATAGCTCCGTACCAGTGTCATATTGGAGAGCTAATTGAAAATATGAGAGGAACACTTTAGCAGGTGTCGTGAAAATGGAATGAGATGCAGCGAGATGATCTACATACCATTTTGCAACATCTCTAGTGAGCATGCATTGGAACAATAGAAGACGAATGGAGTCATTGATAATGGAGTTGGATGAAAATCACATGCGGAAGGAGCGAACATGATTGGTAGGGTCTATTAGGACTCCAGGAAACTCTCCTAGGTTGCAACTCGGAGATGCTTGGTAACATATAATCTTCAATATTGTTCTCAGAGCTATTAGAATGGATGATGGTTTGGATCAAGTCAGATAACCATTTCAGCTCTATTCTCACTCAAGACATGCATGAACACTCTCACCAATGCAAGGTTTTAGACCGCTAATGCTCAATAATTTATAAATTCAATGGATAGATGGAGAATACTGACTGTACCAATAGATTTCATACATTAACACATATGAATGGCTAGCTACAGGAAGTAAATGAGACTTGCAAATCTAATTTATCAATGCAGAGATAAGATGACAGTTATCTGGCATTAGACACAACAGAAAACCTGAATAACCTATTCAAGTGCAAGCATAGAACAACAAAGAGAATGGACATTGAACATATAATAGAAAAAGAAGCTTATATTGCTAGAATGAAGATGAGAAGCTTGAAGGAATAGAGGAGGAACAATCTCCAGAAGTTGAACCCTTGTTACATCTAGTTTTCAGCCTTTTATAGGCCTTTTACAATGCTCCTGAGCTCTCAAAGGCTCAGAGTCTTAATCTGTCTGATCTGTCTTGTTAACTGATTGATTCCCTCAATAGGAAAGCATGGCTCAGAGGTTTTCTCCTTCTGATAGAGGAATAACCACCTTCAGGTAGTTTGATGCGTTGTCTAGGAGCTCTCTCATGCCAGAGATGCCCCATGATGTTTGTTTTGATGAGCTGCACTGTGGCCTTTGATATTTCTGTTTGTTTTGGACAGTTGCGCGTGCTGTGTTGCATTGTTGATGCGGTGTGCTGCTCCATGACTGTTTTTTCGGTTTGGGATGAGCTGTGCATGCTGTGGCCCTTTCAATTCCCCTTACGACCTTTGTTATTTCCTTTCCGGTCTCCGTCTCCCTTTGAATATTTAGAACTACTGTTTTTCTGCTAAATAGAGAAAAACACTGCATATAGCAAAAAACCTGCCTATTTCTACCTTTCTGGACTTTAAAAGTCCTTAAAGATGGTTTTCTTTTCATTGGGTCTGCCTCTGCAGTGATATCACATCTCCACCATTGATCTGGGTTCTCTAGATCCATCGGTTGTGATCTGTTTCGGGCAACTCTTTTGTACTAGAGTTAACTGCCCGATGAGGGTGGTTTTCTCTCTCCTCACCCTAGACACATGGCAGCCGTTGTATGGCATCAGGCAGAGCCCAACCAAAACCATTTACCACCCATGGCTCGCCCGAAAACTTGCCTGTTTTGCGATTTCTTTTGTGTTTCAAAAATGCGTCAAAACATTGAAAATCATTAAAAAATGGTTTTGGTGGACTTCAAATATTATATTTTTCACTTCTCGGACCCTTTTGGGTTTAGGCTTCATCGCTATTGGCGCTGCCCTATTTCCCTTTTCATTTTGTTATATAATGAAATACATTAAAATGTATTTAAAAAAGGCTTACTGCGGACCTAAAATTTTATACAATATTATCTATAACACCATTGGGTCCACATCATCGCATCGCACACATGAACGTGTAAAGGCTTCGCCCCTTGGTTTTCCTGATTGTGATTTGCTGATGCGATGTGGGCCGTCGATCTACGTGTGTGATCGACGGTCCACGTTAAATCACCAATCGCAATCGCTCATTACATATTGTTTGCGTCGATACCTCCGCCGATGCGACCTGCCAATAGCGACCCGCCAATCTGATCGACGATGTCTTGCGCCGGTTACCACTGCTCGCCTATGCCGATTAGATCCACTGATGTGATCCACCAATCAGATTTGGACCGTTGATCGGCCAGATCGGACGACTGTCATGCTTTTGGATTGTTAAACCTGCGATTTTGGTTTTTTCATGGTTTTGGAGTGTTTTTGCCTCCCGATAGTGTATTTCCGCCCTTCCAAGGGCTCTCCTCTTGCGATGGTTTTGACTTTGAATGATCCTTAAGAGGATTTTGAAGACTTTTGGGGCATACTTGGATCCTTTGGCATGATTTTAAGCAAATTTGGAGACTTTAAGAGCATATATGGATCCCATTTTGGGCCTTTTGTCAGCGAGGCTAACATTGGCTCTTTTTGGGGATGAAATCCTCCCTGTGAGGTTTCAAGGATCATAGATCAATGCCTTTCCTATAAAAAACAAGATCAAATCTTCCTCCTAGTGTTGCATTAGGCATGGAGTCTATTTAGCATGAAATAAAAACTTGAAAACAACATATTTACAATACCAAGGCTTGAAAGCCTTAACTCAAGTAAAGTTCAAAGAATAATCCATTGACTGGGCCATCAAAAACATATTCTTCCTTTGATGCATCCCTTTTGAGAAAACAGTCGCCAAACTGAAAATTGACCCTTTTTACCTTTCTATCAAAGGTTTCTTTCTCTTGGTCAATGTGCATATCAGCAAAATCATCAAAGACTTGCAAAAGCCTATTGATTTGATCCTCTACTTCAAAAACTTTCCAGCATTTGGTATTATCAGGCAGAGATGGTCTATATTTCACCTCATCTCTGTATGCTTTCAACCTTGGATATTTTTCTTGGAAGGTTTTGTACACCTGCTGAATGATAAGGTCTGCTTCATACTCTGCTATGTCATTTGTGACCTGAAAAGTTAATATAAAAGATGAATCAATGTATTCCTCTGTGGGGGACACAAGGACTTCACCTGTTCCTGCAGCTTCCTTAGAGCAAGCCCCATCAAAGAACATGTCCCAAATCTGTGGGCCTTCTTCCTCTGTGATCTGGAAAATTGGTTTTTTAAGCTGCGTAGAGGCCAACTGATAAGGCTTGGTAATTTCAAGACCGAGCTTATCCATGACAGCCTTGGGCATTGGATTATGGCTGGCCTCAGTATCCAGAAGGAAATTATGAAGGATTTTATCATGAATAGTCAAAGAGACATAGAATGATGGGGAGCTATCTTCACAATTTTCAATCATTGGGCTGAGAATAACAACTGGTTGGTCATCTTGCAGATTTACATAGTCAGTGGAAGCTTAAATGGCATTAGGCTCAAGAGCCTCAAGGATAGATTTCTTGAAGGACTCATTCTTCACTGGTTCAATCAGAGGCATAGGTATTCTTGGCTTCTGAATTTATGATTGAAAACTGAAATAAGAAGGGGACTTGTCAAGGCCTCTTACCTCTATGGCTGGAGCTTTGAAGATGATAGGATCAACTGCTGGTTGCTTCTGCTTATTAGCTTGCTGTTCTGCAGGGACAACAACTTTATGAATAGGAGTCTCCTTGGCATTATTCATTTTTGACCTCATATTATATTTGTGCTGGTCTTTAGTTTGTAGAACAGCTGCACCGTCCCACTCTTGGCTGATCTGGTCATTGAATAATGACTTCTCATAGGCAGCTAAGGTCAAAAAGGGGGCACTGCCTTTGTCTTCCATACAATGGATCTCATCATCTTCTTCGAACTACTCTTCTTCCAAGACTACATTTTAAAAAGGGACCTTCACCCTTTGGTCTTCATTTGCATCTTTGTTTCTTTGCAAGATCTGCAACTGCTCATTTGCCCTTCTATATGGATTTGGATTTGGAGGAGCAAAGGTATTAGGAACCCTTGCTTTCCCAGAATGCTGCTCAACCTTTAAGTTGGAAACTTCAGAGGCTAATGACTCTATCATCTTGGCCATTTTATCGATCTTGGGATATGAAGATGATGAAGGCTCGCCCCTTTGTCTCCTTCTATCAGCATTACCTTTGAGCTTTTCTGCAGCCGTGATGTTTGATTCTACTTCCAGGGCTGCATCTTGCATATCAGCCAAAGAAGCACATCAACTCTCCCTCAATAATAAACAAAAGTCAGAATCGAATGCATTGGCATAGATGAGTCTAGAAGAGGTAGTGGTGGGTTTTACTTCAGCTGGTATCTTGTTGTACATGCGGTTAAATCTCTTATTAAAATTAGACAACAACTCACCATTTTCCATTTTTAGGTTCCCAAACTCAGTGTGGTAGTAAAGGAGATCCTTCTTATCCCCCAAATTCTTTAGAAATGCATCATCTAAAGCCTCAATATCTGCTATAGATCTTGGGGTTAGTTCTCTGAACCATTTTCTAGCCTCTCCATTTAGGCTTTGGACAAAGAATCTCATTTAGACATCATCTTCACAAATGTCTAGGTTATCAACGTAGCTATAGAATGACTCAAGATGTTCTTCAACTGAAACACCTTTAGTCCTAGTGAACTTAGGCATATACTTCTGATATTCCATTCAAAGGAGTGGGTAGTATTAGAGGTCCATACCTAGCAGCTATGATTCTTTCCATTTTGGTAGGTGCTTGTGGGCCTGCCATAGCTGTGGTGGCTAAAAGAGTATTGGAAGTCTAAATGATAGAGGGCTGAGGAGTGACTGATAAGACTAAAGGAGTATGATGGATAGGAGGTGAGGTTTCCTTTGGGCATACAACAAAAGGAAAACCTAAAGAATAAGAAGCTTTATGAATCTCTACGAGTTTTTCTTCACTGCTAGTATTAGAAGCTATACTCTCAACATATATTTGTTCTATTACAGGCCTTTCTTGAAGAGATATAGGAGATTGTTTAGTTTTACCTGAACCTGATTCTCCTTTCTGCGATACCTTTCTCTCTTTGATGATTTTTTCAGGGTTAGGTACTGGGTCAACTTGTAGCTTCTGAGGATTTCTCTAAGTATGCCTCACAAACTAAGTCAGAACTATGAAGTGGAGTCACCAAGAGGTTAGACCTCCAATAGAGTCACTAGATAGATGATTACAACCAAAAAAGTGCCCAGACTTTGTCTATCATCAAAGCTTGATCTATGTTGTTTCCCAAGGTAGCTGAGCTTCAGTTTCCTCTCCCTGCCAACGATGCTAATTATGTTAGGACTCCAAGAAACTCTCCTAGGTTGCAGCTCGGAGATGCCTGGTAACATATAATCTTCAATACTTTTCTCAGAACTATTGGATGATGTTTTGGATCAAGTCAGATAACCATTTCAGCTCTATTCTCACTCAAGACATGCATGAACACTCTCACCAATACAAGGCTTTAGACCACTAATGCTCAATAATTTATAAATTCAATGGATAGATGGAGAATACTGACTGTACCAATAGATTGCATACATAAACACATATGAATGGCTAGCTACAGGAAGTAAATGAGACTTGCAAATCTAATTTATCAATGCAGAGATAAGATGACAGTTATCTGGCATTAGACACAATAGAAAACCTGAATAACCTATTCAAGTGCAAGCATAGAACAACAAAGAGAATGGACATTGAACATATAATAGCAAAAGAAGCTTATATTTCTAGAATGAAGATGAGAAGCTTCAAGGAACAGAGGAGGAACAATCTCCAGAAGTTGAACCCTTGTTACATCTAGTTTTCAGCCTTTTATAGGCCTTTTACAATGCTCCTGAGCTCTCAAAGGCTCAGAGTATTAATCTATCTGATCTGTCTTGTAACTGATTAATTCCCTCAATAGGAAACCATGGCTTGGAGGTTTTCTTCTTCTGACAGAGGAATAACTAGCTTCAGGTAGTTTGATGCGCTGTCTGGGAGCTCTCTCATGCCAGAGATGCCCCATGATGTTTGTTTTGATGAGCTGCACTGTGGCCTTTGATATTTCTATTTGTTTTGGACAGCTATGTGTACTGTGTTGCATTGTTGATGTGGTGTGCTGCTCCATGACTGCTTTGTCGGTTTGGGATGAGCTATGTGTGCTGTGGCCCTTTCAATTCCCCTTACGACCTTTGTTATTTCCTTTCTGGTCTCTGTCTCCCTTTGAATATTTAGAACTACCGTTTTTCTGCTAAACAGAGAAAAATGTTGCATACAGAAAAAAAACCCGCCTATTTCTACTTTTCTGGACTTTAAAAGTCCTTAAACATGGTTTTCTTTTCATTGGGTCTACCTTTGCAGTGATATCACATCTCCACCGTTGATCTGGGTGCTCTAGATCCATCGGTTGTGATCCGTTTTGGGCAGCTCTTTTGTACTGGAGTTAACCGCCCGATGAGGGTGGTTTTCTCTCTCCTCACCCTGGACATGTGGCAGCCGATGTATGGCATCGTGCAAAGCCCGGCCAAAACCATTTACCACCCACGGCCCGCTCGAAAACCTGCCTGTTTCGCAATTTCTTTTGTGTTTCAAAAATGCGTCAAAACATTGAAAATCATTAAAAAATGGTTCTGGCGGACTTCAAATATTATATTTTTCACTTCCCGAACCAAAAGTTTCATTGCTATCAGCGCTACATTATTTCCCTTTGTATTTCATTATATAACGAAATACATTAAAATGTATTTAAAACATGCTTACTGCGGACCTGAAATTTTATACAATATTATCTATAACATCGTCGAGTCCGCATCATTACATTGCACACATGAAGGTGTAAAGGCTCTGCCCCTTGGTTTTCCGATTACGATCTGATGATGTGATGTGGGCCGTCGATTTGCACGCATTATCGATGGTCCATGTTGAATCGCTGATCGCAATCGCTCATTGCATACTGTCTGCACCGATACCTCTGCTAATGCGACTCACCAATAGCAACCCGCCGATCCGATCATCGGCGATTGCTGATTGGCGGTGTCTTGCGCCGATTGCCATTGCCCACTTGTGCCAATCAGATCCGTCAATTAGATCTGGACCGTTGATTGGCCAAATCGGACGGTTGTCGTGCTTTTGGACTTTTAAGCCTACGATTTTGGTTTTTTCATGGTTTTGGAGTGTTTTTGCCTCCCGATAGCGTATTTCCGCCCTTCCAAGGGCTCTCCTCTTGCGATGGTTTTGACTTTGAATGATCCTTAAGAGGATTTTGAAGACTTTTGGGGCATACTTGGATCCTTTCGCATGATTTTAAGCAAATTTGGATACTTTAAGAGCATATATGGATCCCATTTTGGGCCTTTTGTTAGCAAGGCTAACAGGGTCCTCTCCAGAATTACACTCAAACTTTGGGATGTTTGAGGAAGCTTAGTCGCCATAGTAGGATAACTAAAATCATGGTGTATAGGGTCATTTATCAACTGGCTAAAATCTGGGAGACTTAACCCAACCATAAAAGGGAGCATGGAGGCTACCGGAACGATTCCTGAGATTGTTCGCTAGATGTGACCACCGGGGTAGAACCAGAGCCAACACCAGGTTGGGTTCCTGCACCAGTTGTGGGTCCATACATGGTGTCGATATGCGGCGAAGGAGGCTTGGAATAAAATGAACTAGGAGAAGAGTCGGTATGGGGACTCGGGGGACTATGAACTCGAACCCTATGGGGAGGAGTAATATGCCCAAGAAGAAACTGGGGATGAAGGCATAAGAGTCTCTACGACAAATGCCTTGGTGGCATAATGGTGGTAAGACACAAGTGACACGAAAATGGTGAAGGGAGATCAACAATATGCCTTTGTCTCTATGTGGGGAGATAAATTTATTATGTTAAGTCTTGGCTTGGTGGTGTAAACCAAGCACCCTTCACTTAAGGTGTGCTTGTGTGTTTATTAATTAAGCCCAGATCATGTTTGGAAAAAGAAAAAAATTGCTGAAAATAACCTAAAATTAACAAGAGAAAATGAATAGCAAATCAATTAACTAAACCCCACCCAAACTGGGTTTGCAAACACTGTGTTGGTTGGTGGCGAAATCAACTAAAAACACACTAAAAAGGTCAAGATATCTAAGTGTTGGTGTGACTGGGATCAAATGACACTAGGCTACTGGAAAGTGGTGCAGTAACAACAAAAAACCAGAGAGGAAGATCGCTGTAAAAACATAGGGAGATGGTGAAAAACCTTGGGTAACTGATGGGACCCTAAGGCAAATGACCAAGCAAGGTTTAAGATGAAACTTTGGATGGAAACAGCCTATCTTTTAAGATTTGAAACATGAGGGTACAATTCTGGAAAATATGGTTGAAAGTGTTGTAGAAACTTAGACTTCTTACTCAGCTAAACTCCTCTTATAAAGGTGGAAGCGTACTAGAAGCCCTAAGGGGATAAATTCCACTTCGACGAGAAAATCAGAGTAGATCAAGGCCTAAGAGAGAGAGGATAGTGGTCAACCAACCCAACAGACAGATCTTGGAAAAACCCAGAAACATATCTGAAAACATTTCATAAACCTTAAAAATTATAGATACTGACCTAATTTAAGGGGGATCACACTTTTTTGGGTGAAAGGTGCGCTCTGGACCTCCAGATCACACTTTTTGGGAAAAAAAGTGCGATTTCTTCTCCTTGATTCTTGGTCGGAAAGTCTCAGAAAAATTGTTGTCTTTGTCACGGTTGGTACCTGTGACCTGCGGAAAAGACCATAAAAATTATGGAAGTTAGAAATTTAAAATATCTAGGGTTAGGAAGCTAGTAAACAACATTAAGAGATTGAAAAAAGAAGAAACCCTAAGCTAAAAACTAAAGGTCACCCAAGTTTTTGGATCTGAAGTAAAAAACCAGTGGAGTCGCCAATTTTGTTATAATGTTTTCTTCTCAAAGGTGTACGGAAAGAAATCACCTAAGACCATGGATGAAAAACAATCTCAACAATATAAATGGCTGCTAAACATTGTAGATCTGAAACCACTGATAGAAATAAAACCTGACAAAGTCCTGATCTATGCCACAATCATAGTTAAAGAGCAAAATTAAACAGTAATAATAACTCCAATAATCCAATGGAAACCAGATATACAAAGAATAGATTTTATTAAATAAAACTTGTGAAGGGAACAAATAGATGTTACCAGTCGCACTCTATGGGATGGGTTCTTGGCTATCCTCAAACTTCTTCAGCTTGTGTAGAGTCTCTCTCCTCTATAATGTGTAAACCCAACAAATAAAATGTTTGAGCTAAATGGGAACTCAAAATATAAAAAAAGGTGTGCGACAGTGATAATAATCAGAGTTACAGCAGTGAGTGCAACAATGAAAATAATCAAAAGTGAATAATGAATGGAAAACCCTTCTATTTATAACAAAATATTGAGTTATCCTCGAATAATGAGAAATAATAAAATGTTATTAACACCATTCTTGGAATAACCACTTGGAATATTTTATTATATTTGGTTAGGAGGGAAAATGTATTTAAAATTTTATTTAGAAATAATAAATAAATAAAGATTTATTTATTATCTCAAGAAATTGGTTAAGGAATAATAAACAAATAATGATTTATTTAATTATTCCTAAGGGATTTAATCAAACTTGACAAGGAATAATAATTATTTAGTGATTAATTAATTATTCCTAGAACATAATTAAATAAATAATTATTTATTTATTTTTTCTTTATGGGTTTAATTATAAATCACTTTAACAAATGTAGTTTATTAAGTAATTTCTCACAATGAAAGCAATTTTGCTATGGTAAAATTGGTCTTACATGGTGTACTTCTATCCATCTAGTAAATTAGGCTAGATGGTCAATTTTTTAGTGATAACACATATTGTTTCACCAAGTGTTATAAGTGTGCGGTCTTGTTAAGAGTTATGATTTTTCCTATCTTTTTCTCATTGATCCAATACTTAGTCGAATTGGGAAAACTCTCCGATCAGACCAATTAGCCTCCTTTAGCTAGCCTGAACTACACATTTTGTAGTCTCAGCCCTCAAGCAATAGCCTTGTCTCTTGGCACTATGTAATGCACACTTTTTACCTCCCAGAACTGTGCACTGCACAATCTCAGTGCTCAAGCCCAACCCCTGAGCTCCAGAAATGTGCAATATTTCCCTCTAGCCAGGCCTGAACTATGGATTGCGTAGTATTAGTCCTTAAGCCTCAGCCTTGAGCTCCTGAATTGTGAAATTGTGAAATCACCTAGACTCCTTATCCTTCCGTCACCTTGAAGTGGGAAAACTTAATGCTCAAGCCCTCAGCCTGGCTCCTTGAATCCCTCAACTATGCAGTCACTTAGCCCAGGCCTTCAAATTTTCGCACTGTACAGTCTCAAGCCTCAAGCCTCTAGCTTGAGCCCTTGAGTCCCTCAAATACGTAATCCCTCTTCCAAGGCCTCCAAAATTGCACATTTCACAGTCTAAAGGCTCAAGCCTCCATCCTGAGTCCTTGAGTCCCTCAACTGCACAATCCTTTGACCCTGGCCATCATGAACTATGCATGGCGTAGTATCAAGCCTCAGTTCCAAACCTAGGCCTATGGAACTATGCAACCCCTGAGTCAGTCACTCAACTAGTCACCAGTTCCAACCCTAACAAGTGATTTCATGAAGCATCTTAGGCTAGGGGTTTATCATACTGATGTAGTCTTTTCATGGGTGGATTGTAGTTGCAAGTATTCTATTATGTCATGATAGGATGATGATGAAGGAGATGGAGAAGGAAGAAGAAGAAAATGCACCATCTTTTCAAGAAGACACAAAGAAAGTAGCAACAACAAGTGACTTGACATTGCCATGTCATCATGAAATCCATGTCATCAATGTCATGTCATGTTGTGTCATGAGCCATCATGTGCCACATCATTCATAAATTATGTAATTCTATATTGGAAAATGTAATGTAAAGTGGACACCCAAGAGTCATCTATGTAACGTGAAGAGTCATGTAGGAAGTTGAAAAGTCATTGGAAGTCAAACAGACATGAGGTTAGTCCACGATTCATAAGGGAGGTGAAGGATCACCCCATTTGTTATATATACACCATCAATGTTCTTGCAAAGGAATTTTCACCTTGTCTTATCCCATAAGGCATCAGAGAGACAAAGTCAATACTTTTGGGGAGCAAGTCGTGGTTCTAACGCTCCACTATTGGAGCTAGTGATGTTCATTGTATTCATGTATCTTGTAAATTTACTTAATACTTGAAGCCTGATGGCGAACACGTTTTCATTTATGGATTGTGAATATTTGTAAGATTTCTCTATGAATTTTTATGATTCATGTTTTCTTTCACCTGTACTAAAGTAATTGAACTATTTTGGTTATTTTAGTGCTTATCTAATTGAAACTGTGTTGCAATGGTTGTAACAATCGTCACATCTATGTGGACTATTCTTATTGATGTTAGGTGATTCTCTTTTCACTTGTGTGGGCCTCTATTAGGGTGGTACTATTACCACTCTATTAGAGGCTCACCTTTCCTTCCTCTGCAGTAGAAGAATCTTGATACACCTACAACCAAACATTCACTAGGCACACTTGCTCTTCACAAAGACACATACATTCTTCTCTCTCTTGGTGACATCTAAATCCAAGGAAAATATATAAGAATATATGTAAATTGGGCCGATACTCTAGATGGGGCTCTTATTCCAAATGATGTGAGGTCCAATTGGGACTTCACATCAAGGAGACCCCCTTAGTTGACATATTTCTAGCACCGTCAACATAAATTTAAGAGTGAAAGATTCTTGGCTGCACTTATAGGTACCCTTGATGATGACGATGAATGGATAATTGATAGTGGAGATAGGAGACAACAAAAATTATGTCTTCAAGGGCCTTGGATCTACATCACTAAAGTTGGAAAGTGAAGCAAAGATGCACCTCAACAATATATTCTATGTCCCAGGTTTGAAAAAGATTTTACTTTCAATTTATTTTTTAGAATATAAAGGAGATAGGGTTGCCTTTGTAGATGGTAAAGTTTTGGTTTGGGGAAAGGATTCGAGTATTGAAAAGGAAAAAGTTATTGGAGTTCCTGAACTAAGGTTATATATAGTTATAACACCATCTCCTCAAGCCCTAGTTCACATGGAGATCAATCCTATTGAATTATGTCATAGAAGATATGGGCATATTCATTACAAGATAATAGCCTCACTTAGTCAAATGGTAAAGCGCATCCCCAACATCAAGGAATATCATGAAGAAGTATGTAAGGGACGTTATTTGGGAAACAATACAAGGAAACCTTTTACAATTAGTGATACAAGGTCTAAGGAAATATTAGACCTCATTCATTCTGATGCGTGTGGGCCAATGTCTAACAAATATCTTGGAGGCCATGTTTATTATGTGACCTTCATTTTTTATCATTCTAGGAAGACATGGATCTATCTTCTCAAGAAAAAGAATGAAGTATTTGAAAAGTTCAAGGAATTTAGATCTGAAGTGGAGATCTTAACCAAAAGAAAGATAATTTCTTTGAGATTCGACAATGGTGGGGAATAAACTTCAAAAGGATTAATTGCATATTGTAAATAAGCAGATATTAAGATGAAGCTTTGTTCCCTACAACCTCAAGCAAAATGGAGTTGCAAAAAGGAAAAATGGAACAATTGAAGAATTAATATGTGCTATGATATTTAATCAAGATCTACCAAACTTTCTATGGGGAGAAGCAACATGAAAAAATTATATGTATAAAATATAAGTCCTCATAGAATCCTTGATAATATGACACCGGAAGAAGCATTCACAAGGAAGAAGCCTTATGTGGACCATCTCTGAATATTTGGGTGTCTCGCATACATCCATGTTCCAAAAGACAAGTAAAGGAAATTATATTCTACAAGCATAACAGGGATCTTCATTGGTTATAGTCTTTCTTCAAAAGCATATAGAATCTACATCAAGGAAGGAAGAAAAATTGAAGTTAGAAGGGATGTTATATTTGATGAAAATCGTACCTACAAAATATCTAAGGATATTCCAATTGAATCTGATGAAAAAGATATACCAGTATTTGAAGAAGAAGGGAATCATGACAAGGCAACTACAAACAAAGAAGAAGAAGAAGAAGGACCAAGTGAGCCTATTCAACCTGCAATCATTCCTGAAGAGGAAAAGAGGAGGAAAAATTGGTTAAAATCTACACTTGAAGATGTCGAAGGACATGGAGCTACTAAAGGAACTTTTAGAGAAAGTAAAAGACAAAAACGATATTCAGGATCTGCAATATATATGACAAAATTGATAGAAGCTGAGCCAACTACATTTGAATAAGTTTCTCATCAAGAAGAATGGAAGAAGATGATGCAAGAATAATATAAATCCATCACAAAGAATGGGGTTTGGGAAATCGTTCCTAGACCAAGTGAAAAATCAGTGGTCACCTCAAAGTGGATTTACAAAATCAAACATGATATTGATGGTAGAATAGACAAATACAAAGCTATATTCTATGCAAGGGGTTTCTGAAAAAAGGAAGGCATAGACTATGAACAAATATTTACTCCTACTGCTAGGTATACTACTATAAGATCTTTGGTTTCGCTAGTTGTTACTATGGGATGGAATATCCATCAAATGGATGTCAAAACAACATCTCTAAATGGAACCATTGATGAAGAAGTATAAATTGAACAACCGGAAGGTTTTGAAATATAACAGAGATACACATGTTTGCAAACTCAAGAAAGCCCTATATGGCTTGAAGCAAGCTCCTAGGGCATGGTATGCAAGAATGGATGCATATCTCTTAAGAATTGGGTTCGTCAAAATTTTTGCAGATGCAAACCTCTACATCAAGGTGGTTAATAATGAACTAGTCATTATAATAATATATGTGGATGATTTGTTTATTACAGGTGTGGAGTGAAAAATACTAGAATGTAAACAAATGTTGGTAGCTAAATTCAAAATGAAAGATCTGGGACTCTGTTGTAGCAGCCACAACCACCCTCCAAAATTTTTCCTTATCCTGTTTTGGAGCCTCCCTACCAACCTTACACAACACTTTGTCTTGCTTTGTCAAGTACTCAAGCTTCAGCGTTTTCCTCACACAAAGGAAACATGTCGATTACAGTCGATCCATTCCCCTCACAAGTTGCTTACCAGGACTTGGTCCAATTGTAGGCTAAGTAGCTTCCCTTGGAAAATTGAGCATTTTTGGAGGGCAGTTAGCCTTCCCTCTAGGAATTACACAATCCTCTCTGACAGCTTGCTGGACTCCAGGATTGTGAAATCCTGCTAGCCAACCCCTCGAGCAAGATTTGCGCAAATTTTCCTAGCAGTAGGCTGTTCAGACCAAGATTTGTGCAAATCTCGGTAGTAGTCAGCTACTCTACCCAGAAATTGCGCAAACCTCCTAGGAAGTTAGCCCAGCTCCAAACTAGGAATGCACATTTTTCCCAAGTAGTTGAGCACTGACATGCATGAACAGTCCGGTTGACCAGTTCCACTCGGGACCGAGCAAACTTGACTTTCATGCATGCATGACTCGATCTCCCCGGAATAGTAAGAGACAACATGCAAAGGGCATCCCATGATTCGGGGAGCTATTTTTAGCAGCCAGGGGTTACATGCAAAGTTGTTTTAGAAGTTTCCCTCCAAGTGTCGTTTTTTCCTAGATTTGTCACATGAGCATCATAAGACCAAACTTATTTATTCGATGCATCAGAGCTCATTCAGTCACATCGATATTGGATCTCTGACATCCCACAACACATCCAGGGCTCTTCGCCACATCTGGCTCAACTATTCACGGGTAAGTGGCCGCATCTTGTCTTTTTCAGCATTTCTGTCGCTTTTTGTTTGTTCACTTGTGCGAGTGTTGTTTTCTTGATTTATTTGAACTCCTGCTGTCATTTACATGTATTATAGCTTGTCCTAGATTTGCTTCAGTTTTCATCACTATCTCACTATTGTCGCATGCATGAAACTATTTTGCACAGATGTTTTCCCTACCGGCAAATGGCCTCACCCACATGCATGTTGATCTGTTTGTTGAATCTTCCATTCTTGTTTTGCATGCACTGTTTATCACTTCTTCTATCACTTAGTGTTTCCATGCATTTCATCGACTTACTTTCTTTCAGTTGTCCATTGGCGAGTCAGGCCAACCTTGGCCTGGGATCTGCCTTCACCAAGGCTACCTTATGCAATCTGGGGAAGGAAGGCTCACCTTCCTCTCCAGATTTGCGCATTCTGACCCAAAAATGACCTCCTAGACTGTTTTGTGCATTCCTAGAGGACAATGGCTGCTTGGCCCAAGAAATTGTGCAAATTTTCCCCTGGACCAGCAGTCCTTCCTAGTTGGGATTGCACATTGTGCAATCCCAACAGCTAGCTACTCAAATGGATTGCACATTTTGTAGATCCAGTAGCGATTCCAGCCTCCCATATAACCCATACTACCTTTTGTGCAGTTCTGGCAGCCAGTCACCTAGTCTCCCAGTGAAATTTGCACAATCTTGTTGTTGGGTTGTGTTATATTCTTTCCACGACTAACCCACGTAGTGAACCGGGGGGTTAGAGGGGGGGTGGAGACCCCCCTTAGTTGTGCCGATTGTGCAGAGGGGGGGTCATAGGGGGGGCGATAGCCCCCCCTGTCCAGGGGGTTTGAGGGGGGTGGGTAGCACCCCTCTACGGGGTCCGGGGCAGCGCCCGAGGAAAAAAAATTTGGACCCTATATTGGGTTGGGCGAACCTACCTCTGGTTTTCGATCCATGGTATTGGATGCTTTGGCATGTATAAATATGTATTGTAACATTGAAAGGAATATAATGAAAAATCAAGCTGGTAGTCCTGGTTTTGGGATCCAGGAGAAAATCTCTATGTATATGTGTTTTATGTGTTATGCTCTCGCATTGTTTATTTTTTGTGATTTAGAATTCGTATGCAGGTAATTTCTGTACGGGGTTAAAACCTACATTTGGTATCAGAGGTGTTTTGGCTTCAAGGGGACGCCTTTGTTGCTGAGTGGTTTTGCTCGGGCCTATGGTAGACCCTGTTCAGTGGGAGATCTGTGAGATCGATTCTGGTGGTGAAAGAAGATGGCGAGCAACAGAAAGATAGAGATCGAGAAGTTCAATGGTCAGAGTTTTGAGTTGTGGAAACTCAAGATGGAGGATCTGTTGGTGGATAAAGATCACTGGATAGCGGTAGATCCAGGTACTAAACCAACAGGAGTAACCGATGAATAATGGAAGAAGTTGGATCGGAAGGCAAAGAGCACAATACGATTGTGTGTCTCAGATTCAGTATTGCTGAATGTATCAGGGGAAGCTACAGCGAAGGCTTTGTGGGACAAGTTAGGGACTTTGTACCAATCTAAGTCTCTGGTGAATAAACTGTTCCTGCGGAAAAAGCTATATAACCTGAGGATGAAATATGGAGACTCGGTGACAGAGCATCTGAACGCATTTAATACTGTGGTAAGTCAGTTAGCGTCTGTTGATATTAAAATTTCAGATGAAGATAAGTGCATCAGTTTTTTGTGTTCTCTACGAGATTCGTGGGATAGTCTGGTTATTGCAATAGGTAGCAATGCAACTGCTTTGCAGTTTAATGAAATAGTCTCAGCCTTGCTGACGGAGGAGATGAGACGGAAAAATATGGAGAGCCAGAATGGTGATGCCTTGTTTGTACGAGGACGGTCCCAGAATAGAAACAAAAATAAGTCATCGAGTGGGAGATCTAAATCTAGAGGGAGATCTAAATCTCCAGGAAAACCTGTAAAGGTGGTGTGCTGGAAATGTGGAAAGGAAGGGCACTTCAAAAGGGACTATAAATCTAAAGCTCCTGATAAAGGAAAGGGATCTGATGATGCTCCTTCTGCAGAGGCGAAAACCACCTCAGATGAAGGTGGGGATGTGTACTTGGCTTCTTCAAGTACACATGTAGATCATGAGGCATGGTTGATTGAATCAGGTGCATCCTTTCACTTCACTCCCCATAGAGAGTGGTTCTGCGAGTATGAGAAATACGATGGTGGTGATGTATTCTTAGGAGATGATAGGAAGGCTAGAATCATTGGTCGCGGAAAGTTAAAGTTGAAGTTTCAAGGTGGAAGGGTTAGAACACTCCCGGGTGTTCTACATATTCCTGCATTGGCTAGAAATCTGATTTATGTAAGCAAGTTGGATGATGCAGGTGTAAAAACAGTGTTCAAGAAGGATACCTACAAGATGGTTCGGGGAGCACTGGTATTGATGCGGGGAGTTCGGACTGGAACTCTGTACAAGCTGCAAGGTAGCACTGTTGTTGATGGGTGCAACAGTTCTGTGGTTCCTGAAAGTGGAGTTGAAAATCTAGTGGTCTCTAGAGAGAAGACCATGCTGTGGCATCAAAGGCTTGGACATATTGGAGAGAAGGGCCTTCGAATACTTCATGGTAAAGGTATGGTAGAAGGTATGAGTAATAGCTCTCTAGATTTTGATTTCTGTGAAAATTGTGTATATGGGAAGCAGAATCGAGTGGGTTTCCCCTCTAGTGCTAAGAGGACGAAACAGATATTAGAGCTTGTGCACAGTGATGTGTTTGGACCTGTAAAAGTTCCATCGCTGGGTAAGTCTGTGTACTATGTATCATTTATAGATGACTTCTCAAGGAATACATGGATATATTTCCTTAAGAAGAAATCTGAAGTCTTTGACAGGTTTAAAGAATTTAAGGCTCTGGTGGAAAATCAGACAGAGAAGAAGATAAAGGTGCTGAGGACAGATAATGGTGGAGAGTTTTGCAGCAAGGAATTTGAAGAATTCTGTAAGAACTGTGGTATAGCATGGTAGAAGACTACTCCATATACACCTCAGCAAAATGGAGTCGCAGAAAGAATGAACAAGACGTTGATGGAAAGGGCAAGAAGCATGCTCAGTGGTGCTGGGTTAGGACAGGAATTCTGGGTAGAGGCAGTGGATACTGCATGTTACTTGGTCAATAGGTCACCTTCATCAGCGTTGGAGGATAAGGCTCCACAAGAAGTATGGACTGGTAAGAAACCCTCTCTTTCACATCTGAGGGTATTTGGATGTGATGCATATGTACATGTTCCAAAGGAGAAATGAACCAAGTTGGATAGTAAATCTGAAAAGTGCATCTTTATTGGGTATAAGGATGGTTTAAAAGGTTATAAGCTTTGGAACCCAGTCACACGGAAGGTTGTGTATAGCCGAGATGTGGTGTTCAGAGAGGTAAAAGATGTTATTAAACATGAAGTCCAACCAAAGGAACCTGAGAAGATAGAGTTTGAGCTAAAGGAGGAAGAATCAGACTCTGCAGCAGAGGAGGAATTAGATGATGAAGAGCCACAAACTCTGGCTGTGAGAAGATCAATTCGAGAAAGAAGGCAGCCAGAAAGGTATATTCCTTTTGCTTTCTATTCAAATTTTGCTTTGTCTATCACTGATGATGATCCCAGAACTGTGAAGGAAGCAGTAGATTCAAAGGATGGAAAACTCCGGAAAGAGGCCATGGTTGATGAATTGGCATCTTTGCACAAAAATGAGGCTTGGGATCTGGTGGAGTTGCCAGCTGGAAGGAAACCCATTGGCAGCAAATGGGTGTTCAAAAAGAAGACAAATGTAGAAGGGAAGGTGGAGAAATACAAAGCTCGGTTGGTAGCAAAAGGTTATTCCCCGGTGCCGGGAATTGATTTTGGTGATATTTTTTCTTCTGTTGCCAAGGTAACTTCTATTAGGTTACTTTTATCTGTTGCTGCTACTGTTGATATTGAGGTAGAACAGATGGATGTGAAGACAACATTTATTCACGGGGATTTGGAAGAGGAAATCTACATGAAGCAACCTGAAGGCTTTGCGGTGAAGGGTAAGAAAGAATTCGTATGCAAGTTAAAGAAATCTCTGTATGGGTTAAAACAGTCACCAAGGATGTGGTATTAGAAATTTGATACATTTATACGGGGACTTGGCTTCACCAGAAGCAAAGCAGATCACTGTTTGTATTTCAAATTAATTGATGACCGTGTTATTTATCTGGTCTTGTATGTGGATGATATGCTGCTGGTTGGAAATGACAAAGAAATTATCCAGGATTTGAAGACCCAATTGTCCTCCAAATTCGACATGAAAGATCTTGGTGCTGCAAACTATATTTTGGGCATGGAAATTAAAAGAGGTTGGGCAAAGAGGAAGCTCTGGTTAAACCAGAGGAAGTATGTCGAGACAATACTACAGAGGTTTAATACGCAGGATAGTAAACCGGTGAAGGTTCCTATTCCTGTAGGTGTGAGGTTATCTGTTGGACAGTGTCCCAAGACACAAGAAGAGGAAGAGGACATGTCCCGTGTTCCATATGCGAGTGCAGTCGGTAGCCTGATGTATGCAATGGACTGTAATAGACCAGACATTGCACATGTAGTGGGAGTATTGAGCAGGTTTATGTCAAAACCAGGGAAGGAGCACTGGAGAGTAGTGAAGCGGGTTTTCAGGTATTTTCATGGCACTAGTGATTATGGTTTGTGCTACCAAGGAAGACCAGGATTGGACAAAGTGTTGGATATTCATGGTTTTGTTGATGCAAACTGGGCTAGAGATCTGGATCAGAGAAGATCTACAAGTGGATATGTGTTTAACCTATTTGGAGGTGCAGTCAGTTGGATGAGTAAGAAACAATCTGTAGTGGCACTATCAACTACAGAGGCAGAATACATGGCAGCCACTCATGCAAGCAAGGAAGCAGTTTGGTTACAGAGATTGTGTTCAAGTATGGGGTTAGTACAGGGAACTATAAGAATAGACTGTGACAACCAAAGTGAAATTTTCTTGGCAAAGAACCCTGCTTATCATTCAAAGACAAAGCACATTGATGTTCAGTATGTTATGAAACCAGCTCAAGAAAAGATAAAAAAGATAGATCAACACCTTATAATTCAGCCTCTTCGAGGGGACAACCTCCTTTACATTACACAAATGAACAATTCTTGGATGATTCAAATGACAAAACCTCCTTTCTATATATAGGAGTCTAAGGAGTCACAATATAATCCAGCCGACCTAAAAATAATAATATAAAGCCACAAAAATAACAATAGAGGGATTCTATGGGGGACAGAAATAACAATATGGGGGTAATAGGGGCACAATAATATAAATAAGGGGTATAACTACAATAGTAATGGGGTAATCACTAGTATTATAGGGACCCAACATGCCCCTCTCCTTCAAAAAAGTGTTGTCCTCAATGCTTGAGTAGTTCTGGATACTTCTGCATAAAATTCTCATCCTCCCATGTGGAATCTTCAGCGGATAAGTTCTTCCACTTGATAAGATACTCTGAAATTGATCGATTTCGTAGCTGTCGAGTTCTTGTTTCTGTGACTGCTTCCGGTTCCAATATAATTTTTCCTTCCTCGTCAAGTTCTGGCAATATTGTTTAGATTGGGAGCTTGTCGCCTATAACCTTCTTTAAACATGAAACATGGAAAACTGGGTGCAATCGAGAAGCTGCAGGAAGCTCCAATTTGTATGCCATAGTACCAATCTTTTGCAACACCTTGTACGGACCATAATACTTTGGTGATAATTTATTATCCTTCTTAGCTTGCTTTAGGGACATTTGCTTATATGGTTGTAGCCGTAGGAATACCCAATCACCTACATCAAAACTTCTTTCACTGCGATGTTGATCTGCCTGTTGTTTCATTCTATTTTGTGCCAACACGAGGTTATCCTTTAAGAGTTGGAGGACTTGTTGTTGATGTTCGATGTGATGTTCCACTGCCTGAACCTTAGAATTTTCTCTTAAATATGATGTGATGGATGGTGGTTGATACCCATAAAGTGCCATAAATGGGGTCATTTTTGTTGCTGTATGGAAGGAAGTGTTATACCACCATTCAGCCAGAGGCAACCATTTGACCCATTGTGTCTGTTTATCAGATACAAAGCAACGAAGATATCCTTCCAAACATTTGTTTACTATCTCAGTTTGCCCATCAGATTGAGGATGATAAGATGAGCTATGAGCTAACTGAGTACCAAGACAAGAAAATAATTCTGTCCAAAAATTTCCAGTGAAAATGGGATCTCTGTCACTTACAATAATCTTTGGGTTTCCATGTAGCTTTTGAACTGTTTCCATAAATGCAGTAGAAACTGTACTGGCTTTAAATGGATGTGATAATGCACAAAAGTGTGCATACTTGGTAAGTCTGTCAACTACCACCATGATGACACTCTTTCCCTCAGACTTGGGTAAACCTGTGATAAAATCCATTGAAACCTCCTCCCAACGTTGGCTTGGAATGGATAAAGGTTGTAATAGACCCGGTGTCTTAATTGTTTCAACTTTATTTTGTTGGCAAACCAAACATTCTGCCACAAACTTTTGAATATCTGATTTAAGGCCATCCCAAAAAAATTCCTTCTTAACCCTGTGGTAAGTTTTTAAAAATCCTGAGTGCCCTCCTAAGGGAGAAGTGTGCAATTCCATAAGAATCTTTTGTTTTAGCTGGGAATTCTTACAGAGGTATAAGCGATCTTTGTACCATAACGAATCATTTTGCCAGCTAAATGTATCAGAAGTACTGGAATCTTGTTGTAGCTTTCGAATAAGTGCCCACACTTCTTCGTCATTCTTCCATTCCTCCCTTGCTTCGTTTATCCAATCTGGTTGGATAATAGAAATGGCACACAACAATGCTTCCACATCCTCATCCTTTCTTGAGAGTGCATCTGCCACCACATTTTGCTTCCCTTTTTTGTAGATGATTTCAAAGTCATAACCCAACATCTTTGTGACCCACTTTTGTTGCTCTTCAGAGGATAATCTTTGTTCTAAAAAGTATTTAAGGCTATCATGATCCGTTTTTACCTTGAAGTGTCTTCCCATTAGGTAGGGTCGCCATTTCTTAAGTGCATGGAGTATTGCCAACATTTCCTTCTCATAAATAGCTTTGCTTAAAAACTTTCCCTTGATTGGACGACTTTCAAAAGCAATGGGTCTTTCATCTTGCATTAGAACAGCACCAATTCCATTTCCTGAAGCATCACATTCCACAATAAAGGTTTTTGTGAAGTCCGGTGTAGCTAAGACCGGTGCTTGGCACATTGCCTCTTTAAGATGTTCAAAGGCCTTTGTTGCTTCCGAAGTCCATGAAAATGAATCTTTCTTCAATAATGTTGTTAGAGGTGCTGCTATTCTCCCATAATTCTTAACAAACTTGCGATAATACCCTGTCAACCCAAGAAATCCTCGCAGATGCTTTATGGATGTGGGGATTTTCCATTCCTTAATGGCTTTAATTTTGCTAGGGTCTACCTTAACTCCTTCATGAGATACAATATGACCCAAATATTCCACCTCCTGGACTCCAAAGAAACATTTGGATCTTTTTGCATATAATTGTTTCTCCTCCAATAGTTGTAGCACCCTGTCAACATGTTCAACATGATCCTTCCAAGACTTGCTGTAGATTAGTATATCATCAAAAAATACTAACACAAATTTTCTAAGGAATGGTTTGAAAATTGAATTCATCAAACCTTGAAATGTTGAAGGTGCATTGGTAAGGCCAAAAGGCATGACCAAAAATTCATAATGACCCTCATGAGTTCTAAATGTCGTTTTCGGAATGTCTTCAATCTTCATTCTGATTTGATGATATCCCGAACGAAGATCCAACTTGGTGAAGTAAATTGATCCATGCAATTCATCCAGTAATTCATCAATGACAGGAATGGGGAACTTATCTTTAATAGTGAGCTTGTTGAGCTCCCTATAATCTGGACACATGCGCCATGATCCATCCTTCTTGTGCACCAATACTACTGGAGCTGAGAAAGAACTTTGACTCGGTTGAATTATACCAGCCTCTAGCATTTCTGCAACCATACGTTCAATTTCACTTTTTTGGACATAGGGATATCTGTACGGCCTGATGTTTGGAGGAACACTTCCTGGAATCAGATGAATAGCATGATCATGATCACGCATAGGTGGGAGACCTTTGGGAGTCTCAAATACCTTGGAATGATTGTCCAGGACTTTTTGGAGATCTGGAGAAATAGATGATTCCAATGTGGAAACATCTAGCGAACATAATTGTGCAATTACACCTCTTTGCTCCTTTTTTAGAAGCTTTGTCATGCCATTAGAGCTGATTATCTTTCCTGGTTTCCCTGCAATACCCCTTAATTCAACTTCCTTTCCTTCCGTAGAAAATTTGATGAAAAGTTCTTGAAAATTAAAAGCTATTGTACCCAAGGATTGTAGCCATTGGACTCCTAGTACAACATCAGCACCTCCCATTGGAATGGAAAGCATTGGGCTAGTCAATACATATTCTCCCATGGATAGCTTGATATTATGGCACTTTCCAGAGCAATTTATTGTTCCTCCATTTGCAATCATCACTTGACACTCTGGTGCTGGATATAGGAAGCAATTCAATTCTTTTGCTACCCTACAATGAATAAAATTGTGGGTGCTTCCTGAATCAATCAACACTATTACCTTTTTCTTCTTGATTTGTCCTTCTATCTTGATGGTTTGAGGAGTGGTAATTCCGCCAATGCATTACAAGATATGGTCGGATTTATTTGTTCTTCATCTAGGCTTTGTTCCTGGAGTATATCCTCTTCTTTTGACCTTTCTTGCTCCTTTTCTTCTTCCTCTTCACAATCTATGTAGAATAATTTCTTCTCAGCACACTTATGACCTTTTGTGTATTTGCTATCACAACTGTAACAAAGCCCTTTTGCTCTTTTTTCTTCCAATTGTTGTGGTGTCAACCTTGTAGGTTGTGGAAGACTAGGGGCAACAACACTTCCGTCTTTATAGTTGTGAGTGGTATGCTTCCTAGTTGCCATAATTTTGCTTTCCATTTTTCTTGCTAACCTGAATGCCTTCTCTAATGAATCAGGTTCCCAAAGGCGAACATCATGTTGGATATTATCCTTTAAAGACCCTATGAACACATCAATCCTATGCTCCTCTGGAATATCTTTTACCCTTATGTTCAATTTTTGGAACTCCTCAATGTGCTCCATTATTGAACCCTTTTGTTTGAGACTTATCAATTGGCTAAAAAAAGTGTTGCTTTTTGTATCCTCATAATGTGCTATCAATTCTTCCGTAAAAATTGCCCAAGTGATAAATTGTTTACGAGAACAAAGCCATTGATACCATACAAACTGATTTGGTTCCAAATATACAGTTTCCATACGTACCTTTTGTGTGTTTTGCACATTATTGAGATCGAAGAATTGCTCCATCTGTAATATCCATGTGGCGGGATCCTTGCCATCAAACTTCCTCATATCGATTTTTGGAACATGGTGAGTCTTTGATCCAACATTAGAGTCTATGGAATCATGATTAACATTTCTTTTGTTCTCATCATGAGTTTCCTTTAGTACCCTTTCACCCTTAGTGACCATTTCTTGTAACAACTTATTCATATTTATCTTCAATTCTTCCATCTTATCATCCATGCCATCAATTTTAGCATCCATGCCATTCACCTTAGCTTCCATGCCATCCATCTTAGCTTCTACACCTTTCTTTAAACCATCCATCTTAGCTTCTACATCTTTCCTTAAACCATCCATTTTAGATTCTGTTGCTTTTTGTGCAAGTGACACTCGTTGCACTTGTTCTTGTAATTTTGATATATCATATAGCATTTCTTCTTCTTCTTCATGAGTCATGCTAGAGCTTTCAGGTTCCTTACTAGGTGTTTATATTTTATTTTCTCGGGGCATTAGTTACCGATAATAATGCTCTATTATTCCCTTTGAATTCCTTCAAAATAAATTTTCAAACCAAGCTTAAGCAAAAATTTAAGAAAATCTACACACCTTTTTTCACTTTGTAGGAGTTGGATATTTCCTTTGATGTATCTCTGTACTTTTTGATCATCTAGTTCTAAATTTTTGAAATGCAGTAGCCCTCTGTGTCCTCTTTCCAGTGCCACAAGTCTGACCCAAATTGGATTCTCCAAGGAAGAGTTATGTGAAATCTCCCACAGTGACTTGATTATAGACTAGTTTAGTAGAGCGAACTTGTACGACGTGCCACGAGTCACTGTTTCGATATCAGAATCTAAAAAATGCATACACGAAACTACAGTCTATCCTCTTTCTATACCATCTTACGAAATTTCAATCTGATCCCCAGAGAGAAATTTATGACGATTTTCCCCAGGTCACCTGTTTTGAATGTAATTCAGGAGTCTGCAAAAAGACCAACTTCCTTAGATCATATCTCCGCAAATATCGCGCAAAAAGCTCTGAAATTCAGACCCAAGGTTCAACGCGATTTCTTCTCAAATGGGTTTTTTTTGCAACTTCTGAAACGTCACAGAAAAAAAAGTTATAGCGAAAATGCCACGATGACCTGTTTGGAGCAGCGAAACCCTAGAATCCAAAGCTCTGATACCAAATGTTATGAAACCAGCTCAAGAAAAGATAGAAAAGATAGATCAGTGCCTTAGAATTCAGCCTCTTCGAGGGGGCAACCTCCTTTACATTACATAAATGAACAATTCTTGGATGATTCAAATGACAAAACCTCCTTTCTATATATAGGAGTCTAAGGAGTCACAATATAATCCAGCCGACCTAACAATAATAATATAAAGCCACAAAAATAACAATAGAGGGATTCTATGGGGCACAGAAATAACAATATGGGGGTAATAGGGGTATAACTACAATAGTAATGGGGTAATCACTAGTATTATAGGGACCCAACACAGTATCACTTTGTGAGGGATATGATAGAAGAAAAAAAGGTGTTGCTGGTAAAGGTGGACACTTTGAATAATACTGCAGATGCATTGACAAAATCTGTGAGCTCTGAGAAGTTCTCTTGGTGTAGAGAAATAATGGGCATTTCAGGGCTGAAAAAATGACTAAGCTCTCCTGTGGAAAGAAAACAACAAGTGGGAGATTGTTGGGTTGTGTTATATTCTTTCCACGACTAACCCACGTAGTGAACCGGAGGGTTAGAGGGGGGCAAGGCCCCCCCTTCGTTGCGCCGATTGCGCAGCGAGGGGGTCACAGGGGGGCGGGTAGCCCCCCTCTACGGGGTCCGGGGCAGCGCCCCTGGAAATTTTTTTTTTGACCCTATATTAGGTTGGGCGAACCTACCTATGGTTTTCGGTCCATGGTATTGGATGCTTCGGCATGTATAAATATGTATTGTAACATTGAAAGGAATATAATGAAAAATCAAGCTGGTAGTCCCAGTTTTGGGATTCAAGGGAAAATCTCTGTGTATATGTGTTTTATGTGTTATTCTCTCGCATTGTTTATTTTTCTGTGATTTAGAATTCGTATGCAGGTAATTTCTGTACAGGGTTAAAACCTACACTTGCTCATCGGTTTCCCAGGTATGTGATGTGTCCTTGCCCGAATTTTCTTTGATTTCACTGACATATTTCTTGCCATGCATGCTGCTTGTTTCCAGATCTTTCAGGTTTTCATCTGTCCCAATGGCTTCCAAGAGAATAGTATCTCAGGACACTGATGGTATGGCACTTGGAGCAGCAATTGAGCAGGTGTCCTCTGGTTTGCCGATCTATGAAGATACAAAGTTGTATCTAGACAAGGACATCAAAATGAAGTGGCATGTGGTGAGTGAAACATTTGCAGGTACTTTTGGGGAAGACCTTCAAGATCGTCAGGTGTACGTGAACATTCATAAGTCCGGCTTGTATCGGATTACATGCAGATACCCCACGTTTCCATGTGTGGACATGATTCACTGGATCGTCTCTCACACTAACCCCGAGATGATGACCTTGAGTAGTGTCAGCGAGACGAAGCTTGCAACCTTCTCGGCATGAGATTATGATGAGATGTATCAAATGACAAAGCCCATGACTATCATGACTCCCTCGTTCATCTTGCCCACCAATAAAGGCCACTCCAGAGACATCCTGAAGGATTGGGTAAAGGAGCCAACTCGTTTTAGGGTGACACCAAATCATATTTATAAGAGGAAGATATTGAGGAAGGCATACTAATACTTGGTCATATTCTCATGTTGACTGAGTGGCCAAGAAAGCACTGAGACCTTCCCTTAGAGTTGGGTGGTCATGCTGGACCAACTGGCTAGAGAAGGAAGATCATGCAACTGGTCCGACATACTTACTCATCAACTGAAGGAGAAAGTCACGAAGGCTCAACAGTCACTCGAAGGCATGCATGCAAAGATTTATATGTCCACCTACATTCTAGATGCAGTATGTGCCCGACATGAGTTCCCGAGCTTAGAGTGGGCATGGTCACCAACGGAGACTGTTGTGAACACGTATTTCAAGTTATTGTTCGAGTGCAGCTTCAAAGGAGTGATCATACAGCTGTCTGACCATTTTGTCATTCCAATGTACAGGTTGATATTCGAACAGGATCCACCCTGCATGTCAGAAGAAGCGATGAAGTGTTATAGACATATTTGGGCACTTCAACCCTAATCTTATATGTCCATAAACCAAGGGCTTCTAAGTCCCTACAATTGTTATTTCATACCCTAAAGGAACAAGGTCAGCTGATTACATCATCTCCCAGAAGTTCTCCATGAAAAATTGCTCAGAACTGGTCAAAATTGGACCATATCACCTGCTCCATGGTCAAAGTGTGATGCATCTCACCTAATGCACATGGGGGGTGTGATGCATACTAAAAATTCCTTCTATGGGGTGCGATGGGCGAGAGTAGACAAATGGCAGAGACAGTTTGCAAGGTGGATGATCATGGAATCTTCCAGAAACTTCTCCTATGACACTTGCCTCTCTGAATTCGCCCAGGGATGAATAAGAGATCATGAAATCTCCAAGTGGAATTGAGAACTATTAGAGAAATGACACTAATCAAAAAACCCAGAAGCTGACTCACCCACCTGCAAAAATCTATATATGGATCCCTCATCCTAGAGATCCAAAGGATGGAATTTTGTAATTTGCAAGGAAGTGTTGTTGGTTTCTCTTTGAAGACATTGTTGGGTGATCTTGCTTTGTATGAGGTGAAGAGGGCTTTCATGCTGGGAGGATGGCGCTGGGTTAGACCAATGGGTTGTAATCCTCTCTTCTACTACTTCTATCAATAAAGCTATTTGAGTTTTCCTCCTTATTCTTGTATATCTCTGAATCTTGTATTGATATATGCATTTGTATGGTTAATATACATCTAATCCTATATTTTTTATGGTTATAGATCTCTATGCTTTGATGATATTATGTTGCTTTGACCCTACAGGTGTTCTTTGAAGTGGGACAAGTAAGGAAGGAGTGGCGAAATTCTGTCAAAGGGGAAAGGAAACAAGCAAGGAGCCAAGCGAAAGACTAAGGTTGGTACTCTCTACTTCTTTCTCATCTATCTCTCGTAAAGGAAAACACAAGTGACTTTAGTTTGTTTGTTTCTAAGATAGCTACCCATCTTAGTGGGACTAGCAGCTCTGAAAAGACACTAGTTTTCCCGATAACAAAATGGCGACTCCGCTGGGGAGACAAATAGTTTGATTGCTTGTCTCTATTTGCATGCTTCATAAACCACAGACGGAACCTGAAGTTAAGCCAACTAGCCTTCGAATTGCATTTGCTATGCAAGTGCAAATTAGATCAATGTTGCTTCAATCAATATCCAGGTTTGTTTATGAACTGAACAACTGACTTTCAAACATCCTAAGTGCCCTAGTGGTAGCTCAAGTAACCTCATTAGATCAGCCCCTATACTTTGTATTTACTGACTATCATTAGCTCAGCCTAAATCCCTGAACTAAGCTAGAAACTGTGACCAAAAACCAAGTTAAAGTCTCATCCCTGGACCATCGCACTGCCTCCTTTTGGTAGACTGGATGCATCGCACCTCCCATGTGCAGTAGGTGGGATGCATCCCTATTTCCCTGTGTTACAGGTGCGATGATCAGATAAGACTATTTTTGCCTCCAGATTTTGGCTTTTTCTTCATTGTCTTCAGCTTTATTCAGGAGTTTTGCTATTTGTGATCAGTATACCACTGTTGAAACCCCCTTCCTTTGCATTATTAAACCTCCATTGTACAAAGAATTGTGAATGTTTTTATGTATTTTTCGCCATTTATAGTTCTCCTTTACAAAAATTAGCTTAATCGAACTGTCGTCTTTTGATTTGAAAGTGTCGCAAGTGTCGTTTTCAGTCAAAGAAAAGAATTCTCCTCTTTTTGATAGTCGATTACACTGTTACTCTTGTATTTGATCTGAATTAATAGTATTTCAAGTGTCGAAAGTAGTTTTCAATTCAAAAATCGCAAAGTGTCGTCCTTGTCTTCCTTTTGTTTTTTGAAAAAGAAAATTGTTAGTATTGTCGCTTTGAAAGAAAAGATAATTCAGATTTGTACTTAGCATTCTTTTTGTCATTCACACATTAAGAAAGCGGAAAACAAATACATGCATGTGCATTTGCATTTAGACTGCTTGTTGATTTTGATTTAGGACAGTGTATCTAGTGTGTGTTGTCTGCTCTATGTTGAAAGAATTTCGCTTCTCTTTCCTTAGTGGCTAGGATTTTCATTGAAAAAAGAAGAGTAAACGATTGTTTATCATCTTAGATTGCATATTTAGGAATTTTATATCTACATCACACGATGAACCTTAAAGACAAACTTCTTAAGAAATATCAACTGTAAAATAATTCAATGAACATAAAAACGCTTTGGAACCTAACGCACAACATCTAGAAGTCTAGGCTAGAGACGTATTCCGGTGTCGTAAAGCCTAGTAACTGTCGCTTTCATCGTAGGTTGGGTGATTCCTCCTCTTTGAGACGACAAGTGCCAGTACGGACTTGTGCTCCCACGTACCATCGAGTATATATTAGGAGATCACAGTAGGCTATATCCTTTATCTTTAGGAAGCCGTGTCTGCCGCCCTATCGATCGCAATGCACTGAACACAACATTCGGGAAGATTGACTGCCGTACCGTAAAAAGTATTTTGTAGTTTTGCGATTGGCTTGGTAATCCCTCTGTCTAGATTTCCAGAGTAGTCTCTTTCATTCCTTTTCGGACTCCTTAAAGGAAAAGGTCCATCTGAGCACTTGTCACTTCAAGCTCATTAAAAATCGAAGGCGACTAGAGTCATCTTTAGTTTTTTCTCGATTCTTAAAAATTGAAAAAGCAATTTGTGTCAAAGCGTCTAAAATTCATTTAATTCGGAATAACATTCTCCCCTTTTATTTTGAGTTGATCAAGTAATCCGCAATCATGGAAGAAAGTCAATCAAAACCTCGTCATTCACGGAGACTAACGAGTCAGCCGTCTTTGACTCTGGAAAAAAAAACATTCCGGACCAAGCGAACTCATTTAACTGGCTCAAAGTCTCCTAGTTTGTTTGAAACTTGTGTTTCAACATCCTCGGAGACTCCAGTTACTCCAGTTGTTTCTTGTATCCCTGCCTCTACAGAAGAAGTTCCACAGTTACGAGAGAACATTAGAACTGATCCTAGTGTAACAGTAAACACTTCTATTCCTGAATCAACTCCATCTAGGGTTGATTCAGAAGGTGTTACCCCTCCAGCATCTGTCGCTGCAGAATCTATACCTTCTTCGGCACCAAAAATATTTTACGGACCTGACGGTCTACCTCTTCCACCTAGATTGATTGCTATAGAAGAGATTACGGAGGATCTTCCATCCAATACTCCATCACATTTTGGAACTGGGATCCATCTATATCCTTCTACTTCAGAAGTTAGTTCCCCTTCATCACAAGTTCCTGTAGAATCACTAGGAAGTCTTTTGGATAGACTCGATATGTCTGGACAACCATCGACATCTAAGACTGTGTCATCCGATACAGCAGTAGCAGAACCTCCTGTCGCCACTTCGACGATGTTCGCTGGTATACCATCTGTCCCAACTAGCTCTCAACTGCTATAGGAAGTCCACCCAGGGACTGTTTCGACAGTATGGTCTGTTCCCGTTTGTTCATCCGGAATAATATCTGGAATTTCTTATGTTGAGTCTTAGCAAATTGATCCTTCGCAACAGTATCAATTTGGGCAGTCTGGTCTCCAAAGGCCAATCTTTCCTTTGAGCACTAGATTATCGCCGTATGGGGGGAAATATGCCCTTTCATTGTTCCCTTCAAGAGAACAACCATATGAGAGTTCACAACCGAATTCGGGTCAAGTTGGAATCACATCCAGTGGTTGGGTGCCAATACTGCCTCAACAACCAAGAGTTGTATACTCAATGCAACCAAGTCTACCTGTGTCGAATATTCCCACTACACCGGCTATTGTGACGGTGTCGCAAGTACAAGCATTGCCTGTTGTATGCCAACCTCAAGTTTCTCAGGTCGTAATACAACAGCCTCTTGTCTCCACGACGCAACCACAATCACTGATTGGTGGCTCCTTAACTGGAGCGACTCAGGCTCAAACGGGTACCATTACCCCTCATCTTGGTCAAACATCTAGTATTGGGCAACAGCGAATGGTTTCACAACCATGGATGGTGCAACATCAACAATCACAATTCCAGCAAGCTTACCGAGGACCTGAGCAACAAAAATTTGCCGGTAATGGGCAACCGTATATTCAAAATAGTTATCATCAACCATATCAAAATGGTTATGCCCAGCAACCTTATCAAAGTTATTAGCATCAAATACATTATGCTGGTATGCAAAGGCCCACTGCTCCAGTGATCCCATCTTATCCTGGGTATGCTTCGCTGAACTTGAATCAACAGTTGCCCTTCGTGGCGACTTTGGAGTTACCAGATCTAAATCAGCTAACAAACGATCCAATTGCTTATGCCCCTTGGTGACCGGGGATTCCTCATAAACTTCCGTCAGATATTTCTAAATTCAATGGGAATCCGGGTGAAGATCCATCGAATCATGTGATGACCTTTCATCTGTGGTGTTCCTCCAACACTCTAAATGATGATTCGATTAGGCTTCGCCTTTTCCAGCGAACGTTAACTGGTCCAACAACAAAATGGTACATCGAATTGCCTAGAGCTTCATTCGATAACTTCAACGCCCTTGCCACCACCTTTTTAACCCATTTTCAGTTACCAATAAGGTATGAAACAAGAATGGAGCTTCTTACCAATTTCAAGCAGATGACGACCACTCACATATTTGATCATATTCATGAGTGGTGACGTCATCGTAGAATGGTAAAAACGTATGTTCCTTATCAGCTACTAGCTGAATGGTTTATTAAGTCATTGTTACCTTCTATTACAGAAGATGTGGCAAAGGGAGGAGTCGTCACTGAAGAGCAAGTCATTGCTCATGCGCAATATCTAGACTTGATCTATACTCAGTCTGGCACGCTCTATGACAAAATCCCTGATGCTCCTAGGCCAGAGTTTTCCGTTCCTCCTCCTCCTAAATCAAACAAAGACTCTCATGCTAGCGATGGCGTGATAGGTACGACCAACATGAAATCCACAAAGGCTACATCTAAGAAAGCCCGTAAGGTTTCTGGTCAAAATGCAAATGAAGAACTTCTCGCCTCGGAGGTTAATGCTGTGTCGACCGACAAAGGAAAAGAACCGAAGCAACCAGGGGGCAAGAAGAAAAAGAAAGGGAAAAAGAAGAAGCAGGATGATTCGTCTCCTAAAAAATATTCTGCAAACCCTTATGGGCAAAGGAAACCTCCTTCGGGATGTCAGATATGCGATGAGGATCATTGGACAAAAGACTGTCCACATAAAGCTGAGATTAAGAAATTCTTCAAGAACTCAAAAACCTCAGCGGTATTAACTGATCCGTTTCCAAACCCAAGAACCAATCTGGTTGCTAGAACAATGCTTCCCCATCCCAAGTGCTTATGTTGTCCATTTCAAAATAGCAGAATGATGCTTTGATATCGACAAGGAATAAAGATTACAGGAATCCACAGCTGTCGAACAACAAGGCTACTGATCAACCTAGTAGTTTGAAAATGACTTCGACCGAAGTTGTGCCACCCATCATTCCTGAGCTAACGATAAAGCTGCCAAAGGGAGTAGCACACAAATCGATGTTTAATCCTCATGCCAAGGCAGCACAGAATTATAATATAGTAGAGGACCTGGCCCAATCGCCGTCCGCTATGTCGACACTTGAAGTACTGCAAAATTGCCCCTACTAAAAGCAGGCTCTATTATCAACAATAGGTGGGATTGACCCAGCGGATTCCAATCTTATGGCCTTTAATCATAAAGGATATGAACCTCAGTTACCAACTCAACTCGCTTTCCTCATTCAAGTGAAAGCCCTCAATAAAACTGTTCATCGAACAATTATTGATGAGGGGGCATCTACATGTATTATGTCAATGAGTTGCTGGAAAACTTTAGGCTCACCACCCTTGTCGCAATCGTCAACGACATTAAAAGCATTTGATGGATGAACATACACTCCTTACGAGATTTTGAGTAACTTACAAGTTGAACTGGGGGGAAAAACAATAGAAATTGATGTTGAAGTTATCGATGGAAACCTTGATTATAACATCCTACTGGGAAGGCCTTGGATTTATGCTATGGCCGTTGTTGTGTCAACGTACTTCAGAAAGATTGCATTTCCTTTTCAAGGAGGAATTACAATCGTTGACTAGCAAACCTTTCTCCCCAACAGTTCACAAGTTACGGGAAGCATCCCGATGATCCACGGAAGCTCTCAGTTGCTTCAAAATATTGGAGTAGGCCTGCTAAAAGACCCTACATTGATGGGTACTTTTTCCCTACCGCCTCCAAACAACCTGGCGGAAGTGGCCACAGTGGGAACCTGCAATATGGTATCTTCTATTCAGAAGATGTCTGAACATGATATTAGCATGGATCATCACCAGGTATTGCCTCCAAGCCAAACAGAAATATTGTAGCAATCAATGTTCTCAACATGGGAGGCAAACCCAAATCAATGCTCATCAAGCATTTGGGTAGATAGGTCTAAGGAGTATGGTACCTCTTCAAATCCTTGGTCGCATGTACATTCTACAGACGAAGGAATTGTTCAGTCAATGATCATAGGGGGGGCACCATGGGAAGATTACCACCATCGTTCCCATCTTCCGGATTACAACAAATATTGCTCTAGTGACCTTAATCATCCTTCAGTATTTTATTTTCTATCAAATACTGTAAATACGGTGGATTCCGAGCAAAATCTGTCCAAGATTGAAGAAACTATTGCCATAAATATCTCAACCAAACCAGATGTTGTAGAGAATATTCATGTTAGAAAATCTTGTTCTTCTTCAGAACTGGAAGTATATTACGCTCTCTTTTGCAAGTTCATAGATGTCTTTGCATAGTCATATGAAGAAATTCCAGGCATTGACTCGAGCATAGTTGAACATGAAATTAAGATGTATTCAGATGTCAAACCAGTAAGACAACGGCTTTGGCAGGTGCACCCAAAGAAAGCCACTTCCATCAAGGCAGAAGTTGAAAAACTTCTCCATGCTGGTTTCATTTACCCAGTTTCTCTAACTAATTGGGTATCAAACATTGTTCCTATGATGAAAAAGCAAGGAACGATTAGAGTGTGCGTTGATTACAGGGATGTAAATCAAGCTTGTCCAAAGGACAACTACCCTACACCCTTCATCGACCAGATAATTGATGAATGCGATGAATGCGAAATCTTTCGTTTATGGATGGATTTTCCAGGTATAATCAAATAAATATCCGCCCACAGGACCAGTCAAAGACTGCATTTATTTTTCCGTGGGGCACATTCACATACCGCAAGCTACCTTTTGGTTTAAAGAACACAGGGGCAACCTTTCAGAGGGAAATGAATTATGCCTTCCATGACATCAAGAACATCATTCAACCATACCTCGATGATCTTCCGGCTCATTCACGAAAGTGGACCGATCATCCGCAACATTTGAGAGCAATATTTCTACGTTGTCGACACTACAAAATAAGACTCAGTCTGCACAAGTGTATGTTTTGTGTCGGTTCTAGTCGTTTACTTGGCTTTGTAGTTTCAAAGGACGGGATTCACCTCGACCTGTGTAAGTTTAGGCCTCCACCTTCAAATTTGCTTCAGATTCAGAAACTCCAAGGGAAAGCAAACTTTTTGAGGAGGTTCATTCCAAATTACGCTGAACTTTCTAAAGGTTATACGCGTCTGTTGAAAAAAGAAGTACCCTTCAAATGGGATCAGGTTGTGCAAGCTTACTTTGATGCTCTAAATGAATCCCTAATAAAAGCATCATTAATGTACGCTCCTAATTATCAAAGAGACTTTAACCTATATCTGGCTATGGCAGATACAACCATCGCAATGGTTTTAGTTCAAGAAGACAATGGAACCGAACGCCCTATCTATTATTTAATTCAAAACCTAAATGATACAAAAAGCAAGTACTCCTTGTCACGCAGAAAGAGTTGTTAGTGCGGACACAACCGACCTTCCTAGAAAGCCTAAGACTTTCTAATGACAAACAAGACAAATAAGAGCGATCCTTCCCTAAATATGCTTTACAATATGAGAAATCAAGTGTTTAGATCTTACCTGTAGTCCAACGCTGTTGTAGTAGTCCAGCTTCGTTGATCTGGATGAGCTCCTCCTTCCCTTCGAAACCTGCATTCACCAACAATCAAACGATTAAATAGCACCTGAATATCACATAAAATAAAACATATTTAACATATAGACCAAGGAGTATATGAAACAACTCATTAATAACAAATTGTTGAGAAGAATGGACTAATTTGTATTAAAAGGTAACAAAAGGAACCATTACAACCTGAGCCTTGGTGTTGTGCAAGCTCCTCCCAGGGTCCACAAGAGTTCTCCCTTACTCTGATCAGCTCACCCACCTCCCAATGGAAACAAGTAAAGATGGTAATCTCTCCTCACAAACTTCTACAAGGAAGTCCTAATTCCAGCAGCATCTACCCTTAGGAATGTTCAGCTTTCAACCTCCCCTCCCTTTGGCTCAATGCCTGTATTTATAGTGCTCTAGAGGAATTTATTCAGGTCCACCATCAATGGGATAAGCCCCTCTTTGGATGGGATAGCTCCCCTATTGATGGGATAAGTTCCTCTCTGGTAGGGATACATGAACCATCTGGAGGCGCTTCATACACGTCAAACAAGCTTCTAGAAGACTCTAGAAATGACCACAAGTAACTTTTTTGGAGTGAAACTTGCGCCTTTTGACCTTTACAGGAGTACGCACCCACCCCTTTACATACAGAGCGTACAAGTACGCAGGTATTGTGAACTTGGGTTGCGTACACGCAGGTAAGGCTAAGAGAAACTGCGTACCAGAGATAATTGACTTTAAATGACTTTTCTCTCTTTCTTGAAGTTTGACATGGAGAGCAGAGGCATGAGACTTGCCAAGGAGGATAGTATGACAGTGTATGGAGCCATACTAACTGTAAATAGTCATGGTGACATTTTTTAGTGTAACAGATTGCCCCCTAAAGTGCGAAGCCTGTAGTAGATTAGGGTTTTTATGATCTAGGAAGGGTGAAGTACTTTATCATTTCAAGGAGTATCTTGCAGAGGACCCGGTCAGAACCTGAAAATATTCAACACAAAATACATATATAAGATAATATCATCGCTGAGGTAGGCATTCCCATACTCAGATTGAAAACTTTAACTAACAATCTAACTACTGCTCTAATACAAGAATGATTTTGCAGTACATCACAATCATAGACTTTTGTAGACATAGTATGGATGCAACCATCTGTTTATGATTAGCCTATTGTATAATGAATACAAAACTCCTCGCAGCCTGGATGGTGGAAACTAGATCCAGGGTCTTCATTTCTACTTCCCAAATTGGTATGATTCTATCCGTGCGAGTAAATAAATTGATGTCGAGCATGGTAGAAACCACTTGATTACCAGTCAATGATGTAAACCGTTAACAAGTGTGAGAGAGACCACCAGTGATGTCAATGGTTCTCAAAGTACCCAGTACAATCCATGAAATGTGAATGAATGGGTTGATGTCGAACACGTCACGGAATCCTTCGATCGAAAGTCAATGATGTAAACTGTCGTCAAAGGCGAGAAACCTGCCATTGATGCATGCAGACTTCAAGGTACTGACGATTTCTAAGTCATCTTTCTAGATAATGTGCTGATGTCGATAGAAAGCGACCCGTTGCAGGCAAGCCCACAACACGAAATCAATGTTCAAGTTGAAGAAATGTTGCTGTAAGGACTGACTCAGGGATGGTCAAATGGATGACAAGTATTTTGCATATGAATGGTTTATTTGCAGAGACCTCTTGAAAACATAATGACACGACAGATGGCTTGGTGACGATTGACCCAAAGTTAATACCTGGAAACGGTTGAAGACTTTCAAAGTGGTTTGATCAACTTTTTAAGGCAAAGGATTTCCCAACCCAGGTGAATGAAAAGTGTCGTGTTCAAGAGCGATGATAAGGTTCTTCTGTAACAAAGGATAACAAATCGGTTCATTCTTCTCTCTTTTCCCCCACCATTTCTGGCAAGTACCTCTTTATTTTTTACAAGCTTGAGGAGGATAACATATGCTTGATTATAAGCTCATCCTTCGGATGAGTCCAACTTAGCTTAGATTCGGACCCTAAGAAGGAGTGGTCCGTTCCTGTTTGTAATCGAACAGGTCCTTTACTGTGAAATTTTAACGAGTCCAGTATAGGAGAAACTCGGCGTTTTTCATTTTTAGAGAGTCTGAAAAAACTAAAGAAGACTCCAAGGTGAACTTTTTCGTAAATTTGTGTCTCCCAAGCCCGAAAAAGTATAAAATAATACCTGAGAGAACCGCTTGATCTTGCGACCAAGGAGTACTTTCATGATTAGTGTCTCTCACCTGAAAAGTAAAAAGCGATCAAGGACACGTCGTTTTTATTTCCGTATCGAGTTTGAAACGACAAAAACCCAGCAATCTTTTCTTGTTTTTACGGTCAGAAAAGAGCTATAAGGGGACCATCTTTTAATTCCGTTTTAACGAGTGTAAAAGAAACGCTCGACAATCTTTTCATGTTTTAGGAGTCAGAAAAGGGCTTAAAAGATGACTCTGATGTCTTGGTTCGTGAAAAATGATGATTTTACTCTAAAGTCCTTTTGTCCTACACAAAAACAACACATTACTCATACCTGTTTAAGATGGGTAAAAATACATTGAAAAATGTCTTTTCATGGTGAAAATTAAACAAACCTAGCATTCATTCATCCAAAAAACCTATAAAAAGATTTTTTACCATGTCATTTTTACCATTTTACTATTGAGGTTGAGAAAAGGGCTTTTGACAAGAAACTTCCCGTGGACTTTGTGGAGAATCCGACCGTCAGAATCGAGCGCCGTCTCTTTCAGGTATTTCACAACATCCTCCTTTTCAATTTCATCCGTTTAGAATTTCATTTCAAGTTTTAGTTTGATTTTTTGGAGGGTTTAGGGTTTTAGAGTCCGTTTCTCGGGGGACGCAGGTGCCCCATGGGCGACCTGCATACCCCGACTTTTTCGTATATGGGAAAAAGGTCGGGGTACGCAGCCCACCTTCAGAACAGCTGCGTACCGCCACTCTGTTTTCTGAACGTGGGGTGCGTACCCCGTGAAACGCGGATTTTCAAACCCCAAACCCCAAATTTAACCAACCAAATTTTGTTTAATGAATTCTAATCATTGTTTTTTGGTGTGTAGGTCACTCACCATGCTAGATTGGCGTGAAAGAGAACATGAAGACGTTGATTTGGCCGCAATAGGTCATCATCCTTCTATTGATGCATTAAAGGCATGTGGTCTCTACAAGTACTGGGCCATACCTGGCATGAGGGCCCAGGTGCCATTCTTAGAGTGGCTGGTTGAAAGGTGGAACATTCAGGATCAATGTTTTTACATCGGAGAAAACCAGCTCGAGATAGAGTCCTCCGACATATACTTTCTCACTGGCTTGCCTAAGAGGGGCGAGCAACTCTCTCTATTCGGGACTAGGCCGGGTGACCAATCCCTTGCTAGTCTCCGGCTAGAGTGGTGCAATAATCAAAACCAGGAGAAGGGGATAGAAATCAAATACATATCCCAACCTGAACTCATGGTAATTGCCTTTACAGTTACCAGACTTTGCGGCGCTGCCGCTTTGCACATAGCCACTAGTTCCCAAATGCGGATGGCTATAGATTGCTTCCAAGGCACCATTTTCAACTGGTGTGATGCTGTGTTGGCCAATATGAAGGGCCAACTAACCAGGGCAAAGAACGGACAACTGAAGACCTTTGGATATGGGCCTTTAGTTGTGAGCTTTACCCTAGAGAGAGTTCCAATGCTGATCCCCCAGCATCTTACAGTTCTAGTTGGGGCTCCTCGGGAGCCTAAGTTGACGAGATGGGTTGCGGTAATGGCCCGACATCCTGATGAGGGAGCAGCAGTTGTTCGATTTCCTGATGGTTACTTTCACTGGCTAGAGGGCCAGGTCTTTGCGATTCAGGATTTCCCTTATGCCGGAATGGATTTTCGCAATGATCCGGACATGGTTCTTCCACAGGGAGAACAATGGGACGACAGAGGTACTTCATTTTTCACAAGTTTTTAAATTATCTATTTTTTTTTTTTTTTTATATATCGTCTCAAAACTGACAGCACAAATTTTCAAAATGCAGATGTAGGTCCACGGCGTCCGGCCAATCTCCAGGCTTTTGAGAGAAGAGTACCAGCTGTACCAGCACCGGCCCCACAGGATGCGGCCGCAGAGACCTTAGCCGAGCTGGAACAGGATCTAGAGCGTCTGACGGCGGGTATACCAGAGACCACTATAGATGACATTCCTATCCGACTTCAGTGCTACGTGGTCGCAGTCCCAGGACCTTTCAGGAGGTTCCTGTGTAGGGTAGCGCGGGCAGTGGTCTCGTATAGAGAGCACCACCAGTGATTGGCAAGTCATTTTTGTAGACACATATGACATTTTTGGTTTTTTGTACTTATCATTTTTGCCGATCATAAGGTGTTTTTCAACCTATGATCGAAGACGATGTATATTTTTGACACACTCCTATCTATATATATCATTATTACCGGCTTATTTTGTTAAACATGTGTGATGAAATGTTTATAAATTTACATTTATGATTGTTACAAATGTCTATTTAACATTTGAGACGCCATTGCATCTGCTAATGTATTTAAAGACCTTGGAATATGCTGATATTCAATGTAATCAAATCCACGTTCCAAGAGACGCACCCTCAAAAACAATCTTAATAACACTGGATTTCTAATGGCATAGACTCTATTAAGCTGTAATACAACGAGTTCAGAATCTAACCTCACTATCAAACTCCGAATCCCAAATGAAATAGATTCAGATAATAATTCAATCACTGCACTGTATTCTGCAATGTTGTTTGTTGTTTGACCGAGGCTCACCCCATGCATAGAAACTAACTCGTCAGAGGGCGAATAGATAACCCAAGCTGCGGAAGAGATATTCTGTGTACTACGACAAGCACCATCAGCAAATCCAATGTACGTTTGGAGAGGCGTCGACATATGCAATATCAAGAGTAAAACCAAGATAAGCCAGAATAACGACAAAAACACACTCTTTAAACTAAGCACACAGTCTAAACTAAGCAAACATACCAGCTAGAAAGAAAATTAACCTAACTAGAACTAACTAAATCTCCATACCCACCATTTAAGCATAATACCTTTTTAGGTAAAGTCCATTTCTGGGCTTACCTAAAGAGTCCCCATCAAAATCTACCAGCTCATAGGCCCCTTTTGCTAGCTTTCGCTTGACAATGTAGGGCCCATGCCACATGGGAACGAATTTTCCAGCACCTAATTTATCGTTAGCTTGATCGTATAATAGCACTAGGTCTCCTTCCGAAAAATTACGAGGGGTCACGTTACGATCATACTGAGCTTTCATCCTTTTTGCGTGAGTCTCGATTGCCAAAGCAGCATCACTTCGAGTCTCATCTAATTTAGCTAAGTATAACAGACGCTTCTCCTCTTCGGAAGTAGCTGGGAGTAATTCGATAGCCATTTGAAGTGATGGGATTTCACATTCAATGGGCAACACTGCTTCTAAACCATAAACTAGCTGGAAAGGAGTGAACCCTGTTGATGTTTTTACTGAGGTTCGATACGCCCAAAGCGCTGAGAATAACATGTTGTGCCAATTCGACCGATGAATACCAATGATTCGTCGGATCATGATAACTAGAACTTTGTTGATGGATTCAACCAAACCATTTGCTTGAGGATAATAAGGAGTAGAACTATCACGACATAAACCAAGCTGGCTTGTAAGTTCTGTCATCATAATGTTTCGAAAATGGCGCCCATGGTCAGTGATTATCGCTTGTGGGACACCAAACCTAGTAATAATATGATTGAATACGAAAATCTCTGCTGTTTTGCCGCTTGCCTCGAATGTAGGCATCGCCTCGACCCACTTAGTAAAATAATCAACCGCAAGGATGATATACGCATGCCCCCCGGCCGAGTGAGGGTTACAAGTAATAAAATCGATACCCCATTTAGCAAAAGGACCAACGGCAATTATAGGGTGGAGAGGAGCAAGTGGTGCGCGCATCTTGTGATCAAACACTTGACAGTTGTGGCATTTTCGGACTGCAATGATACAATCTTTAAACATGGACGGCCAGAAATAGCCAGCACGCAACACCTTCTGAGCTGTGGCATACCCAGACATATGACCGCCACATGCTCCAGAATGACAGTCATTCAAAACCCTTTCTACCTCTTCATGAGTTAAGCAACGACGAAAAACCAAGTCCGCCCCACGACGATAAAGAGTATCTCCAATAATTCTGTATTGTTGGGACTGGAATCGAATTTTCTGACGTTCCGACTTTGAAGCTTCAGGCCGAAAGGATTGGGTTTGGAGATAGACGATTATATCCCCATACCACGGATCTAAAGTGCTGATAAGAAACAGAGATTCGTCCGCAATGGGTTCCTCTGCCACAGTTTCCGTGTCAGCACGCGGGAAGTCACACATCAATTCCGCAAAAACTAAGGATTTCTTAGACCTGGACTTCTCGAACTCCAAATCGAACTCTTGCAGGATAACAATCCATTTGGAGTACTTGCCCCCTAGCAATTGTTTTGTCAAAATATAGATCATAGGGTTGCAATCCGAAATCACTGTAGTTTTACGAAGAAGAATGTAATGACGAAATCGCAAGACATCCTGAAAAGCTGCCAGGGCCAATTTCTCCACATGCGAATATTTTAGCTCAGTGGGATTTAACGTCCTACTAAGATAATATATCACATGTTCCGTTCCAAATTCGTCGTCCTGAACTAAGACCATTCCAATGGTGGAGTGGGAGGCGGCGAGATACAAAAAGTAGTCCTGGTTGTAGTTGGGAGGATGCAGCAACGGTGCATGGATCAACGCGTGCTTAAGTGCATCAAAAGATTTCTGAGCTATCTCATCCCAAGAAAATTGAGCGTTTTGTTTCAACAACCGGGTGAAACCCTTTGTAACCTCGGCGTAGTTAGGAATGAATCGACGTAAAAAGTTTGCTTTCCCCTGCAAACTTTGGAGTTGGCGCAAACTCGAAGGAGGAGGCAATTTGATGATAGCTTCGACCTTCGAGGGATCGAGGTGGATACCGGCTTTTGAAACGACAAATCCTAGCAATCGTCCCACTTCTATGCAGAAGACACATTTGTGTGGGTTCAATCGAATTCGATAATGCCGACACCTCATAAAAATAACGCGTAAGTGGACAAGGTGATCAGCTCGATGTAAAGAATGAGCAGGCAAATCATCAAGATACGGTTGCACAATGTGCTTGATGTCGTGAAATGTGTAAGACATTGCCCGTTGGAAAGTGGCTCCGGTATTCTTAAGTCCAAAAGGTAATTTGCAGTAAGCAAATGTCCCCCAAGGACAAATGAAAGCCGTTTTTGGTTGATCGGCAGGTAGAATATTGATTTGGTTGTAACCAGAAAAACCATCCATAAAGGAAAATATTTCACTGCCGGCACAATCATCAATTATTTGATCGATATAGGGCGTAGGATAGTTGTCTTTTGGACAAGCACGATTTATATCCCTATAGTCGATACATATTCTTATTGTTCCTTGTTTCTTGTTAACCGGAACAATATTCGATACCCAATCCGTTAACGAGATTGGATAAATGAAACCTGCTTTCAACAGCTTCTCGACTTCTGCTTTAATCGTAGCCGCTTTCCTAGGGTGTATCTGATGCAGACGTTGCCGAATGGGTTTAGCGTCCGGGTAAGTTTTGATTTCATGAACAACAATAGAGGGATCAATTCCTGGCATTTCCTCATAGGACCAGGCAAACACGTCGCGGAATTCTTGAAATAGGACCTTGTATGTTTGAATTTCGTTATCTGTACACGAGGCACCTATATGAATGTTTTCAATAACTCCGGTTTTGACTGAAATGTCGATGGCAATAGTTTGGGAAATGTTTCCCAAATTCAACTCGGAATCAGGATGTTTCATGGGATTCTGAGCGTCCTTGACATATTCAGCTGTAAAAATTGATGAAAAATCATTTTCAAAGTCATCACCCTCAGGTAAAAACGAAGATCTATGATGAAGATCCTCCCATGGTAGATCGTCTACACTTAGGATTTCGCGAAGTTGTTCGTCAGATGACACGACTTCAGGAAACGTTATCCGTTCTGAAGTTGATGTGAAAAGTGATTCCTCACGGACCACATTCATTTGGTCGAATTGGGTTGAACTGGAGTCGGAAAAAGACTGCACGGCCTCATAAGCAATTTCATATGGACTCAAAGGCATTGCATTACCGAATGAGTCTATCTCAGATTCAGATGGGACAATCCAAGGATCATCGTAAATAATAGTGTCTGAAGTAATCATATGAATGGATGCGAATGAAGGGTCTGCATTGATTGAAGGGAAAGGAAAAGTTCCCAGTAAACCAGAATCTTTAACTAATCCTACACCAACATCCTTGTAAGAGATAGTCGTTTTACCGACATGTTGGATACTCTCTGAAGAGGCTGGGTCGGATGAAAAGTAAGCTAGCTGGTCTATCGTCACGATCTTACCATTATGTGGAAACTTTATAACTCTGAAGACCGATGACACGACCACTGTCATAGCGTAAGACCAACTACGACCCAAAAGAAGGTTGTAGTCTAGAGGGGCATCAACCACCTCCACATCCAGACTAACGGTTTTTCCTTCAACCCCTATAGGCAAATCCTGTAGAATGCCAAACGGATGGAACCCATGGCCATCAAAGGCCTTAATAATCGTCGGGGATTGGTTCAGTGAAGGAGAACCAAGTGATCTCCAACACTGAATCGACATAATACACGTAGAAGCTCCTTCATCAATTACAGTCCGCTGAATAGGCCTGTTTTTTACTATCACTGGAATCTGGAAAGCCATTTAATGAGGGAAACGCGGTGTACTATTTTCTAAATCAAAGATTATCAGGTTCGGGTCCTGAATATCAACAGCTCCTATAGCCGACAAGAGTAATTTTCGTTGTGTTGGGCATGATTGCAGCACTTCCAAAGCCGGCATTGCTGAGGGTGAAACAGCTAAATCCTCAACAATGTTATAATTCTGAGCTGCTCTCGCATGTGGATTGAAAGCAGACTTTCGAAGTATACCCTCGGCGGGTGGTTTAATTACCAAGTCCGGGTTAGGTTTCTCGATCTGTAGTGGATCGGAACCGGGAGTTGAGGTTGATGGATTAGAATGAGAAGATTCTGCTTCTTTTCCATCAACAGGATTCTTACTACCATAATCTTGCAATCGAGTCGCAATCCGTACATGAGACATCATCAATACGGGTTCTTCACTGGCACTCGAGGAAGAACCTATCATTTTACTCTCCTGCTTCGGAAATGGATCTTTCAAAACAGCAGGAGTTGGGGAACCTTTAACGATTTTCACAACCTCTGCCCGATGAGGGCAATCTCTGGTGAAATGATCTTCTTCACAAATTAAACAAGGATAGCGAGGTTTGCGCTTTTCGTCGTTAGATTCCGACTTCTCTTTTTTCTCCTTTGGAGCCTTGTCTGCTTTATCCTTCTTTTTGCCTTTCTTCTTACCACCGTTTTTTGATTTAGCCGTAGATGACTCTACAGCGTGAATATCGGCAGTAATTTCAGGAGAAGACTCTCCTGTAGGGGAGTCTGGTAAGGTTATTATTGGAGAAGAATTCTTTGAGGATTTCTTCTTACTTTTAGTATTCACCGTACCAATCATGCCATCAGCAACATGATACCCCGAAGGAGCAGCAGCTATTTGATTCGACTTAGGAAGATCTGGGATCTTCTCATGCAACGTACCCGACTGAGTGTAAACTAAGTCAAGGTACTGGGCTTGAGCAATGACTTGCTCCTCAGTAACTACTCCGGCCTTAGCTACATCTTCAGTAATCTTCGGTAATAATGATTTTACAAACCATTCAGCTAAGATTTGGTGCGGGATAAAAACTTTCACTAAACGTCTTCGACGTCTCCATTCATGAATATGATCGGAAATATAGGTGGAGGTCGACTGTTTTAATGAAGTTAATAGCTCCGTGCCGTTTTCGTATCTGACCGGCAACTGAAAATGAGTTAGGAACGAGGTGGCTAACTGGCTAAAATTGTAAAAAGAGGCCCGTGGTAACTCAATGTACCACTTGGCCGCGAGACCAATGAGCGTACGCTGGAAAACACGTAAGCGGATCGAATCATCCGAGATAGAATTTGAAGCACACCAGAGGTGGTAAGTCATCACGTGATTGGACGGATCCTCTCCAGACTTACCTTCGAACTTGGGTATATCACTGGGCAACTTATTTGGCATTGGCGGCCAGAACGGAAGATATTGAATTGGATCATTCGTTAGGCGCGTCAAGTCGGGTAAATCCAAAGTTGCGATAAACGGTAATTGCCGATTAGGATCTCTAAAACTCTGGGTCACAAGACCAGTCCCAGGAGGAGGATATCCAGGATAACTTGGAACAGGAATCGCATTCGAGATATTATATCCTCCTAGAAAACCAGGATTAACCGGACCGTACTGGGGTTGTTGAGGTTGTTGATAAGTGTACCCAGGATACGGTTGATACTGGTAAACCGGTTGTTGGACAGCAGGACCGAATTGGTACTATCCCTAATACTGTTGGTAGGTAAATTGAGGTTGATTTGTTACAACAGTACTTAAACCAGGCTGCCCTACAGGCATCTGGACCGTAGTTTGAATCGTAGATCCGGACAACGGTAAAGATGTTTGAGGAGTGGTTGCAGAGACAGTAGAAACCGGAGCTGTCGATACTCCAGAAGTAAGTGCGGTAGATGTTGCGGTAGTTGCAGCAGTCGTTTGAGATGGAGTACTAGGTGCAATTGGCGGCTGAGTAACTACCGAAGTTACAGAAGTTTGAACATTTGACTGGACAGGTTGCGGTTGCTTGGGTGAACCAGAAACTACGAGTTGTCTAGTTTGAGGTACCAACTGTATACTTGGCTGCAACACCTGTTGACCCTGTGATGGATCCCACACTATCATTCCGGGGTATTGACCCGTAACAGGTTGAGGATACTGAGATCCATAACCGGATTGAGGATAGGATTGATAACTGAAAGGCATAGTTCCCATACCTTGAACATATGACTGACCTTGAGGTGGTTGATAACCTTGACTCGAGTATTGACCTTGAGGTTGATAACCTTGGGGTGAATACTGATACTGAGGTTGACCTTGACCTTGAGGTTGATACCCTTGGGGTTGATACCCTTGAGGTAAATATTGATACTGAGGTTGACCCTGGGGTACATATTGAGGCTGGGGTTGACCTTGAGGCATGTATTGTACTATGGGTACATATTGGCCTTGAGGTTGCCCCCCAGACACAATTTGTGTACCTTGAGGTTGCCCCCCAGGCGTTAATTGAGGCTGCCCCCCAGGCGGTAATTGACCACCTTGAGGTTGAGAAACGGGAACTAAACCTGACATCATGTAAATGTCCCCTACACCCAATGGTTTATTACCATTGTTTCCAGCTAATAACCCATGATCAATGGGTTGAGGAGATGCCCCTGCAAAGGTACCAGAAAGCGACTGATACCCAGTGGGAACAGAAAGACCGCCGTGTAAGAAAGATTCAGGAGATTGAGTAAACACGGACAACTGACCAGACATATTTACAGGAGTATAAATACCTCCAGGTGGAAAAGGAGTACGAGGTGGAGAAAAACCTACCCCTGAGTTGTCTAAATAATTGGTTAACGAAAGGTACCAAGTAGTACTTCTAGGAGGACTGTAAAAGATAGATTCACGCTCCCTTAGATCAATAGTAGGTTGATCTTCAAGGATAGATACGCCTAAATCTTCCTCTGGAGCAAGTTCTTCAATAGCTATCAAACCAGTAGGAAGATTTTCGGTGATGACTCTTTCTACCCTAGGTGAATCTGGTACACTAGAAGTTGGAGTAACAGGTTCAGATATTTCAGGTTCTTCGCCCATATCACTAGTAGAGGAAAAACTACCAGCAAGCTCAGAAACTTCAACTGCTTCAGGATTATAACCTGTTTCTAGACTTTGGTAATCTTGATGGACTACCAACGAAGACTCTCCTTCTTCTGGTGAACCTACTCTACTGCTGCTAGGAGGAGTTACAAGGACCTTTAAACCTTCGTAATGACTTGGGATGTCTTGAGGAGATTCACCCCGAAGTCTACGGGATTTCCTCAACAATTCGGCCACAGAAACAACCTCAAGAGACTTGCCCCGAAGTCTACGGGACTGTCTCGGTAATTCCGCCACAGTTAAAAACTTTTAACTACTGCACACGCAAACAAAGTAAAATCTCAAAGCAAACCACCTAAAGTCTCTAAAGAACCAAACAAATTTGAATCATACGCCTTAAGAATCTAGGGCGTCAAACCAAGCACAAACAATAGCATTCCAGACTGAAAATGCTAGTTGGAGATGAAACCCAACATCGCCGGATCCAGTACAGAAGTGGCGGGTGGAACAGTTACCCCGGCAACCTGCTTAATGAATAGACCGGGACAAGTTCCTCCACTTTAACCGTCTCGAGTGAAGTGAACCCCCCGGAAAATCCAAGTGAGTCTAGCCGACGTCTGCTCCAGGTACAGTGGGATCTTCCCTCCACCGTCACCTCGGTAGAATCCTAAAGATAATGGTCACTAAGGTTACCAACCGCAACAAATGCACCTGGGGGAACAGTCTACACTCCGACAGCACGCAAGGGCAGAGTATCAAGCTCAATCCCCTTGCCGGGTCCTTGACAATAATCCAAGGTTTACCGAAAAGTGACCCCTGGCTCCTCGACAATGGTTAATTCGAGGTTTACCGTTTGTAATACGTGCGTGTTTGGCGTCATTCCCAATGAGGGAGGATTGATCCCCTCACTAGTTTGGACACGAGCTCGTGCTTCTCCTTTAAGAGGAGCTTTCCCAGAGTACAAATGAGACAATTGGATTTATTCTATCACAAGATAAGCTACTTGTTTGGTTTTGTTGTCTTGGAGAGTTAATTACTCTCTTACTCCAAGACACTAGCCTGATCTAAATTGGTGTTTCAGAGCCCTAGTAAATAAAAGTTACTAAGTTGATTTTACTTTAAGCGTTAATTTTATGGTTTTTCTTAAAGACAAAAGGTAGTGGAGATGAAACTGGTGGTGTGTAGACTCGACTCGCAACCACTACAAAGATGCACCTAAGATGATTTACACTACTTTTCTTTTTCAATGAATCTCCTAACTAAGAGAGTTGGAAAATGCAAATTTTATAGAAAACAACTTTCTTAGTAAAGACAATCAAAGAAACAATTCTCTTTATCTTTTCAAAACACACGACTCATGACCACTAATTACTCTACGAAATTTCCTTTTTCTCCCAAAAGTCTACAAATGCTACCAAAGCAAACTTTTTCCAAAAGAATTTTTGTGTTTTTTTTTTATATTAATAAAGCATGTAAAACTATTTTATCAAATCGAATTTAACAAATCTAAGACAATCAAATCAAATTCACTCAAAAGCAAATTAAAAGGAAATTTACCTAAAAGCAAAAAATAATGAGGACAAAAGCCTACAAGGATGATTCCCGGATGTTTTACTTAGTCAAAATGCAACTAAGGATCAGTTCATGCAGAATCATAAACTAACCAAAAAACAAAATCGAAATCTTTTTGTTCTTTTTTCTCAAGAATGGAATTCAAGGCTTTAACAAACAAACTTTTCGAGATTCGCAAAGAGAAGACACAAAGGTAGGTCTCTCACTAGGGTGACTTCTATGACAGGCCCGACTCATAAGAGGACTGATCAAAACCAGGGAGATCCAAAGTTTGACAACCTCCAATGCCAAAGTCACTACAGGACCAATTAAAAATCAAACCCTAAGGCAAAATCCCTATGAATTCCACCAAAACCCTCGACACTAACGGGACAAGTTCATGTGAAGATCTTTGACAGTAAACTGATGGATCTGGGTAGTAAAAACAAATTGAAAACAAAATCTAAAGAGCAAAAAAGCAAAAATTGAAATTTTCTCAAAATTGACAGGGGTACGCAGGTCATCTGTTCACACAGGCGCGGGTACGCCCTGTGCACAAAGACGCAGTGCATACAAGTACGCATTGTGTCAAACCCAGAGACTGCGTACTGCTGGTAAAGCTAAGAAAAATAAAAAACTAAATTGACTCTAAGCTAACCCACCCAAATACACAGTTAGACAACCAAAAATCAGAAAACAAGCAATTTTTCTCAGACCAAAATATCAAATCAAAAAGAACTCAAACACATTCATGGAGTCCCCAGTGGAGTCGCCATTTTGTCACGTGGAAAGAGTCGTTAGTGCAGACACAACCGACCTTCCTAGAAAGCCTAAGACTTTCTAATGACAAACAAGACAAATAAGAGCGATCCTTCCCTAAATATGCTTTACAATATGAGAAATCAAGTGTTTAGATCTTACCTGTAGTCCAACGTTGTTGTAGTAGTCCAGCTTCATTGATCTGGATGAGCTCCTCCTTCCCTTCGAAACCTGCATTCACCAACAATCAAACGATTAAATAGCACCTGAATATCACATAAAATAAAACATATTTAATATATAGACCAAGGAGTATATGAAACAACTCATTAATAACAAATTGTTGAGAAGAATGGACTAATTTGTATTAAAAGGTAACAAAAGGAACCATTACAACCTGAGCCTTGGTGTTGTGCAAGCTCCTCCCAGGGTCCACAAGAGTTCTCCCTTACTCTGATCAGCTCACCCACCTCCCAATGGAAACAAGTAAAGATGGTAATCTCTCCTCACAAGCTTCTACAAGGAAGTCCTAATTCCAGCATCATCTACCCTTAGGAATGTTCAGCTTTCAACCTCCCCTCCCTTTGGCCCAATGCCTGTATTTATAGTGCTCTAGAGGAAGTTATTCAGGTCCACCATCAATGGGATAATCCCCTCTTTGGATGGGATAGCTCCCCTATTGATGGGATAAGTTCCTCTTTGGTAGGGATACATGAACCATCTGGAGGCGCTTCATACACGTCAAACAAGCTTCTAGAAGACTCTAGAAATGACCACAAGTAACTTTTTTGGAGTGAAACTTGCACCTTTTGACCTTTACAGGAGTACGCACCCACCCCTTTACATACAGAGCGTACAAGTACGCAGGTATTGTGAACTTGGGTTGCGTACACGCAGGTAAGGCTAAGAGAAACTGCGTACCAGAGATAATTGACTTTAAATGACTTTTCTCTCTTTCTTGAAGTTTGACATGGAGAGCAGAGGCATGAGACTTGCCAAGGAGGATAGTATGACAGTGGATGGAGCCATACTAACTGTAAATAGTCATGGTGACATTTTTTAGTGTAACACTCCTATGTTGAAAAGCTAGCTCTCACAGCTGTTCAAGCAATACAGAGATTTCAACACTATGTTCTCTTTCGAAAAACTACCATTTTGTTAGATTGCAACCCCATGAATTACATCTTGTCGTGACAGTTGCTTGGGGGAAAATATTCGAAGTGGATAGCAATTTTGCAAGAGTTTGATCTGGAATTCGTAAAATCCAAATCAAAGAAAGCTCTGGTTTTCGCAGAGTTACTATGTGATTTCCCATCGTCGTCCAATGATTTAACATCCAAAGCAACAATCACAGATGAATCTTTGTTTCTGATATCTTCAAGCGATCCGTGGTATGGAGATATAATCATCTATCTCCAAACCCAAACATATAGGTCTAATAACTCTCGCTCAGAACAATGACGATACCAAGCAAAAGACTACATGATCGTCGGTGATACACTTTACCGTCGTGGTATCGATACAATTTTGCGAAGGTGCCTCACCCATGAGGAGGCCGAAAAAGTCCTAAATGATTGTCATTCAGGTGCATGTGAGGGGCATCAATCTGGTTATGCTATGGCACAAAATATTTTACGAGCGGGATACTTCTGGCCAACAATGTTCAAGGATTGCATAACTGCAGTAAGAAGTTGCCATGCTTGTCAAATCTTCGACCATAAAACTAGAATACCACCCACACCTCTATAGCCAGTAGTTGCTGTTGGGCCATTCGCAAAATGGGGCATAGATTTCATGACATGTAACCCCACCTCGGCCGGGGGGCATGGGTATATCATAGTCGCAGTTGACTATTTTATGAAATGGGCCGAGGCGATGCCTACATTAAACAACAACGGCGAAACGGTTGCTCTTTTCTTTTTCAATCATGTAGTCTCCAGATTCGGCGTTCCACAAGCTATAGTCACAGATCATGGATCGCATTTCCGCAATCACATGATGGTTGAATTGGTTGCCAAATTAGGACTGTCCCACGACAGCTCTACTCCGTATTATCCGCAAGCTAATGGGCAAGTTGAGGCAATCAACAAGGTCCTGAAGCGCATGCTGCAAAGGATGATTGGAGTCCATAAACGAAGTTGGCACCTAATCCTGTACTCAGCCTTGTGGGCATACCGGACATCGGTGAGAAATGTGACCGGGTTTACACCCTTTCAGCTGGTGTATGGCCTAGAAGCGATCTTACCAGTTTAGTGCGAAATTTCGTCTCTCAAGCTCGCAGTTGACCTCCTCCTCAGAACTTCAGAGGAAGAGGCTTGTTTCTTAGAATTAATCCAACTGGATGAAACCCATCATGATGCTGCCTTGGCTAACGAAGCACATAAGAAATGAGTCAAAGCACAATTTGACAAGAATTTCAAACCCCGCGTTTTCTCAGAAGGTGACCTGGTCTTGCTTTACGATCAGGAATCCGATAAATTGGGAGCAGGTAAGTTCCAGTATTTGTGGATGGGTCCCTATATTGTTAAGCGTGTATTAGCAAAAGGAGCCTACGAGCTAGTAGATTATGACGGGATTCCACTATCACAACCCCGAAACGGGTTGTACCTTAAGCATTACTATGCTTGACTCAGTGTAGTAACCTCTTCATATGCTTTTGTTACATTTTTGTTTTCGTTAAGAGTGATCATTTTGGTTAGGTAATCCACTTTTGCATTTTGTTGCAGATGTCGAACCTATTGGAATCATTTGTTGGATATGTTGATGGAGCAAGTCGTAGTACGCGGAACCTATCTTCTGTAGCTTGGGCCATCTTTGATCCAAGCGGTGAGTTAGTGAGTTTCAGAGGGGTGTGTATTGGTCGATCGATGAACAACATCGCTGAATACAGTGCATTGATAGAGCTCCTCTATGATGCCATCGCACATGGCATACGCTGACTTGTCGTCAGGCTAGACTCACAACTTGTCATTCTACAGCTTACCGGCATCTATTCCATTCGGAATCCAGCTATCTATCATATGTTCCTAAGGGTCAAGATTTTGGAAAGGCAGTTTGATTCCATTCAATATCAACATATTTCTAGAAACTTAAACACATTAACTGATTCATTAGAAAATTATGTGTTAGATAGACATTTGCAACATTTGTAAAAGAAAAGCATTTCATCAATATTTGCATCAGGATCATATAACTTAACCAAAATAAAGCTCCGAAAATCAAAAATATATATAACTGTTTATAGTTTGTACATAGTGTTCTGTGTCTAGGAAAAAATCGGTCATATGACCCAAAAACTCAAAATGCAAGGGGGCACCCTAGTCTAATGGTGCTAGTGATAACAAGTCACCGCCTGTGAAATCATGCGTAAGAGCCTAGTCCATCAGCTCGGCACGCCAGTGGTATGGCGTTGTAATCTCAGAGGCAGCTCGTCGGTCCTCACATCCGAAATACCAAGGGTGAGACCCTCGATCTGATCTTGCAACACTGCAAGAGTCTCAGCTACATCAAGATCACGAAGGACAACCCTCCCTACAACCTCTCCTGCTGGGACGGCAGCTGCTGCTCTCAGGCGCACTGCTGGTCGCACCGGCCCGATATCTACATGAGCACATGAGTTTTGATTAGTCTTGATAAACATTTAAAAAGCACAAGAACATTATAAAAACAATAAACATGGATATGGTCAGAACATTTACCTATAACACCCCACTGCTCGCCAGCTGGCAGCACCAAATCTGGGTCACCCCGAAAATCCATCCCAGCATATGGATACTCAGCAAAGACCATCTCCTGACGGTCAAACCACTCAAAGAAGGCATCAGAGAATGAAATCTGTGACTGACCAACATGTCTGGCCATAAGATCAACCCATCTCTGCATCCGTGGTTCCGTTGGTACTGATGGTCCAAGAGAAATGTACTGTGGCTGCATTAGTGGGATCTTCTCCAAGGCGAAAGCAGTCAGAATGGAACCATAGCCAAAGTTCTTGGATCTTCCATTTTTCACCTTGGTAAGTTGTTCTTTTACCACCGGAAGTACTACATCACACCAGTTGAATACCTTGGGTTCGAAGCATTCCAAAGTGTACTCCATATAGGGCCTGTTGGCCAAGTGAAGGGCCATGCTACTAGCCAATCTAGCAAAGGTGAATAAAATAGTCCTCAAGGACCGGTCGGTGACATCTCGTATACTAATCTTTCCGTCCCTACTCGGCTAAGATCCTTCTCTACAGTGTCGGCGAATGTAATCCCTCACAGATTCGCCCCCATGGGCGGAACCTGACAGTGAGAGAGGGGCACCACGCCTCGATAAACCGGTCAAGAAGTAGATGTCCACAACAGTCAAGGGGATGGATTTGCCTCTAATCTAGAACACTTGGTTCGTAGGATCCCATGCATCGAGGAAATATTGCAACAAGTTGATTTGTTGCCTCATGCTAGATATGCGGAAGAACTTGAGCAAACCACAGTTCCACAATGCAGTTACCGTACCCGGATCATGTAAGGCAACCATGTCCTCTTCTTCATGCTCACATTCACGCCATGTAACGACCATTTTTCTCCGATGAATCTCTGAAAAACAAACAAGAGAAGAATTAGGATCTTGATTTGGCAAAAAACAGGCAAAATTTCCATGAAAAATCAGTGCAAAAGTTTTCCTCCTTGCACCCATCGCACCCTAGCTGTGTACTGGGTGGGATGCATACTGACTGGCCAGTGGCCAGCCTAGTATGCATCGCACCTTTCGATGTATACTAGGTGTGATGGGGGCAGAATGAAATGTTCAAACCCCAGAGGCTTAGAAAAGTAGGAAAACATGCTCAGAATTCAAAAAGGAAAGAATGCAATTGAAGAGCTCAGGTTTAGCTCCTACCTGGTCCAGACGGCACCAAAAATCATCCACAGAATCTCCTGGAATCAGCTGATGAAAATCAAGGGGGAAAACACCTCCAGAGCTCCAACAATCCCAAATCCAAATGAAATGGTAAAATGAGGGGTAAAAAACTACTTTTAAGTTACTTTTCACGTAATTTAAGTAGGGTATTAGTTTTTTAACTCATTTTTCAAGCATGTATTCTCATTTCTAATCAGTTTGATGGAGAAATTGAACAAGTAGTACGACCATCAAAAGAACATAGTGTTAATGGTGAATCGAATATCAATGACCATTATCATGAGCAGTTTTACGCGAAGTTCAAGCTCGTTAAAAAATAAACCTAGCAATGAGCATATGTTCCACCAGAGTTTAAGCTCATTAAAAAATGAACCCACCTCCGGTAAATAACCATTGCGATCACATTATTATCAGCTTTTGAGCCTTGGTCATGTTCTTACCATCACCTCCACTCTTTTTTGGCCGATCATACGCCTCCATTTGATTGTTTACCCCTTTTGAGGAACAGCTGCAACGAGTGATCCTATTAGCCACCTTCTTTACACTGCCGTGATTGAAAAAGTTCCAAACATTACCTGGAACCAGCTGCTATCTGAAAACATCACTCGTTCCTCAAAAAATGAGTCTCCTTTAAGCTCTTTTCATCTGACTCGTAAAATATGAAAAGATTGCCGAGCAATTGGCCTCTCCAGCTCATTAAAGTGATTGGAAGTGCCATCCCTCCTCTAGATTTTAATCTTTTTGGACCTGAGGGATTATTGCACAAAAAGATCAAGCATTTGTCTTGTTTGGCTCGTTAAAACTATCGAAAAGTCATCCCTTTCACATTGTTTTATACTTTTTCGGACTTAAGGGATTATATTACGAAAAAGGAATATTGGAGTTTCCTTTCCATCTCTTTTTAGACTCTCTAAAATTGAAAAGAACCGAGTTATCCTTGTCATTAAACTCGTTAAAACAATAGCGAAAAACTTGTCCATGCAGACAAGAGCGAGTCTCACTGTCGCTAGGCTCATTAAAACATAGCAACAGGTTTGCCCGAAGGGCAAATTATAGAACAAGCATATGTTATCCTCCTCAAGCTTGACAAAAATAAAGAGGTACTGGTCAGAAATGACTGGGGAAAAATTGGGAAGAAAACTTGAAGAAACTTTATTGGTAGCAGGTCGCTCTTGAACATGACACTTTCACTCCATCACCATGATTGAATCATGTTGGGGTATTCCATTCACCTGTCATATCACCATTGGTCCACCGTACCATCCATTTTTGGGGTTAACACTACCAATCCATTTCAGTGTCGTTGATATGTTCAAGAGAAGTCGCTCAGAGAATTCACCAACCCAGCTTGTGTCTCATGCGCTGCAATACTTTCACCCTTCATTCTTTCATGACAGCCACCCTGAACCTTGTATCATCAGATCATTTTCACCTCCACAAAATCATTTGCTCCGTTTCATGTCGTAGATGTGGGATTCATTAAGACCCTCCTACGATGGGTCACTTCTTGTCAACATCAGCTCATTATCCAAGAAGTTGACTTAGGAACAACCATTTCAATACTTTGAAGCTTGCATGCCTCAATGGCAAGTTTCTCACTTCCGGCGACAGGTTTACATCAATGGCCTTCGACCGAAAGATTTTTTGTGGTGTTCGACATCAAGTCCCATTTTCAACCACGTGAATTGTACTGCAGTACCTTGAGGGTCATTATCATTATCTGTGATTCCTCTCGCGCTTATTAACAACTTACATCATTGGCTGGTAATCAGGCGATGTCTTTCCATTTTTGACTTTAGAACATCTTTTCACATGGATCGACTTGTACTTTGGGCAAATATTGAACGAGTTTGAAGACCCCGGATCTAGTTTCATCCATCCGGGCTGCGATATATTCAGGAAAATAAAGACATCAAATATACATCGTAGCTTCACAGATAATAATCCAAGCCAAAGGATGATGGCTCTACCAGAATCATCAGTCTGCTACACAGACGGTTGTCTGTCCTATGTACATGAAAACGAATTTATAAAGCTGAGCATGGGAATGCCCAACTTAGCTAGATCATGAAAATATTATGAAGATAATGTATTGTATTGTATCTTATTACAGGTCACCTTCCAGTTAGAAAAACCTTGGATCCTCATGATAAAGCATTTCACCTGACATCAAAAAAGATATACGACCTCATGATTTAGGGGGCAACTGTTATATACATATTTGGGCACTGCAACCCCAATCTTTTATGTCCATAAACCAAGGGCTTCTAAGTCTCTAAAAGTGTTGTTTCATACCCTAAAGGAACAAGGTCAATTGATTACATCATCTCTTAGAAATTCTCCATGAAAAACTGCTCAGAACTGGTCAAAACTGGACCATCTCACCTGCTCCATGGTCAAAGTGCGATGCATCTCACCTAATGCACATGGGGGGTGTGATGCATACTGAAAAGCCCTTCTATGGGGTGCGATGGGTGAGAGTAGACAAATGGCAGAGACAGTTTGCAAGGTGGATGATCATGGAATCTTCCAGAAACTTCTCCTGTGACACTTGCCTCTCTGAATTCGCCCAGGGATGAGTAAGAGATCATGAAATCTCCAAGTGGAATTGAGAACTATCAGAGAAATGACACTAATAAAAAAACCTAGAAGCTGACTCACCCACCTGCAAACATCTATATATGGATCCCTCATCCTAGAGATCCAAAGGCTGGAATTTTGTAATTTGCAAGGAAGTGTTGTTGGTTTCTCTTTGAAGACATTGTTGGGTGATCTTGATTTGTATGAGGTGAAGAGGGCTTTCATGCTGGGAGGATGGCGCTGGGTCAGACCAATGGGTTGTAATCCTCTCTTCTACTACTTCTATCAATAAAGCTATTTGAGTTTTCCTCCATATTCTTGTATATCTCTGAATCTTGTATTGATATATGCATTTGTATGGTTAATATACATCTGATCCTATATTGTTTATGGTTATAGATCTCTATGCTTTGATGGTATTATGCTGCTTTGACTCTACAGGTGTTCTTTGAAGTGGGACAAGTAAGGAAGGAGTGGCGAAATTCTATCAAAGGGGAAAGGAAACAAGCAAGGAGCCAAGCAAAAGACTGAGGTTGGTACTCTCTGCTTCTTTCTCATCTATCTCTCATAAAGGAAAACACAAGTGACTTTAGTTTGTTTGTTTCTAAGATAGCTACCCATCTTAGTGGGACTAGCAGCTCTGAATAGACACTAGTTTTCCCGATAACATGAAGGCATTGTTAGGAATTGTAGATTGGTATGCCTCACCATCCTGCACATTCATCTGAGTGTTCAGTGCGGAGAAGCCTCTGCATGTTCTTCCAAAGTTTTCCTTAGACGTGCTTGTCATGCAGGAAGTAGCGTACCACATCTCGACAGGATTGACAGCTAGACTACAGCGGAAGAAGAAGACACCTTGGCCTGCTCTCCCATTGCGGATTGGGTTATATGAGATCCAAAGTATCAAGCAAGTGGATGTCGAAGTAGAGTAGATGAGGAAGTATCCTTTCAACCTCCAAAGCTTCAACCCGTATGACCCACATTACATTGTGAAGGATCACTGTGCGAGAGTTCAGTTCAACTAGGCTCGATGGGGCATGTCATTGGGCCAAGGAGGACTCATGGAGATACTATTACAATTCCTCTAGACCCAATGAATAGGTCGGCTTCAACATAGAGTGGTTATCAAAGCAGCATGAAGTAGCACCACAGAGAGCACCAACAGTAGTAGTAGTAGCAGCAGAGCGAAAAGAGCCAAGCATACCTGTGCGCGACAAAGTGAAGAGGAAAATTGTTGACCACATGGAGGAGGAGAAAAGATGTGAGTTTCAAGCAGATCCACTTGTAGAACAAGCCGTTGGCTATTCAGGTGAAGAGGCAGTAGCTCAACAAGAGAATCACGTGAAGGTAGAGGGATAAGAAGAGAATGGAAGAAGCAGAGAAGGAGTTACATGAGCTCAAGGAGAAACTCCGGAAAGAACAAGAGTTGTGCCAATAGGAGCAGAAAGCGCAACAATAGCAAATTTAGCAGAGGGTGCATCACGTGTAGATAGACGAAGCAGTTCTCGTACAAGTAGTTGATTCATCTAAACAATTGACATCAGGCGAACAGGGTGAACCATAGTAGGGGCAAGACTTTTCTCATGAGATAGAATAGGTGCTTGAATAGTTGGATCTAGACATGGAGCAGTAGGAGTTGGAGCAAGATACTGACCTCATGCCTCACCACAAAGAGGTCGACTCACCTGCTTCATTGCATCCCGATGATGAGCAAGTCTCAAATGAACAAGGAGGCACTGAGATCCTTGGTGGTCAACCGGAAGCAGAGATTCACAATATCTCCTTCGATGAATCTCATTACAGAGTTGTGCAGTCTTAGAGAGTACCAACTTCGGAGGACCAAACATCCCCTACGCAATTTGAAGAGAGAGTGATCATGATTGATTTACAAAAGCATCCCACTTTTTTGGCCGATGCAACTAGAGTGTATGCCAAAGCCACTAACTCAAGTGTTCATTTTCTCATAGCTGAGAATGAGTGAATGGCGAAGGAACTACATTTGGACAAGCAAGGAGGAGACTTGGTGACAATGTCCTCCCAAGCTGAACTGAAGAAGGAAATACTAGATGAAGTATTGTCCTTGGACAATTATGCAAGCATTGTACTCCAAGTTTGGTACCATGCATCAAGAAATCATTCATCTCCACGGATGGAAGCAATGATGTGCAAGAAGAGTATGCATCTTGAAGAACATACATACTGTTTTTGATAACATGCAAGCATGGACGATGAAGTACAAGGGTTCCCCCCTTCACTTGCCAAAGATGATGAAGGCCAATGCGGCCGAGCTGCAAGCACGTATCTGGAGTCAGATCTAGAACTATGAAGACCTACCGCAACTCACCACTAGCATACAGGTTTCCCATGCACGAGTATTCAAAAGCATGGAGGTTATAGTGTACACTCATGTGATCCCATCACTTGGGACCCTCACCTAGGCAAAGACCAAGAATTTGTTCCGAAAGGAGCTTGACTCGTACTTCAACGAGTTGATGCGCACCACCACCAGCCCAGAATTTCCTATCAGTGCAGACATCATGCAAAAGTGCGTTGCTGGTCCAACAACACTAAAGAAAATGCTGCACATGCTCACAAATGAGTTGGAAAGAGGATTCTGAGCAGTGTGCCTAGATGCTATGGAGGCAAGGTTCAGGTTTCAGATGGATGTCACAATGTAACACACAAACACTCTCAAGGACTACCATTCTTGGCATCAATATGTCACTATTGATCAGCATGAGGATGTCGAGAAATTGGACTTCTATGGTTGTCTAAGTCTGAATGATGTCTAGTTTAGCTTATCCAGGCCATTGTTCACATGGGTACATGTGCATTGTAATGTTGAGTCATGTCAAGTGTAAGTCAAGTGTCAATAGTGGATGTAACAATCATAGAGTAGGTGAACAGTAATGAGGGTAGTTGAACAGTCACAAAGGGGAATGTCAAGGGTCACCCCACCCTTTGCTATAAATAGACCCTCATAACTCATTGGATAGGCTTTTGGTCAGCCAAGCTTATACTAAGACAATTTTGAAGAAGGCTTGGACATTATTGCAACATGCCTTGGCTTCTCCACTGCACAAAGCTAGTACATCTCTTTGGAGGAGCAAGCGGATGTGGCTGTAACAGTCCAGTATTGGGACTAGCATCTTTACATGGATGTATTATATGATTGTGACTTACACTTATTTATATAATAAGATCCAACACATTTTATGCATATGTTGTTATTGTAGCTGGACTAATCTAGTTTCTTTAATGATATGTATTGTTTAACTTACGTACTTGTGTATGAACTGATTCACATGCAATTATATGAATCTTGTTGTTAATGTGTTTCATATGTTGTTAATCCTATCACTGTCTGTGTCGACTTCTTTGTCGGACATCAGACAGAACTTTCACTTGAAGCTTGCTATAACAGACATCACACTCGTCTTGAACTGATCCATGAGTGTTGTACATGTTATCTTACCTTGTATGATGTGACTGCCACATCTGAGTGGACTACTCCGCCAGAAGATGTGCATGTCCTTTGTGTTGTGTGTTCCTAGCTGAGTTGGGACTGATCCCTTTCAACCTGGAACTCACCTTCACCTCCTTCCCCTTTCGAAGTGTTGGAACCTCTCATACACCTTCCTTGACTCACTACATCAGTCACACCCTTGCTGTTGATAGAGTTATTCTACTTGCTTCTGTGTGACACCGCGGTCAAGGCATTACCTTATGACCCACTGTTGGGACTCCTACACCAAATGGTTTGAGGTCTAATTGGGACTTCTTAACAGGGAGATCCACTTGACATGTTGGTAGGTCCAGCACCATCAACAGACTCATGCACTATTACTTAGTTTTGGAAGTCTGGAAGAAACCAGGTGAGATATATCTGGGTCAAGGTAAATATATAATCAAGATATTGCATAAATTTGGTCTGATGGATTCCAAGCCTATGACAACTCCCATGATCATTAATCTCAATAAGTTGTGAAGCTTCGACTCTAGTCTCATCAATCCTACTAGCTATCGTAAGTTGGTGGGTTCTCTGATGTACTTGGTAAATACGAGACTTGATATATGTTTTGTTGTAAATGTTCTTATTCAATTTTAGTTGGAGCCTCGTCACGACCATTGGATAGTTTCCAAGCATATTATGAGATACATATGTGGCACTATACATCACTGCCTGAAGTATGATGGAAAGGAAGTTAAGTTAACAAGTTTTACTGATTTTTATTAGGGTGGCATGGATACTAATGGAAGAAGCAATACCTATGGATGTTTTAGTATGGGATATGCAATGAGTTCATGGATGACTAGAAAACAATATCTTGTTGTGTTAGGTAGTGCTGAAGAAAAATATGTTATTACATGTGAAGTAGGAAAGGAAGCAATTTGGTTAAGAAAAATCTTGTCAGATTTGTTTGAAAATCCTTTGGATCCTACAATGATAAATTTTCATAATTAAAGTAGCATCACGATGTATGAAGACCACGTATTCCATGCAAAAAAGAATAATATCAATAACAAGTACCACTACATTAGGAGTTTGGTACAAGATGGGGTCATGAAGCTACAATATATTCCAACAGATAAATAGGTAGCTGATGTGCTAACAAAATCTCTTATGAATAAGAAGTTTGAATATTTTAGAAGCATGCTTGGGTTGGTTGATATTATAGATTAGTTAATAAGGAGAGATGAAGAATCTAATGGAAATATGCTTGGGAGGAAATATGGCTAGCCTATGTGTTGATTTCTAGATCCCGAAGAGGGAGGGTGGAATTGGTCATGGAGCTATGACCTTGGATACGTACCTAGATCCCTAGGTTGGTGGTATAGCTTAAAAGCTTGATAATACCTAGGATGGATAAATATTGAGTCCCCTTATTCACACCCGGATAGTATACCCTGGTCAGGTATCTAGTTTGCAACACTAAGTGTGTTAGAACTCTTTGTAGTTCATTTAATTTTGAAATCTTCCATGTACCCTTATATATGTAATTATGAATACCTCCCTAGTTAAGAGGGAGTGTTGAAGAATGTAACTAGTTTCGATCTTCATAATTGTATTTGTCAAAAGAAATTTATTATTAAAGAAAATGACTTATTAAAGCATGGGTTTCATGCTTGGGTCAATGTTTTCTAGGTCAAATCCTCCATTGAAGGCTTTTAGCTATTGTCTTGAGTCATTAGAGTCATTGTCATTTTTATTAGACCCTTGTTGGGATTTTGTATCATGTAAAAATAATTATTTTTGAGTCAAAAAGGTTATTTGTTACCCCCACACCAAGTCGGCCCCATCCCCATGAAGTCAACCTACATTAGGGAAATTCAACCCAGCATAAAGGATATATAAGGAGAGACTATATGACATATTTTCCACATTCACTCAACAAGTTCAATCTTCAAGGAAGAGAAGAAAAAAAGAGCGAAGTTGCTGGAGAAGGACAAAATTTACTGGGAAGACCTAAAGTTGATTTTCCAGGTTATCTAACTCTCACATGTGTGAAGTTTATGGGAAGTTCTTGGGGCCAAAATTCTATGTCAACTGCAGATCCAAATTTCTATTGTTGGGGGTCAAAGTTTTGTTGTTGGGGGACTGAAATTATGGACTAAAGCTACTACTCGAACGCTGTCACTTGGAGATATTGTCAGGGATCATCTAATGAAGGGAAGGGATGATTTGGTGGTTGGAGGAGGCATTTTTCTAGGTCTAAGAAGTCTAGAAATGTCTCATCTTGAATTGACTCTACTGGAGGAAGAGCTTTTTACTAGGTTTTCCCATTATAGGGGTTTTTCCGTAGCTGAGCGCCCAAATATTGTGTCTCTTACTCTTGTGATCTTGACATACATATAATTTGGTAATTTATTAATGAAAGATAAATTAATTAAGAAGTAAGAGAGGCCAACATAACTCACAAGTAATTATCAAGAAAGAGAAATCAAACCCTAATTCCCATAAGTATTGATTTCTCAACACATCATTGAAGAAATGCTTGTTGCTAGTACTTGTGTATCAGTGACTTTCCTTTTATTCCCACTCTTTTTCAAATTGGCCTTATACTAAGGACTATAAAACACTTATGCTGGTGGGATTTCCTCAATGTTCAATTGATTTGCAGTAGTTAGAAATGTTGGAATTGTCTCCACACTAGGTCGAGAGCTAATAGGTATTTTAGAAATGACACCTAGTTGTGTAAGAGTAGTCTTTGAGGAATCAAGAGAGACCGTCATTGATTTTTGTCCAATAATGGCAAGAGCATTTGTTTCATACAATGTTATTTATTTCTTTGGTTTTACCAACACTGAAGTAATTTCCATGAAGGTTTACCAAGCTTTGACAATATCATTAGCTAATGGATTTTTTGAATTAGTATGCTCTTAGGAATCCATTGAAGAAACTTTGACATGGGTGGAAGTTTGAGGAGTGATTTATTATGAAGAGGAACTTAGTAGTATATTTTTTTGATATACCATCGTCTTCTGACAACTTAAGAAAGCGTAAAGGTAGGGTGGACTTTTTGATATCCCTGAAAATTATGAAATGTTGATAGTTGTTTGGAGACATATTCTTGCCTTTTTTACAAACAAATAAATAATAAGAAGCTTCATGAAACAATTAATCATAATGATTGAGTTCATGAACATATCTCTTGATATTTGCATCTGTAGCTAAATTCTCAGCCACCTTGGAAGCATCATGTGGCTTTGCAAGAATAGTAGCTAGCTTCAATGCATATAAAGCCTATATTTCGTTTTTGACATGAGTATAATTTTGAAGGGTAAGAAAACCAATATGTAAGGGGAATTGGGGCGAGAGCTTCTTGGAATATTTCTTCAATTCAAGGGTTATACTTATTCTCATTGTTTGATGGGTGAATTATCTACATAAAATCTTGTCTGGGATGTAAATGGGAAAATAATGGGGTTTACCATTACTTATCCAAACCCTAATATATGTAAAATATTATTCCATGAACCAGTCCCCAATTCTTGAAAGACAATCCATAGAAATTGTAGACATTCTAGGCAGTTTAGAGCTGAAATTGGCTTGGTAAATGGGAATCATGATAAGGTGACAAATGCAGTAAAAATGGAATTCCCTCCCATAATATGCTATGGTAAATGTGGATGGGGAGAGGTCCAGCAAGTTTCCATTTCCAACCAATAGCCGGAAATCCTAAAGAGAAACATATGGCATCCATGACATAAGCATACATGTTAAAAAGAGGGTTACGAGTGACTATTTTTTTGGAGCAGAAATGAAGTATGTGTTTGGCTATATTATTAGACAAAATTTGAGCCCAATTAAAAATAAACCCATCAGCAACCATGTAGATGAGAGGGACCAATTTCTTAGGGAACTATGACATGTTTTGGTAGGAAAATTATCTACATAACATAGCTACGACATAACAAAAAGGAGGAAATAAGGATTAAATGGTACAGAGGCCTAATGAATCCTTCTTGTTCTTGTTTGGGTCGCTTCTCCAATCCCTAATTGAACTAGGGAGCTCTTTATCCTTACCACTACACTCTTCTTTCATGAAGCTATCAAGGAATTTAGAATTATATACTAGATGTGGCTAAGGAAAATTATACATACATTGTATATGTTGTGGCTTGAAGGAACCAATGATTGTTCCCTGTAAGGTGAAAAATTACTTGTCTGAAATATCTACATTCTCCACCACCCAGCGAATGATATTTGTATACAACAGAAGTTTGGGACGCGTAACAATTTTGTGCAAGTGAGATTTGGCAGCATCTCTATTCGTTGCTTTAGAAGTTTTATTGCCAACTTTCTCTCCGATGACCACTATCACTGTTTCCAAGTCCTCTGTTGGTAGTTGTTTTTTAATTATCTCATACATAACATTCTAGGATGAAACATCGTAATCCCTCAAGCATATAATATTAGAAAAAGAAAAGGATCCTGACAAATTCTTATCATTTACTTCCTAGAATGACCCAGTTAGTTGCCGTGTGTACATTTTCTTTTTCGTCTTCACCATTTCAACAATTGGAACATGAATTCTAGAGGTGTTCTACTATTAACAAAGAAAAAAATAAGGTTACAAGGTTTTTACTGAGTTATCACTATTAAGACTTGTAAATTAATATAACTTGGAAGCAACTGTATAACATAACATTTTTCATGCGAGAATGAATGTCATAAAAGGTGGTAAGTACACAGAGCTAAATACGAGCATGTTTTACAAGTAATTACGTCATAATAACAAATATTTAAATATGACAGCTGGCACAATGATATTTGATAGGATTATGAGTTGGCAGATGTCATGGTTGCTTACATCATCCTGCAAGCTAGAGCCCAAAAGGGACAAAGGAATTATGATTAAGGGAACATCGTGACAAATAGATAGTGGTGTGATGTGGAGGGGAAACAAATGTGTTCCAATTAAAAGAGGCATGAACATACATCAATGATATGTGGATGAGATAAGTCATCCTAGAAGAGGACTCCTAGAATGAATAAAGGTCATGTGTTTTAAAATATTTCTAGGATGATTAGATATCAGGGTGATTTGGCAAGGGATAATGTGTGTTCTACTGAAAAGAAGAGCCAAAATACATCAAAACCATATGGATGAGCTAAGTATCGCTGGATGGAGGATCTCAGATATAAAATGTTTGTGCATTAAAAGAGGTAGGATGATCTTGAGCGCAAATACATGGATGGCGGAGGACTCAAGGCCCAATAGATTAACAAGATATGAGCATATGTGGGACCTACAAGAAAGAGTAATAAGGATGAGCTATGTCGATGCTGAGCTCTCCCGACTCTTTCAAATAAGCAAACATTGGTAACCTCCAGGGAAAGAGAGACCGAGAGGAAGTGGAAGGAAGATGACGCAAAGGGTGAATAAAAGAGTTGTAGGCCACATCGTATGGCGAAAAATACCCACATAAGAGTTGGCGTAGCCCAAAAGTTTATCCCTGAGCATAAGATAATGTAGACTTTATGAAGGCTTTGGGGAAGACTTGCCAGGAAATGTATTAAGCATTGAATTAGAGTGCACGAGGATTTAAAACAAAGGTTTTAATAATAAGAATAAGCCCAACTCTTATTAAATATTTTTATCCAATAATACATGAACTTAAACCCTAAGCTTAACATATTAATAAAAATATAAAATTAAAGGGTTTTCTTTGAGTTTTTTAAAGAAATATTAAAGCAAATTCTAGTGTAAAAATTTAAAGGGTCCCCATTTTTTATTATGATTCTAACATAAATTGGAGTTGTTGTTTGCCACAATAATTGGCAACATACTGGGTGAACCAATTATCTCTATTTATATATTAATGAAGAAAGAAAAATATAAGATTTTATGAGGAGAAAAACTTATAACTTAATGAAATATCATGACAAAGTTTTTATGATCATTAGAATAATAAGAAAGAAAAAATTTCACTCATACCTTTTCAACTTACCTTTTTCCAAAATGGAGTGGATATTTTAAACTATTTATTTAAATAAGAATCTAGGCTTTTTATTTGATTACTAAACATAACCTAGTACCGGTTTTTTTTTTTTTTGAAACGTTTTATACCGAGCATCGCTTCACTGCCAACAAGCCTGTTTAGTACCCCAACGAAGCTACATTAGTATAATCCATGCATTTACTCATTGACAAGAAGATTGTTTAGTGCCCTGATGGGTTTACATACACTTCACGTAACTTCTTTATCTTTATTTTAATAAGTGTTTTTTTATTATAGTATTTGAGATTGCATATTTTGCAATAGCATATAAGAAGTTGGGTAATAAGAAATTTATTCAAGTGAAATGCATATAAAGGTATTCAGTTGGTTGTTCATCTATTAATTTTCCATTCTTGAGGCATATTAATAATGAAAAGGGATATTATGCTTCTAGAAAAGGATAGATTACAAAGTATTTTCCAAAGAACACTTTCTTACATAGAATAAATTAATCATGATGATAGGTAAAGTATAAGTTTCCAACTTCTTTGTAATCTTATAATTGATAATTCTCTATTGTAAAACATGTATAATCATGATATAAAAATTGTAGCATGTTGCAAATCATTGTGAACAAAGAAACAACTAGAACGCCAGATTTACAAATGATTATTTACATATTTACATAAAAATTGAGTTTTCATGAAAAATATTTTTTCAAAATATGTCCATTCACTGGAATATTTTCTTCAACCCCCTCAAGGGTTTGTAAAATAAACGTGGATGGAACGAATTTATTGGAAATTTGAAATGGACCAAGCCGTAGTTTCTGGAATATGGTGTGTTTTCCTTTATCTTCATGTGCCTTGTCCTATTTCAAAACCGAATCCCCAACCTTGTGTCTTTCCTGTATTTTAAGAAGTAAGGGGAGGTTCCTATGGATGCCTTGTATGCAATTCTATTAGCCCATAAAATATAGGCAAGAGATTTATGCTAACTTTTCTCGTTGTCATCTATGGTTCTTCTAATTATCCTTGAGAATTTTTTATTGGTAGATTCAACTAATCCATTACCCAAAGGATAATAGTTAGATGAATGTTTTAGTTTAAAACCATTTTGAACATCAAATTTAGTTAGTGCACCATTAGAAAAATAATTGACAATATCACAAATTAACATGCTCGGGAGACCAAACCTAGTGATTATAAATTTTTCAATAAAAGAAATCACTTCCTCAACAGTGACATTTTTAAGAGGAATGACCTCCACCCATTGGTGAGGTAATCAATTGCGGTGAGAATAAACATATGTTGCTTGGAATAATTAAGAAAAATCTCACCAATTACGTCAAGGACCCATTGCTCAAAAGGTTTATTAATAATGACAAGGTGCAAAGGTAATGCAACTTTCTTATCCCTTCCAACAAAATTCTGACAGATCTTACATCTTTGAACATACGCATGAGCATATTTGAAAAGCATGGACTAGTAATATCATGCATGGAGAATATTATGAGCTTTTATGTCACCTCCAAATTGACCACCAACTAGACCATCATGTAATTCCTGCAAAACTTTGTCAGCTTCAGATTTTTATAAACACCTTAAAATCATGGAATCATATTTTTTTCTAAACAAAACACCTTTAATAAGTTGGTATTGATTTTCTTTTACTCTCAAGGCATGATTTTTCTTGGATTATAAATGAGGAGGGGCAGTGCCATGAGTCAGAAAAATATATTAGGTCTGCATATTGGGAATTAGAAATGTCAAGAGTAACACATGCCTACTGTAAATCTCCTGATTGCTAGTCTTCTAAATTAATTTCTGATTTTGAGTCTATAGTTTGTGTAACCAACTTACATATTCCTTGGCCTTGAAGAATCTCGGTAGGATTGATTGTAAGTCATATTTTTGTAATGCAGTAGACCAATGAGCTCTCTTTTCCCCAAGGATTTTTTAACTAAGATATTTCTAAGAGAAAAATAGGGGATAATTACCTTAGTGTGTGATTTAATTAGGAAGGGTCTAAAATGCTGAAGTGATTTGAATACTGAATATGCCTACTTTTCAACATCTGAATATTTTATCTTTTCTCCTTGTAGTCTTGAATTGTTGAATGTTATAGGTACCTTCATATCTTGATCATTCTTCTATGTTAGAATATATGCATAAAGATTGATTAAAAGCAAAAGTATATAAAATAAATTATTTATCATTACTTGGTGAGAACAAGGAGGGAGCTTGTACAATGGATTATATGGTAGAGTCAAAAGATTGTTTTGCTATTACACTCCTGTAGAAAATATGTGATAGGTTAACCCAATAATGCAATATAAATCAAAGCAGAATACTATAACCTACTTCTACTATCAATTTTTGGAAGCTTAAATATCGAGCTGAATAATATAACCAGAAGAAGAAGAATCAATGGCACAATACACATGAAAATTCTTTGGGGAAAGTCTCATATAAAAATTGCACACTATTGTATTATCATACATGGTGGAAATACATAGGAATTATACAAAGCTTTAGCTCTCACATCTAGCCAGCTCTCAGTACAATCCTCACAGATTCTCATAGGCAGTCTTGGCTTCTCACCAACCTTCCTCTCTACCCTCCAAGCTCCTATTTCCTTGCGATGTTCCTTGTGGATGATTTTCCTATTACCAATTGGAAAACCAAACCTTCAAAATTGTGCAATCCTCAAGGATGAATCCTTGACTGCATGCATGAGTTTTCTCCATGAGAAAACACATGCAACTGGTAGTACACTGTCCTTGAACATTAATCTCAACTGGGTCTTTCTCATAATAGACATGCATGAGTTTCTGATGAGGGAATCTTCAATTAAATGGAGTAGCACTAGTTGAGTGCATTAATGCATCCACTGAGTGTTAACTCACTATTAGTTCCTCAGATAGTTTGGAGCTAATTTAACTGGAATTAACTCAGCAAACTGAGTTAACTAATTACAACTCAAATATAACTCAATCTTATCTCCTTAATTTAAGGGATAACTCTTGCATGACTTCAAAAAGATTTCTAACTTGAATTACTCCAACTAATTAATTTAAAATAAATTAATCAATTATTTTCAAGTAGATGTTAAGACTAAATTCAATTTTAATTCACAATTTAATTCAAGGACAAATTAATTTGGAATATTCTTGTTGCCATATTTCAACACTCCCTCTCAACAAGAAAGGGATTATCTGCCACCCCGATCTTGTCTCTATGGAACTCGAATTTACACTTTGACAATGCCTTTGTTAAAATGTCAGCATCTTGCTCCTCTGTCAAAATATATACTGCAGCAACATGATCCTCCTCGACCTGTGAAAGGCCACAGGCAACAAATCTTGCCTTATGCTTCTCCACACTACCATCAACAGCTTGCTTTACTTTGTAAAGCCAACGAGAACTCACAAATGACTTGTTCTCCAGTCTTGGAACCACGTCCCAAACACTGTTACGAACTATGGAGTCATACTCCTCCACCATAGCATCAACCCAAATCGACTACTGCACTACTTCCTCAAGGGAATATGGCTCAGTTTCAACACATTCCCTAGTAAGGGCCATGTATCCAGTGTACCTCTCAGGTGACCTCCTCTATCTGTGCTGAGAAGATGGTGCTCCCACATTCTCTCTCACATCCTCCAACAATTTGTCAGCTTCTCTTGTGGTCTTCCGTCTATCTCTGGAAGACTCTACTTGAGTGGATGTCTCCACTCCTAGAACCTCTACATGCGCCTACTTTGCATTAGTCTGAGGCTCCTCCTCCTTAGGAACCAATAGTTCCTCCATAGCTTGTAGTTGGAGCTCCCTCTCAAGGGAAACTCGCATGGCCTTCTGCTCATCAAACTTGAGATCTCTGCGAACCACTGTCCTCTGACTGGTAGGAAAGTACACCTGATAGTTGTGAGGTGTATCAGTGTACCCAAAAATATCCCCAACTCTGATGTTGGCTCAATCTTCTTTCATGCATCCTTTGTCACATGGCAATATACTGATGAGCCAAAGATCCTGAAGTGACCCACATCTGGTCTCTTAACAGAGAAAGCTTCCTCTGGTGCCTTCAATCCAAGTATGTAATGCGGGCTTCTATTCTGCAAATAGACCATTGTGTTGCATGCCTTAGCCCACAAGTGAAGGTATGCCTTGGTCATGCAACATTTCCCGTGCTGCCCCTACAATAGTTTTGTTCTTCCTCTCAGCCACCCCATTCTGTTGTGGGTTATGAGGTGCCATCAACTCTCATTTAATTCCTTCCACTGCTCAGAAGTCCTTCAACTCTTGAGAGACATATTCTCCACTGTTATCACTTCTCAAGGCCTTGATATTCTTCCCTGACTCTTTCTCGACCAACCCTTTGAACTCACAAAACTTTGTGAAATTTTGGTCCTTCTTCTGCATGAAATAAATCTAGAATTTACGAGAATAGTCATCAATGAAACTCACATAATACCTTTGCTTCGTTGTGGATGCCATCGAGAATGGTCCACACAAATCAGTATGAAATTGCTCTAAGAAAGCCTATGCTCGACTGTCTCGGCCATGAAAGGAAGACTTGGTGTATTTTCCCAAGGTACAACCTTTGCATGTGTCAACTTGCTCAAGTTTACCTTTGGGAAGTCCTGTAGGTATCTGCTACATTATCTTCAAAGCCCCATGATGAAAATGGCCTAACCACTTGTGCCAAAACTCACCAATGTCTTGGCTTTTCACCAATTCTTCTTTCGTACTCAATGTTGCACAAGCATCTACCTCTAGTTTATAGAGATTCTTCACCTAAATCCCTATCCTCTTGGTCGGACCCGTGGCTATGTGTCTTAGGAATGCCTTTCCTTTATTGAAGACAAAATCGTAGCCTTTGTCCTCCAACATCGTGACCGATACCAATTTCTTCTTTAGTCCAGGCACATACATCACATCTGTCAAGGTGAGAGGAGTTCCATGCTCCCTCTAAAAAGCAACTGTGCCCACTCCTGAAACACTATACCTTTCGTCGTCACCCATCTCTATGTGCATCTTGAGGTCTTTCTCCTCCAAGGCACTGAATAAATTTTTATCACCAGTCATGTGGAATGAGGCTCCACTATCAAGATACCAGACACAACCCATCATCGATGACACCATGCATGCGATGAGGGTAAAGTCCATTTCGAACTGAGAGGCTAATGCCTCACCTTCCGATCCTTCTGAGGATCCCTTCTTGGACTTCTTCAATGGGAAATTAGTCGCATAATGTCCCATATTGTGACAATTAAAGCATCTTACTTTATACATGTCACCCTTCTTCCCTCCATGAGAAGAATTTGATTTGAAATGGGAAGCCTTCCCCTTCCCTTTCCTTGCCTTACTTGCTAAGGCCATATTTTCTTCATCATCATTCTCGGAGGAAGAACCATCTCGTGTGCTCCTCCTGATCTCCTCCTTCATAAGATCCGACCACAGTCTTTCCCAACCTAACAGTTTCTCCCTTCCATTCACAGAGTCCTAGTAGCTATGTCAACTCTTTGGAAGGCCAAGGAGGGCGAGGCTCACCATATCATCATCGGCAGTAGTTATTCCCACACTGCCAAGCTCATCTCTGCAGGTGTTGAGCTTGTTCAGATATGTGGAAATAGTATCACCCTTCTCCATCTTGATTCTTCGAAGCTTATCCTTGAGCACCAATTTCCTCTAGTCGCTATTGTTCTGGTAGAGATCCTTCAATGTCTTCCACATTGAAAATGGAGTATCCTTCCCATGGAGACTTGAGACAATATGGTCTCGAACTCCCTCAGGGATGATCTGTCTCGCCTTCACTAGACACTTCTTCCACTCAGCCAACTCTTGTGCATTAGTTGAAGATGGCTTTGGGATTTCTTGATCAATGAATTCCTTCAAGCCATTGTCTTCTAATATAGCCTCCATTATATCTGTCCATGCTATGTAATTTGAGCTACCTTCCAAGGCATACTCAAGTCTCAAGCCATAGAACGCCATTGGCCAACCTTGAAGTATGATATGAATTCGATTTTCACCTGCAACCCTGAACTTCAAACTTCGAATTCTCTTCTCAGTACACTATTCATAGCTCTGATACCATGTATAAAATCTGTGATAGGTTAACCCGATAATGCAATATAAATCAAAGAAGAATGCTATAACCTACTTCTACCATAAATTTGTGGAAGCTTAAAGATCAAGCTGAAAAATATAACCAGAAGAAGAAGAATCAATGGCACAATACACATGAAAATAATTTGGGGAAAGTCTCAGATAAAAACCCCACACTATTGTATTATCATACATGGTGGAAATACATAGGAATTATACAAAGCCTTAGATCTCGCAGCTAGCCAACTCTCAGTACAATCCTCACAAATGCTCACAGGAAATCTTGGCTTCTCACTAGCCTTCCTCTCTTCCCTCCAAGCTCCTATTTCCTTGCGTTGTTCCTTATGGATGATTTTCCTATTACCAAGTGGAAAACCAAACCTTCCAAACTGCGCAATCATCAAGGATGAATCCTTGACTGCATGCATGAGTTTTCTCCATGAGAAAACACATGCAACTGATAGTACACTGTCCTTGAACATTAATCTCAACTGGGTCTTTCTCATAATAGACATGCATGAGTTTCTGATGAGGGAATCTTCAGTTAAATGGAGTAGCACTAGTTAAGTATATTAATGTATCAACTGACTGTTAACTCACTATTAGTTCCTCAAACAATTTGGAACTAATTTAACCGAACTTAACTTAGTAAACTGAGTTAACTAATTACAACTCAAATATAACTCAATCTTATCTCCTTAATTTAAGGGATAACTCTTGCATGACTTCAGAAAGACTTCTAACTTGAATTTCTCCAACTAATTAATTTAAAATAAATTAATTAATTAATTATTTTCAAGTAGCTTTTAAGACTAAATTCGATTTTAATTCACAATTTAATTCAAGGAAAAATTAAATTGGAATATTCTTGTTGCCATATTTCAACAACTCCATTTGAAAGTTTCATTCTTTTTAATCATATTTTTCAGAGGCAATACTGTTTGTGCAAAGTGAGGGATAAAATGCCTTATAAAATCAATTTGTCCTAAGAATCACTGCATTGATATCTTATTATGTTCAAGTGTAATTTCTGATATGGATTTAACTCTATCAGGATCTATTATTATCCCATCTTTGGAAAAATGAATCCTAAAAGTTTTCCTTATGATAAACCAAAAAATGACTTCTTAGGATTCAAAGAAATACCACATTTCCTACAATGTTCAAAAAATTGTTTCAAATCATGGATATGATCTTTTCATCATTTAGAAAATATAGTAATATCATCAAGGTAAAAAACAATAGTTTTATTTATCAATCATTTGAAAGAAATAACCATCGCTCTCTGAAATTTTTCCCCAATATTGATAAGACCAAATAACATATTTTTGGAAGCGTAAGTTTCCCATTTAGTCCTAAAAGTTATTTTTAACATATCACTGGGATGAATGAGGATTTGATTGTATCCTAGAAAAACATCAAGAAAAGACATCAATTCTATGTTGGAAAAATAACTAGGTTCGGTCTTCATTCTTGTATCAATTTTTATTTTTATGTAAAAGAAGAAAAATAATTTTATTTAAGCATGGGTTTCATGCTCCATTTAATGGTATTCTAGGTCAAGCATGTATTTCATGCTCCTAGGGTTTGTAATGAGTCAAAAGATTTATTTTCATGTGTAAAATACCTTTTTGGGTGATTTGTATCAAGAAAGAAATATTATTTTTTAGTCTATAATGTCAATTTGGACTCCCAAGACCAAGTCAACCCTACCAAAGGAAGTTGGCCTAGTTTGAGACTTCAACTAATTGTATATATAGCCAAATACTTCAACCTATTGAGACACACATTACACAAGTTCAATCTACAATAGGACAAGAAGAAAGAAGAGTGAAAAAGTCAAGAAAAAGAAGGAAAAGTCAAAGCGAGGAAGAAGGCTTGAAAATATATATTTTATATCCATACGTGTGAGCATATTAGGGTTTTCTTTGTATGTTTTAGTAAGTTTTGGATTTGTTCTTTGGGTCTTAGAGGTATCATTTTGATTTGATTCTATAAGAATAGGATTGTTTGGGTTTTCCTCAGTTGTAGGGTTTTTCCTTGGCATGGACCCTATATCCTGTGTTCTTTGTGTTTTGTGATCTTCATTTTTTTTATCATTTCTTAATGAAGAAGTAAAACATAATAATAAAATTATGAAAAATATCACATGTAATTATCAAGTAATAAAAATCAATATAAATTTACAAATTCATTGATTTTACAACATGGTATTAGAGCTAAGGTTGGTAGAAGGAGGTTGAATATCACTAGTTGTTGGCATTATAAGGAAGTATACCATAAGAAGGATCTGAAATTTGATGCAAGTATGACTGTGAGTTGACATAAAAGTATCTAATTCTGGGCATAAAAACTAATCTGATTTCCCTCTTAAATGAAGTCAAGATTATCCAAAATATAATATGATATCTTTATCCAAGAATCCAAGTATCATGGAAGTGTTTATTTGATGACTACTATGTGAATTCTCGTTTGATTTGAAGTTATGATCCAATGAAAATTCCAAGAAATGATTATGATTCAAGCCTAAAATAGTGATACATGTTATCCTCAAAATGATACATTAAACTCTTTCTTTGATGCAAGGTTCTATGATCCAAAGTTTACCATGATAAATAGTTCAGTATGAAGTCAAATCCAAAAGGTTTTGTGATGAAATATTCCAAATTTTGTGGTGACAAACATGGAGTTACAAGGGAAATGATGTATGGTTCACACTATATGGAATTCAAAGATCATCTCGGTACCTATGGTCTATATCTAAGACTATAGTGGTTCACTTATCCACACTATACTCTTATGATTCACTCTATATTCATTTTTGTGGTTCCTTGAGGTCAATACAAACATTCTCCTGAGGCCTAATGCTAAGTTACAATAATAATATGTGTTGTCTCTTCCAAAAAAATATGATGCTACTCTAATTATAATGAGATACAAATTTATCTATCTCAGCAAGAGCATGTGGGTCACCTTTAGTGATATACAAATTATTTCTAAGGATGAGATGTAGTCCATGTGAAAACAAAGCTTGAAGGTCAAAATGGGCTGCTAAGGAGACCATAATTTGATACATCCAAATGAAATATTTCATAAGGAATATATCATTTGATTAGGACACAAACCTTGAATCTCAACTAAGAGGAGAAGGAAATGAGCTTAGGGCTACTTCTTATGACCATTTGGGCATAATCAAGGAGAGGAGCAGGTCGTCCATTTGGGAGCGTTTTCTAAGTCTTGTGTGTGAGTTTTTGGTGGCATATTTGTCTATAAATTAGGTTTCATTTCCTGTGCGTATTGCAGAAGGGCTAAGGGTCCTATAGTAGCAAGTTTGGAAGGACCGAATGTTCTAAAATAGGAGCCTTAAAAGACCTAGAAGGAAATGTGTGGGAGAAGTTTGGTAAGTGAGGAAGGCTACAATTAGAGAGAGGTTTTTGGTAACAAAAATGAAGAGATAACAAGAATGTTAGAAACCCTAATGAGGACACAAACCCTAAAATAGTATACACTAGCTTAGATTTGAGAAAAAGGTATGTATTTGATGTCTTTAATTCTAAAGGATGTGTTGTCATAGTTTAGGGTAGTTGTTCTTGAGAATCTTAAGGTTGTTAGAAAGACAACAAGAAGATGTCTCTATTGCACCCTTGTTTATGGTTGCTTCAAATGATGTGTTTTCCTTAAAAATAAATTATAAACTTTATGAACAATACAAAGAATGGAAGGCAGAGACCCTAAATGAAGAAAGTTATTACCACACTATTTTAAGGGAATCCTAATCTTCAAGTGGGCCATATGAAACCTCAGAGAATGTACTATGGTGAATATAGATGGGCATCAAGGTAGGGATTGCATAGTGAAGGAAGAAAGATCCGATTTTGGACAGATAAAGAAGCAATCTATATATAATAATTGAAGGACCATAAATGGATGATTAGTAAGGCCTAATTATTGTGGACAAGTGGAAAAATTGTTACAACAAGTGGGTTGTACATTGAATTACTTTTGAAGAAACCCTAAGTAGTAGTCTTTTAAAGTTTGAAGGATGTTTAGAGGGTAGATTTGAAGACGCTCTATGTACAATGAGTACAAGAATCAAACATATTTGTAAGGAAAATAAAGTAGTAGACATTCACTATCAAGTGGGTTGTGTTTGGACGACATTATGATATAAATCTTGGAGATATTGGAAGGAAGTTTGATTGGTGCCCTAAGGACTGTCAATTTGAGGGTTCTATACATAAACCCTTAGGAAAATTATCCTAGAGGCAAGACTGACTAGAAGATTTATTTGAAGACCCTAAGAGTTGGCTATTTTGGAAAGATGAAAATAGAAGCTAGAGGGAAGAATTATTATAGACTATAGAGTTGTGTTGCTATCCAAGTTGAATAAACAATGGATTGGATGACCTAGTATTGTGTTGATCATAACTATGTGATGGATTCTCTTTGAGGCAAGAATTAGTGCAAGAAGTAGTGTTGGACACAGTTTTGGATGCATTTAGTGAAGACCTCAAGTACACTGGAATATTAGGAGGGAAAGTTGGAGCACTAGTTTAGGAAGTTGCAAGATGAGAAAACTCAGTGATAAGAGGACTAGTTGAGGAAGCTACAACAATTGCAGGTAGTTGATGTAAGGGAAGTATGAGTACTTCTAACACAAGCTAAGGCTTGTTGATGAATTCTCCCTTTTTGAGAGGGAGTGACCATGGATTTCTCCTCTCAAGTTGAGAGGGAGTAAGGTTGGACATTGGTTATCCCTATGTCATGTACTACGCTAGGACTAACTGTCATAAGTCTAGTGCATGTATCACAGATAGGGAGAATGATGGTTTGAATTAGCATGGTTCTCCTTGTGTCGGGTATTGTGATGTATTACAACTAATATCCTAAGTCAAGTACATATACATGGATAAGGAGAATGGTGGATTGGATAAGAATCTTAGACAAACATTCTTCGGTCATGTACTGTGATGGATTACGATGGAGATATTATGCCAAGTACATGGACTTGGATAAGAATAGTCCGATGGAAAATAATTTCCTTGGGGGAAATGGTCCGATGAAAGATATACTCTGGGTATCCTAGGTGGAATATGTACCTCAGTGAGGCGGTGTGGTGTTCCATGGAATTCCTCCCATTATTGTGCTATGATCTTGTGAGAGATAGAGTGTACCTGTCAAGGCCTTGGTAATGTGGCAATGCTAACTATGATGATCATTGATGCTTATCAATTTGGATCCTTTCTTATGAGAATATTTCAACTTGAGATAGATCAGTTGAGTCATTATGAATACCTACCTAGGTAATAAGGAGTGTTGGAAACGTAACTAGCTTCAGCCTTTAATATTGTATTAATTTGTATTTGTATGTAAAAGAAGTTTTCCTTTTTTTTCTTTTTTTTTAAGCATGGGTTTTATGCTCAATTTAATAGTCCTCTAGTTCAAGCATGCATTTCATTCTCCTAGGGTTTGTCACGAGTCAAGAATTATTTTCATATGTAAAAGGCCCTTTTGGGAAATTTGCATCAAGAAAGAAATATTAATTTTTAGTATATAATGTCAATTTAGACTAACAAGACCAAGTCATCCATGCCAAAGGAATTCGACACATTTTGAGGCTATTCAACCTCTTGAAAGATGTATATATAGCTAGAGCCTTTGACTTATTGAGACACACATTACACAAGTTAGATTTGCAAAAGGACAAGAAGAAAGAAGAGTGAAAAAGTCAAGAAGAAGAAGCAAAAGTCAAAGCGAGGAAGAAGGCTTGAAAACATATATTTTTTATCCACACATTCTAACATATTAGGGTTTTCTCAGTAAGTTGAAGGAAGTTTTGGATTTTTTCTTTGGGTCTTGGAGGCTCATTTTGATCTAATTCTATAAGAATAAGAGTGTTTGGGTTTTCCCCAGTTGTGGGGTATTGCCCTGGCATCGAGCCTATATCTTGTGTTCTTTGTGTTTTGTGATCTTTATGTTTTTGATAATTTCTTGATGAAGAAGTAAAACATAATAAAAAAATTCTAACAAATATCACAAGTAATTATCAAGTAAGGAAAAACAATATTAATCTACAAATGCCTTGATTTTCCAACATTTTGATCCAACAACATATTATAAGATCTCTTCCATGGGATGCAATGGGAAGTTATCCTTTTAAGAATCTTTGTTAAGGTTTCTGAAATTGATGTCGGTTCTAGTATATCCATTATTTTTCTGAACTGGAACCATATTATATACTCACTTTGAATGCCTAATTGGAAAAATAATATTGGCTTTCAACATTTTGTTTAATTTAGCTTTAATTTGAGGCTCAAGTTTGGGATGGATTTTTCTCAATTTCTATTAGAAAAGATTTTCATTGGGTAATAGTGGTGTGGTATGTTGGATGATTGAGGTATCATAAGTCTTTATATCATCATAATTCCAGGCAAAGACATCATTATATCTTCTAAGAAGTTGAATAAAACCTAGTCTTTCATCTAGTGAAAGTTTGAGACCTAGATTAACGTTTTGATGTTTTTACTCTGAGCCAAGATTGATGACTTCAAATATTAAGGAAGAAATAGAAGTTTTCAATTGGTAAGTATTTTCTATATATCCTTAAGATCACAAAAAACTTCCAACTTGACTACATATTTGGGGATTGAGTTTTCAACTTTGCTTTCATCAAATGATTTATTCAATTCTCTATCATGGGAGTCATCATCCATCATTGAATCATCATATGTTCCCTCTAAAGTGAAAGAATCCATGATGGCATTGTCATAATTAAGAACTCACCAGTTAGAGACATTATCAGGAATGGATGGTCGAAATATTAAATCAATTGAGAACTGATCAGGGTTGAAGTCCTTAGGGGGTATAGCATAGAAGTAATGTTTGCTAAAATATCTGCATGTGTATTTAACCTTGGGATGGGACCTATATTGATTTCTATAAAATGAGAGGCTAATCCTTGAACCAGTGATCAATAGTTATTTAAGTGAATAGAAACATAGTGAATAATGTTATTTACCTGGTTAATAACTATTTCAGAGTCATTGTATACTTTGGGAAAATTCCTAAAAATTGATGAAGATAGAGTAAGCAGGGGAATTTTCACTTTTGCCAGGATTTGTGTTGAAGTGGACCTGAGTCAGGGACTGCCTGAACACATCACATTGAACTACAACAATACACTGAGGACACAACCACTTGACTATGAGAACACTGCATTCAGATGCCGCAGCTGCATGCAAACTGGTCATCTCCAATTCAACTGTCCACTGTCCAGAAAGGACCCCAAAGGAAAAAAGAAACAACAAAAAAGGCCAAAAGGGTGGCAGCAGACCGACTTGATGGAAGAAGAGGACATGCAGACAGAACCTACAGAGAACCAAACAGAAACTGATATATATCCAGAGCAGAAAAATACTCAGGAGGAAATTACCCCAGTCTCTCATCTGGGGCCAGAGAATATACAACAGCATCAAGAACCTCTGATGGAAGTAAGCGGCATAAAAAGAACACATGGATCTGAAGGATCTGAATCCGACAAGGAACTTCCATCGAACGCACTAGAAATCCAGCTGGCCACTATTACACCCTCGCCTGACTCGGAAGGTTGGAGGAGGGTGGAGAAGAAGAAGGGCAGAAAAGCATAGGCCTGCTGATTTTTATTTTTCATTTTATTGTAATTTTTGTCCTCTTTATGGACAGCCAACTGCATATGCTTCTAGCATCTACAACATGTAATTTTTTCATATGAATAAAATTACGTCCTTTTTGCCCCAGCAAAAAAAAAAACTATTTTAGAGTCACCAAATTTTTTTAAGAATTTGACCTTTATGCTTATTGATTTTCTTAGTCCCTGCACAAATGCTTTATACTCAACAATGATATTTGTGTAGAAATTCTGCAAATTCTCTACAAATCTCACTCTAAGACTTATATAGAAAATCTAACTGTAGATCAACCCGATAATGCAATATACTAAAGAAAAATACTATAATCTACTTCTAATATCAATTTTCTTTGTGGAAGCTTAAAGATCGAGCTGAATCAGATCTGAAGACATATAACCAGAAGAAGAAGAATCAATACACATGAAACATAGAAAATACTCAGGGGAAAGCCTCAGCTAAAAACCCCACTATCTGTATTATCATACAAGGTGGAAATACATCATAATTATACAAATCCTTAACTCTCACAGCTAGCCAACTCTCAGTACAATCATCCTGGATGCTCACAGGCAATCAAAGCTTTTCACAAGCTTTCTCCTTTGCCCTCAAAGCTCCTATTTCCTTGCGCAATTTCTCCTAGTGGATGATATCCTATTACCAAGTGTAACACTGATCTCACACACTGCACTAACACGCTGTCAGAACTGCACAATCCTCAAGGAACCTTACCTTGACTGCATGCATGAGTTTCCTTTATAGGAAAACACATGAAACTCATGGTACACTGTCCTTAACATTTAGCTCAACTGGGTCTTTCTCAGAATAGACATGCATGAGTTTCTAATGAGGGAATCTTCAGTTATCTAGAGTACACTGCTTGAGTGCATGCATGCATCAACTTACTGATAACTCACAATTAGTTCCTCAAACAGTTTGGAACTAATTTAACTGGACTTAACTCAGTAAACTGAGTTAACTAATTACAACTCAGATATAACTCAATCTTATCTCCTTAATTAAGGGATAATCTCCTTAATTTAAGGGATAACTCTTGCATGACTTCATAAAGACTTCTAACTTGAATTTCTCCAACTAATTAATCCATAATGAATTAATTAATTATTTCCAAGTAGCTGGTGAGACTAAATTCGAATTTTAATTCAAGGACAAATTAAAATTGGAATATTCTGGATTCTATTTTTATCATTTCTTGTTGCTATTTTCAACAATCCCTCTCAACAAGAAAGGAATTCAACTTGATCTTGATCATGAACCTTTGGAATGTTATGGATGCAACACTTCTCTCTAGGGTTGTTGCTCCAACAACTCCAGAAACAAAAACAAAAAAAATTCATCCAACTTGAATCAGTATGATGCATCTGTCATCAAAGTCTCTAACTGCTATTGCCTCTGTCAACTAAAAACTTTGCGCTTCTGCTGACTCTGCCTTTCTGCATTGTAGTCAATCCTTCTCTACAATCTTCAGTATCTGACTACTCTAGCCTTTGTCACTTTAATCTCTGACTTCATCAATCCCACTGATTCCTCCCGCTACTATGTACTTTGGGCTCCCATAGCAAGGTACGATCCATGAGATAAAACCTCTCAATGGACCCTGCCCAATTTCAGCCTTCTTGGGACTATCACTTCAAATTGCCCCACCACACACCTAGAGGTATGGCTACATGTGATCCCTTTGCCCACTTCTCCAATTGTGGCTCCTCCACAATTGTCTGAGACTTCTTTTGGGGCTGCATGTTAAGAGGTAATTTACTCTCCCTCTCAACCACCAAGTCTCTAACATTTTCCTTGCTCCTCAAGGCTTTGTATGCATCTTGAACCTCAAGAGAATATAGGTTCTTAACTCCTGAACCGATCTCTTTCACCTGTCTCGTGGTGATTTGTCTAAGGAATGCATTTCCTTTACTGAAGACAACATCGTAGCCTATGTCCTCCATCATCACGACTGATACCAAGTTCTTCTTCAGTCCAAGCACATACTTCACATTTGTCAAGGTGATAGGAGCTCCATGCTTCCTCTAAAAAGCAACCATGGCCACTCCTGAAACACTATACCTTTCATCGTCACCCATCTCTATGCGCATCTTGAGGTCTTTCTCCTCCAAGGTACTGAATAAATGTTTATCGTTGGTCATGTGGAATGAGGCTCCACTATCAAGATACCAAACACAACCCATCATCGATGACACCATGCATGCGATGAGGGTACAATCCATTTCGAACTAAGAGGAAAATGCCTCACCTTCTGATCCTTCCGAGGATCCCTTCTTGGACTTTTTTGATGGGCAATTAGTCACATAATGTCTCATCTCGTGAAAATTAAAGCATCTCACTTTAGATATGTCATCCTTCTTCCCTTCATGAGAAGAATTCGATTTGGAATGGGAATCCTTCCCCTTTCCTTTCCTTGTCTTACTTGCTAAGCCTAGATTTTCTTCATCATCATTCTTGGATGAAGAACCATCTCGTGTGCTCCTCCTGATCTCCTCTTTCATAAGATCCAACCACAGTCATTCCCAATCCCATAGTTTCTCCCTTTCGTTCATTGAGTCTTGGTAGCTATTCCAACTCTTTGGAAGGCAAAGGAGAGCAATGTTCACCATATCATCATCGACAGTAGTTATTCCCACATTGCCAAGCTCATCTCTGCAGGTGGTGAGCTTGTTCAAATATGTGGAAATAGCATTGCCCTTCTCCATCTTGATTCTTCGAAGCTTATCCTTGAGTGCCAATTTCCTCTGGTCACTACTATTCTGGTAGAGGTCCTTCAATATCTTCCACATTGAAAATGGAGTATCCTTCCCATGGACACTCAAAACAATATGGTCTCGAACTCCCGCAAGGATGATCTGTCCTCGCCACACACTTCTTCCACTCAGCCAACTCTTGTGCATTAGTTGAAGCTGGCTTTGGGATTTCTTGATCAATGAAATCCTTCAAGTCGTTGTCTTCTAATACAACCACCATTCTATCTTTCCATGCTATGTAATTCAAGTTGCCTTCTAAGGCATACTTGATTCTCAATCCATAGAACGCCATTGGCCAACCTTGAAGTATGATATGAATTCGATTTGCACCTACAACCCCTAACTTCAAACTTTTAATTCTCTTCTCCATATACTGTTCACAACTCCGATAAACTTAGCTCTCATACCATCTAGAAATTCTACAAATTCTCTACAGATATCAGTCTGAGACTTATGTAGAAAATTTGATTGTAGATCAACCCGATAATGCAATATACTAAAGCAAAATACTATAATCTACTTCTACTATCAATTTTCTTTGTGGAATCTTAAAGATTGAGTTGAATCAGAGTTGAACACATATAACCAGAAGAAGAAGAATCAATACACATGAAACACAGAAAATATTCAGGGGAAAGCCTCAGCTAAAAACCCCACTATTTGTATTATCATACAAGGTGGAAATACATCAGAATTATACAAAGCCTTAGCTCTCACATCTAGCCAACTCTCAGTACAATCCTCCTGGATGCTCACAGGAAATCAAAGCTTCTCACAAGCCTTCTCTCTGCCTTCCAAGCTCCTATTTCCTTGCGCAGTTTCTCCTAGTGGATGATCTCCTATTACTAAGTGTAACACTAATCTCACACACTACTCTAACACACTGTCAGAACTACGCAATCCTCGAGGAACCTTACCTTGACTGCATGCATGAGTTTCCTTTTTATGAAAACACATGCAACTGATAGTACATTGTCCTTGACATTTAGCTCAACTGGGACTTTCTCAAAATAGACATGCATGAGTTTTTGATGAGGGAATCTTCAGTTATCTAGAGTACACTGCTTGAGTGCATGCGTGCATCAACTTACTGATAACTCACAATTAGTTCCTCAAACAGTTTGGAACTAATTTAACTGGACTTAACTCAGTAAACTGAGTTAACTAATTACAACTCAAATATAACTCAATCTTATCTCCTTAATTAAGGGATAATCTCCTTAATTTAAGGGATAACTCTTGCATGAATTCAAAAAGACTTCTAACTTGAATTTCTCCAACTAATTAATCCATAATGAATTAATTAATTATTTCCAAGTAGCTGGTGAGACTAAATTCGAATTTTAATTCAAGGACAAATTAAAATTGGAATATTCTGGATTCTATTTTTATCATTTCTTGTTGCTATTTTCAACACTCCCTCTCAACAAGAAAGGAATTCAACTCGATCCCGATCATGAACCTTTGGAATGTTATGCATGCAACACTTCTCTCTAGTGTTGTTTCTCCAACAACTCCAGAAACAAAAACAAAAAAAATCATCCAACCTGAATTAGTATGATGCATCTGTCATCAAAGTCTCTGACTGTTATTGTCTCTATCAACTGAAAACTTTGCGCTTCTACTGACTCGGCCTTTCTGCACTATAGTCAATCCTTCTCTATAATTGTCAATATCTAACTGCTCTAGCCTCTATCACTTTGATCTCTGACTGCATCAATCCCATTGATTCCTCCTGCTACTATGTACATTGGGCTCCCGTAGCAAGGTACGATCCATGAGATAAAACCTGTTAGGTCACTATACTACTAGTCTAACCCCTTATTGTTATTAGTACAACCCCCTGATTATATTGTTGTACCCATGTAGTCCCCATATTGTTATTATTGTGCCCCATAGAAGCCCACTATTGTTATTATTGTGCCCTTACATTATTATTGTTATGTCTGCTCTAATTCTATTATGACCCCTTAGACTCCTGTATATAGAAAAGAGGTCTTGTCATTTGTATCATCTAAGAATTATTCTTTTGTGTAATGTAAAGGAGGTTTCCCCCTCGAAGAGGCTTATTTATAAGGCATTGATCTATCTTTTCTATCTTTTTCTGAGCTGATTTCATAACATTTGGTATTAGAGCTTTGGATTCTAGGGTTTTCGCTGCTCCAAACAGGTCATCATGGAATTTTCATTATAACTTTATTTTTGTGAAGTTTCAGAAGCTAAAAATAAAACCCATTTGATACGAAATCTCGCTGAACCTCGAGTTTGAATTTCAAAGCTTGTCTCGCTATATTTTCGGAGATATCATCTGAGGAAGTTATAGTTTTTGCAAGCTCCAGAATTTCATCTAAAATAGGTCATTGTGGAATTTTCACTATAACATTTTTGCTACAAAGTTTCAGAAGCTAAAAAAAAAACGCAGTTGAGAAGAAATAGGTCTAAACCTCAGGTCGGAATTTCAGATTTTGTCTCACTATATTTTCGAATATATGATCTAAGGAAGTTAGGGTTTTTGCAGACTCCCGAATTACATCTTAAACATGTGACCTTGGGAAAATCATCATAACTTTCTCTCTAAGTGTTAGATTGAAATTTCGTAAGAAGTTATAAAAACAGGATGGATTGTAGTATTTTGTGTGTGTTTTTTAGATCCGAAGGTCAAAACAGTGACATGTGGCACGTCATACAAGTTCGCAATTCTGAAAAGGTGTATAATCCGGTCATCTTGGGAGATTGTGCATAACTCTTTCTTAGAGAATCCAATTTCGATTAGACTGGTGGCATTGGAAAGAGGACGCATAGGACTACTGTAAGTTGCGATTTTAGAACTGGAAGATCCAAAATTACAGAGTTACAGTAGTTTCAAGATCGAGCTCCTAAAATCAAGAAAAGGTGGTATGAGGAAGTTTGATGGCAAGGATCTGGTAAATTGGATACTACAGATGGAGAAATATTTTGATATACATGGTGTACCACTATTACAAAAGGTATGTATTGCATCTTCATATTTAGAGCCGGATCAATTTTTATGGTATAAAGGGCTTTGTTTTCGTAAACAACTTGGTACGCGGTCAATTTTCACGGAGGAAATGATAGCACATTATGAGGATACAAAGAGCAACACCTTCTTTAGAGCAACACCAAAACAATTGGAAGAAAAAAGAGAAAAAGGGATTTGTTACAAAGTGGAAAGCAAAATTATGGTAACAAGGAAGTCTACCCCTCACAACTATAAAGATGGAAGTGTTGTTTCTCCTAGCCTTCCAAAACCTACAAGAGTTACACCACAACAATTGGAAGAAAAAAGAGAAAAAGGGCTTTGTTACAATTGTGATAACAAATACATTAAAGGTCATAAGTGTGCTGAGAAGAAATTATTTTACATTGATTGTGGAGAGGAGGAAGAAAAGGATCAAGAAACATCAAAAGAAGAGTATATACACCAGGAACCAACCCCAGAGAAAGAAGAAATGAATCTGACCATATCTTGTAAAGCATTGGAATGAATTACTACTCCTCAAACTCTTAAGATAGAAGGACATATCAAGAAGAAAAAGGTTCAAGAAGTGAAAGACCACATCAATAAAGAAGAAATGAATCCGACCATATCTTGTAATGCAATGGCCGGAATTACCACTCCTCAAACTATCAATATAGAAGGACATATCAAGAAGAAAAATGTTCAAGAAGTGAAAGATCACATAGAGCATCAAGAAATGAATCCGACCATATCTTGTAATGCATTGGAAGAAATTACCACTCCTCAAACATTCAATATAGAAGGACATTTCAAGAAGAAAAAGGTTCAAGCAGTGAAATATCACATAGAGCATCAACAACAAGTTCTCCAACCTTTAAAGGATAACACCACTTTGGTGCAGAATCTAATGAAAAAACAGGCATATTAACATCGCAATGAAAGAAGTTTTGATGTAGGCGATTGGGCATTTTTATGGTTACATACATACAAACAAATGTCCCTCAAGAAAGCTATTTATGAGAAGGAAATGTTGGCAATACTACACGCACTTAAGAAATGGCGACCTTACCTAATGGGAAGACACTTCAAGGTAAAAACGGATCATGATAGTATTAAATACTTTTTAGAACAAAGATTATCCTCTAAAGAGAAAAAAAAATGGGTCATAAATATGTTGGGTTATGACTTTGAAATCATCTAAAAAAAAGGGAAGCAAAATGTTGTGGCAGATGCACTCTCAAGAAAGGATGAGGATGTGGAAGCATTGTTGTGCGCCATTTCTATTATCCAACCAGATTGGATAAACGAAGCAAGGTATGAATGGAAGAAGGACGAAGAAGTGTGGCCACTCATTCAAAAGTTGCAGAAGATCCCAGTTCAAATAATATTGCCAGAACTTGACGAGGAAGGAAAAGTCATATTGGAGCCTGGAGCAGTCATAGAAACAAGAACCCGACAGCTACGAAATCGATCAATTTCAGAGTATCTCATCAAGTGGAGGAACTTACCCACTAAATATTCCACATGGGAGGACAATAATTTTATACAAAAGCAACAAGAACTACTCAAGCGTTGAGGACAACACTTTTTGAAGGAGAGGGGCATGTTAGGTCAGTAAACTACTAGTCTAACCCCTTATTGTTATTAGTACAACCCCCTTATTATATTGTTGTGCCCATGTAGTCCCCATATTGTTATTATTGTTCCCTTACATTATTATTGTTATGTTGGCTCTGATTATATTATGACCCCTCAGACTCCTATATATAGAAAGGAGGTCTTGTCATTTGTATCATCTAAGAATTGTTCATTTCTGTAATGTAAATGAGGTTGCCCCCTCGAAGAGGCTTATTTCTAAGGCATTGATCTATATTTTCTATATTTTTGTGAGTTGGTTTCATAACAAAACCTCTCAATGGACCCTGCGCAATTTCAGCCTTCTTGGGACTATCACTTCACATTGCCCCACCTCACACCTAGAGGTATGGTTGCATGTGATCCCTCTGCCCACTTCTCCAATTGTGGCTCCTCCACAACTGTCTGAGACTTCTTCTGGGGCTTCATGTTAAGTGGTAATTTACTCTCCCTCTCAACCACCAAGTCTTTAACATTTGCCTTGCTCCTCAAGGCTTTTTATGCATCTTGAACCTCAAGAGCATACAGGTTCTTAACTCCTGAACCGATCTGTTTCACCTGTCTCATGGTAATGTGTTTAAGGAATGCATTTCCTTTACTGAAGACAACATCGTAGCCTTTGTCCTCCAACATCGCAACTGATACCAAGTTATTCTTCAGTCCAGGCACATACTTTACATCTGTCAAGGTGATAGGAGCTCCATGCTTCCTCTGAAAAGCAACCGTGGCCACTCCTGAAACACTATACCTTTCGTCGTCACCCATCTCTATGCGCATCTTGAGGTCTTTCTCCTCCAAGGTACTGAATAAACTTTTATCACCGGTCATGTGGAATGAGGATCCATTTTCAAGATACCGAACAAAACCCATCATCGATGACACCATGCATGCAATGAGGGTAAAGTCCATTTTGAACTGAGAGGCAAATGCCTCACCTTTCGGTCTTTCCGAGGATCCCTTCTTGGAATTATTCGATGGGAAATTAGTCGCATAATGTCCCATCTTGTGAAAATTAAAGCATCTCACTTTAGATATGTCACCCTTCTTCCCTTCATGAGAAGAATTTTATTTGGAATGGGAAGCCTTCCCCTTTCATTTCCTTGCCTTACTTGCTAAGGCCAGATTTTCTTCATCATCATTCTTGGATGAAGAACCATTTCATGTGCTCCTCCTGATCTCCTCCTACATAAGATCTAACCATAGTCGTTCCCAATCTGGCGATTTCTCCCTTCCATTCACAGAGTCCTGGTAGCTATTCCAACTCTTTGGAAGGCTAAGGAGAGCAAGGCTCACCATATCATCATCGACAGTAGTTATTCCCACACTGCCAAGCTCATCTCTACAGGTGGTGAGCTTGTTCAGATATGTGGAAATAGTATCGTCGTTCTCCATCTTGATTCTTTGAAGCTTATCCTTGACCGCCAATTTCCTCTAGTCGCTACTGTTCTGGTAGAGGTCCTTCAATGTCTTCCACATTGAAAATGGAGTATCCTTCCCATAGAGACTCGAGACAATATGGTCTTGAACTCCCCCAAGGATGATCCGTCCTTGCCACACACTTCTTCCACTCAGCCAACTCTTATGCATTAGTTGAAGCTGGCTTTGGGATTTCTTGATCAATGAAATCATTCAAGTCGTTGTCTTCTAATACAACCTCCATTATATCTTTCCATTCTATGTAATTCGAGCTGCCTTCCAAGGAATACTCAAGTCTCAAGACATAGAACGCCATTGGCCAACCTTGAAGTATGATATGAATTTGATTTGCACCTGCAACCCTGAACTTCAAACTTCAAATTCTCTTCTCCGTAAATTATTCACAACTCCGATAAAATTAGCTCTGGTACCATGTAGAATTCCACAAATTCTCTACAAATGTCACTCTAAGACTTATGTAGAAAATATGACTTTAGATCAACCCGATAATGCAATTTACTAAAGCAAAATACTATAATCTACTTCTACTATCAATTTTCTTTGCAGAAGCTTAGAGATCGAGCTGAATCAGAGCTGAACACATATAACCAGAAGAAGAAGAATCAATACACATGAAACACATAAAATACTCAGGGGAAAGCCTCAGCTAAAAACCCCACTATCTGTATTATCATACAAGGTGGAAATACATCAGAATTATACAAAGCCTTAGCTCTCACAGCTAGCCAGCTCTCAGTACAATCCTCTTGGATGCTCATAGGAAATCAAAGCTTCTCACAAGCCTTCTCCTCTACCCTCCAAGCTCCTATTTCCTTGCGCAGTTTCTCCTAGTGGATGATCTCCTGTTACCAAGTGTAACACTAATCTCACACACTATCAAAACTGCGCAATCCTCAAGGAACCTTACCTTGACTGCATGCATGAGTTTCCTTTATAGGAAAACACATGAAAATGATAGTACACTGTCCTTGACATTTAGCTCAACTGGGTCTTTCTCAGAATAGACATGCATGAGTTTCTGATGAGGGAATCTTCAGTTATCTAGAGTACACTGGTTGACTGCATGCATGCATCAACTGACTGATAACTCACAATTAGTTCCTCAAACAGTTTGGAACTAATTTAACTCGACTTAACTCAGTAAACTGAGTTAACTAATTACAACTCAAATATAACTCAATCTTATCTCCTTAAATAGGGTATAATCTCCTTAATTTAAGGGATAACTCTTGCATGACTTCAGAAAGACTTCTAACTTGAATTTCTCCAACTAATTAATCCATAATGAATTAATTAATTATTTCCAAGTAGCTAGTGAGACTAAATTTGAATTTTAACTCACAATTTAATTCAAGGACAAATTAAAATTGGAATATCCTGGATTCTATTTTTACCATTTCTTGTCACTATTTTCAACAATTTGTGCATTAGAATTCTAATATGGATGTGAGCTATTCTTTTCCCTGTTAGGGTTAATCGGAATGCACCTTGCACTTGCACCATCATTAGGCTTCGAACCATCGAAATATAAAGTCCAAAAAATATTATCTACAAGGTCATTTACATAGGAATCTATAATATTTACACAAGATAAATATTAGTCTATGAAATTCTCAATTTCTGAATAGTTAGAGACAAATTAATAGGGAGATAGTTGAGCAATAAAATTACCAAAATAATATTTTGCAAAAAAGATTCCTAAAATATTATTAGTAAAGGAAATAGGTTCCTTCTCTTCTTCTAGGTAAATAACAATATGTTTCATGTGTTTTTTCCTATCAACTCTAATTTGTTTGGGCTTACCATTGTATGACAGCCAATGATGTGACTAGTCAGTTGCAATATATCCCTTTAACTTTTCTAACCAATCTTAGTTCAAAATAAGACCATAATATATGGGAATATAAGCTATTTTGAAATCAATGATCTGAAATACCTTAGGTTGGGAAGCTAACCTAATTAAAACTTCTTTAATTTCATCTAAAACCCTAACCCTAGATCTATCAAGTTGTACAATCTGAATAATTGATTCTTGTGGCTTAGCATTTAATTTTAAGCAAACATAATACAGCATAATGTTAGATGAGGCATCAAAATCAAATAAACAATTATGTACATTCTTATTAAAAAATTCTAAAGTCAACTAAAAAGGTGGGGTATGAGAGCTAGATCTATCACTTGTAAAAAATGCATCTACTTGTTTCATTTTATCAAAATATGATGAAGGATTTGACTTAGTTTTAGTTTTTGTAGACTTAGTAGTTACAACAGTATTTGGTAAAGGAAAATTTGGAGTAGCATTTAATAGAATTTTATTTTGTTGTTTAAGTTTACAAACCTCATAAAGAAAAATATTAACCTTTATTTTCTTCACATCTTCTATGACATTATATTCTATGCTATTAGAAATTGAAAGTGTTTTAGGAGCATACTTATCTAAAGTGGCACATTTGTGACAAAAGGTGGGGATCCAGGAGTTGGTGTAGGATTCTTCTTTATTGGAGCAAAGGAACTTGCAGGGGAATCCTTATATGATGAAGAAGAATTTACAACAGGACTTTGATTGGCAGTAGATATACTAGTAGAGATTTTTTTTTAGAAGTAACAAGAAGGGCTTCTTCTTCTTCGTCTTCAGAAAGAGAAATGAAAATATCAAAAGAATCATTTACATCTATTAATTCCTCTTCTTTTTTTTCCTCCTCTACACTTTTTTTTTCTTCCTCCCCCTCTTCTTCTTCGTCTTCTTCTTTTGCAGCAAAAAATTGAACTAAAGGGGGAGTTTGTTGCGTCCTTCTGAAAGATCTTCTGGAAGAAGCTTCATCTACAACTTGTTTCTTAAGGTCTACTAATTCATTTGATAGAATTTTGATCACCTTTTGTAGCCCTTCCATATAAAATGCATCTTTGGCGCTTATTTTAATTTTTTCTTCATCTTTAAATGTAACCTTTTTAGCAGACTTCTTCTCTTCAATGAGATCTTTCTTCGAAAGAGTGAACATTCATTTCTCAACACCAATATATCAATCAAATCATACATCTTCTCTTGTTTTTTATATATTTGGTATCTTATTCGAAGTATTATTGAATCGTGAATTATAATCTTCATTAAAGAAATTTTGAGGTAAAAAATGGGCCTCAAAACAAAAATGTACAACAGAAATCAACTTTTAAAGAACCAATAGGATTCAATATGATGATGTCAACCATAGGGGATGTTTCACCATTTTTGGAGTAAAAAGGTAAAAAGATAAAAAAAAAAAAAAAAAACTACTTTTTAACTCGTATTTTCAACTTATCTCTCTATGATTTTACTGAAATTTTGAGCAAGAACACTCATTAGATGCAAATTTTATTTTTTCATCCAAGGAGTACCCATGTTGCATACTTTCAGTGGACCCTACTACAAAAAAAGTGTGAAATACCTGAAAAAGTGTGATTGCAATGACGTTTTTTCATGTATTTCACATTTTTCGTGTAGTAAGGTCTATCAAAAGAATGCTACATGGGTACTCAAATGAAAAATTGATTTTTTCATCCAACAAGTGTTCCCTCTCAAAATTTGAGTAAATTTGTAGGGAGATAAGTTGAAAACATTGTTGAGACGGGGTCCCCTAGGGTGAAATTTTGTAAATTTTTGTTAATATTGTAATGTCTCCTCATTTTGAGGATTGAAGTGCAAGTAGTGCAAGTCGATAGGAGTCAAAGGGGCTTTAGGAAGGTCAAAGCCCATTAGTTTGTTAAGAGTCAAGTTGTTTTGTGACCTGCCCATGGCTCACGGACCATGGTCTTGTAATGAATAAAGATATAAAAAGGAGTCATAAGAGAGTCATAGGATAGAGAACGAAGAGCATAGAAGGGCAAGTTTTGGGTCTATTTTGTCTATTCTGTACTTGGGTGAAGGGGAAGGCTCCTACAGCTGTGTGCGCAGAGACCTTGGTAAGTTTGCAGCTGAGTGCACGGGCCCCTGCAGTTGTGTGCGCAGGGTTGGAAGAGTCTGTAATTGAAGATTTAAGCATAATAAAGGTTATTTTGAAGAGTTATTTGCATATCTATGTATTATTGTCTATCTCTGAATTTACTGTATTTCTGATCTGATTGAATGAAATTAATCTGAAAAAGTACTTAATAGATGCACGAAGAAGTAGATCTTCTTATTTATATCATGTTATGAATGTTTAAGCACAATCGATGAAGGGTTTAGATTCGTTAATTGTTAGTTGTTGTAATTTCCAGGTTTTAAGGGTTAGGGTTCACGAAGGTCAGGATAAAACCCTAAGTTTAACAGAAACACATCACATAGTCCTTTGGATGTAGAAACCTAGTTCTAGCATCCCCCAATATTGCCTTGGGTGAGACTGCAACCTGCGCTACGCGGGTTGTTTCCAAAAGTGCCAGTAGAGTAGGTTTTTGTTGGTTAGCGCAACTAACTCTGAACCTGGGTCCAAGCCCCCTCGAGCTAACAAATTGTTCTGTTGTTGGTATTTGGATCTATCTGAGGAATGTGTGATGTGGCATAAGTGGATACCAAGTAAAAAGGAGATTGAAAAGTGGATAGATCGGAAGTTGCATGAGTTTGCAGCCCAAGAAAACAGGAATCCGTACCTGTAGAAAGAAGAGTGGTTGAATAGATACTTGTATACAGAAGAACACAAAATTTTCTTCTGCTCTTTTCCGTGTGAGTTATATGAATGGTTGGCTAAATTGGCAGATGGTCAAGCTATCTAAAAATTAGATAACCCTATTTTGTGGACTCTAGAGTTAGTAAGGCGCCTAGAAGGATCAAAAAACAAGATCGTGAAGATTGTTGATTATTGGATCGATAGTATTTTGGGTGGATTTATTACTGAGTTCACGATTGACACGTCTGTTACTTATAGCGAAGCTGAACGCTGGTTTTTTAAAAGACCAAGAGGTAGGTGTTGGAGAGGTAAATCCCCTCTACGGATAGAGGTGATCCCTACTAGCCCAGAATGGGTCTAGCAACAATCAATCAATGCTACTGTGCAAGTTCCTAATTGAAAATAAAAGAGAGGCAATGAACACCTACTTGGATTCCAACGCTATTGTTTGATGAAGAGATGCCGCTCTCGCTCCTTCGCTCTAGCCGGTCACGATCCTCCACGATCTCCGTGAATAGATACCTACACACACGAAGAGAAAGACAAACACAAGCGTGAAATCTAATAAAGCAATTATACATCAGTCAGAAAGGATGTAAATCACATTAACCATTACAAAGACAAATGAGAATGGAACCATAACAGTAGTCATCTATTATTAATCAATAATAGAGAAAGGTACAACCAAAGTTCTGACGCTGAGTCCTTCTCTAGAGGGTCCAGCCAGCAACTCTCTTAAGCATTCACCCTTGGAGGTAGATTCTCCCAAAACAAAGCTCTCTCTCACACAAGCAATACTCACAACCTTCCTTAAGCTTCCTCTAGCAAATCCACACTTGTCACACCAACTACCTATTAGCAGCAGCAGTCTAAGCACTATGAATTCCACACTATCCAAAAATTAGCTGCTCATGGCAATGGTAGAGGTTTAAATAGGAGAAGGAGTCTCCATGAATGGTGGGAGGATGAGCTTATCTCCAAGGAAGGTGGCTCAAATGACGAACAGACATGCCATAGAAGGTAGGGCGACATTCACAAGGCCAACAACCAGGTCTGGAGTCATCTGGAAGGCTGGCTGTTAGAACAAACTCGCCCAAACAGGATCAGCGCGGGTGCATAACTGGACTGGAGCGCTGACATCGCATCTTAATAACGGAGCAGGCCGTGTCAGCGCGACTTAATACAACATAGGATGCGCTGGCTTATGAAATTCGACCAGCACGGAAAACTCGTGTGCTTCCGCGCTGGCAGTGCATTCGGTCTGTTATGGAGCGCCCATCAGCGCGGTTATTTTGACAAAAGTCGCGCTGATAGCAAAACTTTGGCAAAGTGGGTCATTTTGCAACATTAGAGAGCATGAGCATAATTAACTTGGACTCATGACACATTAGGAAGACTGACAGGGAGACAGTGACAAATTACTGTGTAACAGATGCCCCCTAAAGCATGAAGCCCGAGAGAGTGGGAGGGGTGCAATGCTTTACAAAACTCGCTGAACTGGAACACCACCAGGAAGAACCTGCACGTATGTACAACTGATATCTCGATTACACGTAGTCGAGGCACGGGTGCAGCCATCCAAAAGACATACAAAGAAGGTCTGTGGTATGGACGCATCCACCCAGATGAAGAGACCATGATGATAAGAAGGTATGGTCGCAGCCATCCCAAAGACTCAGGTATGGGCGCAGCCATCCATCAATGAGTCATGTAATAACAATCCACAAAATCGCAGCCTGGTTCACAACAGACAAAAACCAGGGTCTTGAGCTTCATCCCAACCCGAAGAAAGTACAAGTCCAAGCATGTGAATACATGAGCTGAAGTCGAACATGCATGAACATTGTCTGATTACCAGCCAATAATGAAAACTATTAACAGACGCGAGAGGTACCACCAATAATGACAATGGTCCTCAAGGTACTTATAGGTACAATCCGCGGCGTGTGAATCAAAGAGCTGGTGTCGAACACCCGCAGAATCATCCGATCGGAGGCCAATGATGAAAACCTCACGTCGAACACGAAGAACCTGCCATTGAGGCATGCAGGCTCTAAGGCACCTGAAGGGAGTCTCTAGGTCACTTTCCTGGATAATGAGCTGAAGTCGACAAGAAGTAACCTTGATCGAAGGTGGGCCATAATGTTTCCCACATCATCGACACGAGACAGAGAAGGATAAAATTTTTTGTGTGAGACATCCGAGGGAGGTGGTAAGTTTGCAGAGGCCAACTTCTCTTGAACATATCGGCGGCACGACAGCGGATTTGGCAGCATCTGACATCAAATGAGCAGAGGTCATGGTGACAAGGAAATGGGCAGATGAGAGGTCAAAAGATGATAACCCAAACCCACGGAGGCTAGTGTAAGACAAGATGAGAAATCCCCACCCAGACACGAATGCAGACGAGTGCCATGTTCAAGAGCGACATACTGCCGACACGACAATTATTACAGTTCCATTTTCCCCACCATTTCAGGCAGGTACCCCGATTATTTTTGGACGACAAGCTCGACAGGGATAGCATATGCTTGGAAAGTGTCATTTCAATGGTGTCCGATGTCATTAAGTTTTAACGAGTCTGACAAAGGAAGAACTCGGCGTCTTTTCCTGTTTAGAGAGTCTAAAAAGACAGCGGAAAAGAAAACTCCAGGGGGGTCCTTTTTCGTAAAGTTGTGTCTCTCGAGCCTGAAAAAGTATAAAACAATGCTCGAAAGAACCGCCCGACCAGTATGATCGAGGAATACTTTTCGTAAATAGTGACTTCGACCCGAAAAAGTAGAAAAGCGGTCAGAAGCACGTCATTTTGGAGCCAATTACGAGTTCGAAACGATGAAAACCCGGCAATCTTTTTAGTTTAAACGGTCGAAAAAAGAGCTTTAAAGGCGACCGCCTCTCATTCTTTAATGAGTCAAGAGGGGGACTCAGCAATATTTTCATCTTTAAACGGTCAGAAAAGAGCTGAAAGCAGACCTCCATTTCTATTCTCTTTAACGAGTCAAAAAGGGAAAAATACTCCGCAATCTTTTCACATTTTACGAGTCAGAAAAGAGCTTAAAGGTGACTCGTCCTAAAGGAACGAGTGGTATAAAAGGTAGCAACTAGTTCCAGCAATGGTGGAACTGCTCAAACATATAATGGTCAAGAGGCTGGCTAATAAAACCACTCATCGCTGCGGTTCCTCAGGAAAGGATAAACAACCAAGTGAGAGCATATGATCGGCCAAAGAGATGGTAGCAATGGAATGAAACAACCAAGGCTCATCTAGCAGAATTCAGCGGATAAAAGTGGCAATCACGAGATGTAAATCGGGTATGGGTTCATTTTTACACAAGCTTGAACCATGGAGAACTCTGCTTGGATTCAGTTTCATGTTTACACAAGCTTGAAACGAAAAACTATGCTTGTTATAAGTTCGCATGCCCCGAGCATAATAACGCAAATCGAGGCACATGCCCCCCAAGCTTCATTGCATTCAACAAAGTGGATGGAATGAAGGTTCACTCTCGAGATTGATGAAAGACTCGACTTGTATTTTACGAGATCTTAATCAAAGACTCGATTTGGAAAAGGAGGAGTTGTTTCATTTTTTAATGAGGTTGACACAGTAAAAGAACTATCCTCATAACCCTTGTTTCATTTTTTAATGAGCTTGACACAAGATCAGGAACTATGCTCGGCCAAACCGAGTTTCATTTTTTAAGGAGCTTGACACCGGAAAGGAACTATGCTCCAACCAGACCCAATTTCATTTTTTAGGGAGCTTGACATAGGAAAGTGAACTATGCTCCGACCAAGCCTAGTTTCATTTTTTAAGGAGCTTGACATAGGAAAGGAACTATGCTCCGACTGAACTGCATCATAATGAACAGGAAGTCGGTGCTTCCAAGAGTGTTACTCCCGGTGAAAGGACCACATCTTGGAAGTCAGGACCCAATGCCCCCAGGACACTATGCACGACGGTGTCATCATTAGATACAGGCACGGGGTAGGTGGCCACGTAGTTGATCTGCGGTGGGGCAGATACAACGGGTGGATAAAAACTAGGAGGGGACGACAGCTGTGCAGGAGGCATTGGGGGACTAACGAATGACAATTGATCGATAGTCACAATTCTTCCATCATGTGGAAAGCAAACCACACGGAAAAGCGAAGAAACGAGGGCCCCCATGGCGTAAACATAGTCGCGACCAAGGAGAAGACTAAAGTCTAAAACACCTTGGGTAACCAAGACGTCTATATAGACGGTTTTTCCTCCCAAAGTAATAGGGAACTTTGGGAGGACTCCTAGAGATGGACAGGCTCCTCCGTCAAACGCCAACAGATTCTGAGTGACTGGCCCAAGCTGCGGGGAACCTAAAGCTTGCCAAGTAGTGTACGGCATAAGACTGACAGATGCCCCTTCATCCAAAACAGTGCCAGATACTGCCTTAGCACAAGCATGTACTGTGATCTGGAAAGGCATATGGGATGGAAGGCGACCGGCGATCAGGCGATTCCAATCAAAGGAAGCGACCAGACTACTTGGTGGGGGAATCGTATGATTACCCCCATGTGCTAAAGGAACCGAAGGAGAACCTTCGGGAGCAGCTGGGTTAGGAGAGTCATTTCGGGACTCAGGAGAATCTGAAGAGACGAAAAGAAAATGGGCGTGATTCTCTTCCGAAACAGAGTGAGTGAGCAGCGGACTTGAGTCGGCACTCTTTCCGACCAATGGTTGGTCTGGAACAGGCTGGGGGCGGCAAGGTTTGGGAAGAGGGGCCTGGACAAGAGAAGAATTTGAAGCAATCTCTTTCTCAGCAGGGGGACGGTCTGCAGCTGCAGAGAGACGTTGATAACCAGCGAGAAGTTGGGGTAAAGGATCTGTAAGACTTGCCAAAACAACAGAGGCTTTATCCATTAGTGGACAAAGGTGAAGGGGATGATTGCCTTCACAAAGTCTACAGGGGATTCGAATCTTCCCTTTTCCCTTACCTTTCCCAACTGATAAGGTAGCATCGCTGTGAGTTTCAGTGGACGATGAGGGGTGGGCCGGATCGCGAGACCATACTTCTAGTACCTTGGGAATGCCAAGACAATCGCGAAGAATATGGTCCTCCTTGCATAATCGACAAGGAAACTTGACCTTCTGCGGAGGAGCAGAAGGTGGCCCGACTTCAGGTGTACTCGGAGTAAGAGCTGTACTTCTAGCCTCTCCCTTGGGAGCCTTCTTCTTCTTCGTCTTCTTCTTCTCCTTCTTAGCCACCGGGTTACTCGAATTGAGACTTTCACCAGGTGAAGTAGAAGATGAGGACGTAGAAGTAGGCGTCGAAGGGGAGAGGTCCACCTTAGGATCAACATGATGTTGTTCAGGTGGAGGGACTGATGGACTAACAGCCGACACGGCAGGGACCAAAGAGGTTGAAAACAACCAAACAGGCAACCCGACAGTTAACCCTGGAAGGGATAACGTTGCCATATAAGGAGCACCAACATTCCCGAGAGGAGGGAAATGACCAGGACTCCCGTCAGGAGGCGAACTGGGGTTGGTGAACCCTGGAAAAGTTGCCATGGCAAACAAAAAGAAGCCTACTCAAGCTAACGCACACAAGATCTAACCAGGTAACGTTAATCATGGCCAAATAAACTTTTAAGACACAGGAACTAAACTTGACCTTTTCATGTTTCAAGAGTCGAGAAAAGGACGAAAAGATGACTCTAGTATCCTTCGAATGTTTAATGAGCACGAAGTGACAAGACGCTCACTGGCACCTTTTCTTTTAAGGAGTCCGAAAAGGATCAAAAGTGACTACTCTGGAGACTCTAGGCAAAGGGTTTACCAAGAAATCCGTAAAACTGCTTATACACCTTGGCAATCGTATGAGAACCAAGGACTTTCCGTACTGCAGTCAATCTTCCCAAATGTTTTGTTTGGTGCGTTACGGCTCGCAAGGCGGCAGACTCGGCTTCCTATGGATCAAGGATAAAAGCCTAGTGGGGTCTCCCTATATACGCGACGGTACGTGGGAACACAGTCCGTGTTAGACCACTATCGAGTCACAGAAGGAGGAATCACCCAACCGTAATGTGAAACAATAGTGACTATGTTTAAAGACGCCGGAACACATCTCTAGCCTAGACCTCTAGATGTTTGCGATAAGTTCCAATGCGTTTTTAGGTTTATTCAGTTTATTTTATGGTTGATCTTGAATTAAGTTTCGGTCTCAGGCCTTACCGTGTGATCTCTCACAATTACCTAGATGCAAACGACATGCCCAAGAATATCATTTCGTTCGATGAATTCTAACTATGAGAGGGTTAAGAGTTTTCAACCAAACAAAATGAACTCAATCAATCAAAACAATCTAATGCAGCTAATGGCAAAGAAATGAAACTTTTTCTTTTGAGAAAACAAATCAATGAAATGCTCTTTTTCCATTAACTATTGAACGCAAAAGAGATTGTTTGTTTTTTTTCAATGGCAAAGTGCACTAAACAAACTTTCGAGAAATAATAACAGACAAATGTGAAAAGAACTGGTTGACCCCAAACAACTGTAATCCGTGTCCGGGTAGTGAGAAGTAATCGAAACAATACGAAGACTGGTTCAATAACAATCACCTAAACAACCAAGCAAGTGTGAACTGATCGATCCAAACAATTGTGATCTATGCTTGGTAGTGAAGAAATCGAATCAACATAAAAAGTGGTTCAATAATCGACACTAAAAATCAACCAGCAACAAGTAGTGAAAAAGCCTCAAGCAAATCAATAAGAGGGTTGTGGATGAACCTTGAATAGACAAGTAACCTAAGCAAATGGTTTCTCGATGAAACTTCTAAAGGGCTAGGTCACATGGTCTAAAAAACACAAGACTCACTCGAATGAAATCAAAGAGAGAGTGCCCCTAACCAAAAGTAATCAAAACAAGCTAATTGAGGGACAAGAAACAACAGGGGATAAGAAAGATTGATGAATTCAGGAGATAAAGTTATAAAAACAACTTTTCAGGAATCAGCGCAAGTTACACACTGAGAACCCGAGATGATCACTATGTCAGCGCAATTTTTACACAGACCACCCGAGATGTCAGCGCAATTTTTACACAGACCACCCGCGCTGATCCGATTTCAGGAGTCGTCGCGGGAATTAAGCTAGCAACCCAAGGTCAGCGCAGGTAAAAAGCATACCAAGTGGCGCTGACATCGCGAATGTACACGTCTTTTCCGCGCTGATCCGATCCAGGATCGTCGCGACTGTTAGGCGTAATTACGCGATGACCATGAAGTCAAAGAAATAGCTATGCGCTGTCAGCGCGACTGTTTTGATATAAACCGCGCTGAGGCCAAAAAACAGGAAGAATCAAGCCAAAAGCTCCCAAACCAAGGCAATAACTCTTTAAACAATTTAGACACCTCCCAGACTGAACCAGGAAGTCTAAAAGTAGAGAACTAATCCCCATTCTTTCAAAAGAGAGTAACAATCAAACTCAAAAACAAGAATGAACAAAAAGAGACAAAGGCAATGCTCCCCAGCGGAGTCGCCAAATTGTTGGAGAGGTAAATCCCCTCTACGGATAGAGGCGATCCCTACTAGCCCAGAATGGGTCTAGCAACAATCAATCAATGCTACTGTGCAAGTTCCTAATTGCAAATAAAAGAGAGGCAATGAACACCTACTTGGATTCCAACGCTATTGTTTGATGAAGAGATGCCGCTCTCGCTCCTTCGCTCTGGCCGGTCACGATCCTCCACGATCTCCGTGAATAGATACCTGCACACACGAAGAGAAAGACAAACACAAGCATGAAATCTAATAAAAGAAATTATACATCAGTCAGAAAGGATGTAATTCACATTAACCATTACAAAGACAAATGAGAATGGAACCATAACAGTAGTCATCTATTATTAATCAATAACAGAGAAAGGTACAACCAAAGTTCTGACGCTGAGTCCTTCTCTAGAGGGTCCAGCCAGCAACTCTCTTAAGCATTCACCCTTGGAGGTAGATTCTCCCAAAACAAAGCTCTCTCTCACACAAGCAATACTCACAACCTTCCTTAAGCTTCCTCTAGCAAATCCACACTTGTCACACCAACTACCTATTAGCAGCAGCAGTCTAAGCACTATGAATTCCACACTATCCAAAAACTAGCTGCTCATGGCAATGGTAGAGGTTTAAATAGGAGAAGGAGTCTTCATGAATGGTGGGAGGATGAGCTTATCTCCAAGGAAGGTGGCTCAAATGACGAACAGACATGCCATAGAAGGTAGGGCAACATTCACAAGGCCAACAACCAAGTCTAGAGTCATCTGGAAGGCTGGCTATTAGAACAAACTCGCCCAAACAGGATCAGCGCGGGTGCATAACTGGACTGGAGCGCTAACATCGCATCTTAATAATGGAGCAGGCCGTGTCAGCGCGACTTAATACAACATAGGATGCGCTGGTTTATGAAATTCGACCAGCGCAGAAAACCCGTGTGCTTCCGCGCTGGCAGCGCATTCGGTCTGTTATGGAGCGCCCATCAACGCGGTTATTTTGACAAAAGTCGCGCTGATAGCAAAACTTTGGCAAAGTGGTCATTTTGCAACATTAGAGAGCATGAGCATGATTAACTTGGACTCATGACACATTAGGAAGACTGACAGGGAGACAGTGACAAATTACTGTGTAACAGTAGGTATCTGAAGTCTCTGAAAACTTGGATTAAGATGTTATTTTGTGAGAAATGGGTTATGCCATTAAATTGATTTTTAGACGATAATTGACGGGAGCTACACGAAGTGGGAGACCATTTAGAAGAGATCTAGATTCAAGTGCAGAATACAGTCCTTTGTTGGGAGCATCTGATAGCAATGACGAAAGTAATAGTCTGAAGATGCCTCAAGGTGTGCTGCAGGCGATAAATCAGGGTATTGTGGGAATACCACATCCATGCACTCCATCTCCACCACCACCTCCACCTCACACACCTACACCTCCACCTCCACCTCCACTATTCAGTATGGCAAACATTATGAAGATGCCTATATTCAAGGGTCTGGGGATTGAAGATCTTGAACAATTTTGGTTTGTAACAGATGTTATATGGAAGTCACAACAGATAACAGATGATGATCTGAAGAAAGCGCAACTGGTCATAGCATCGCAAGATAGGGGGTTGAGCTAGCATATTAACTACAACACAACTCACCTAGTTGCGACGTTGAAAGACACAAAATATCCACTAAATAATGAATTCAAGAAGCCCAAGTCACAAGCCCAGTCTATAACTGAGGTCAAAGAAATCAAGCAGAGGTTAAATGAGTCTGCATGGGATTTTGATCAAAGGTTTAAATGTCTGCTACAATAGGATAATCTACAAATCTTGAATGAGTAGCATAAGGATTGGTATATTTCTTCACTGTTACCTCACTTGAGATTTCCATTGTCATAGAAAAATCTTGGAATGCAAGTGGAAGCACTGAAAATTGCTATGAAGTTGGAGGCTTCGCCTATTCAGGAAACCAATCTGGGAGTGTAGCAAATTCAATCATAGTTTGCTATCCTCCATATGGAGTTGTAGGATCTTAAAAAGGAGAAAGAGGTCCAAAGTGAGACCCACGTGGAAGTATGGTGCTTAAAGTGCAAAGGCCATGGTCATGACAGGGATCATTTCCCGGTGTATCAAAACTATCTAATTGGGGGAGGTCATGTCCCCCTAAGGCTAGAAAATACTGCTGGGACAAGCACCATTGTAGTGCCATGGTGCGCTATCTGTCAAATAACAAGAAAACATATGACAAATAAGTGCCATTTGTTAAAAACGTTTGTATAGACTCCCCACCAACTGTTTATGACATTTCTATAAGACTGTAGGCCATGATGAGTGCAATTTCCGAAGCTATGAGTTAATGATGGACAGAACTCCGACATATAGAGTACAGGCTGAGACACGTCCTTAGTAGGATCAAGGCGCACCTGCAGTGCATGGAGGATTTCAGGGACGAGGAAGAGGAGGAGGAGGAGGAGCTGGAAGGGGTCATGGACAGATCATTTGTTACAACTGTGGGGAGCCATGCCACTTTGCACAGGATTTTCAGAACCTGACACACCCCTCTTGTCAATATTGCCAGTAGTTTAACCATATTATAGAATATTTTATCATGCTCATCACAAAGATGAAAGAGAAGAAGATCGAGAAAACTACTCAGAACATCCAGATGATGAGATCTGAACCACATGAATATGGGCCCAGTGTTAATATCATCACATGGAGCGGGGTAACTACCAGGGAGGATAAAGGGAAACAATGAGAAGAAAATATATGGCTATGTAAGGCTACTGACAAAGATGTTGGATTCGATTTAAATAAGGCAAAGGAAACTATTATGGAGGCGAAAAACAGTTTTGCAGATTCGGGAGATTCCACATCAAAAATCCAAGGTGCACGAATGGACAAGCCTGAAGAAGTCATTGCTACACAGGAAACAAATCCTTCATTATTAACATCTTTCTTATAGACCTGCATGAAGCTATTAAGGGACCATAAAGTAGTAGAGGGACTGCAAGAATTGATAGACAAGTGCACTAGCAAGGGTAAGCCACTACCTGAACAATGTGCAGTGCGCAAAGTGGACAAGTGAAAGAAAAGGACTGGTCAAGAGATGATATTTACCACACAGATTGGAGAATTCAAAATAGACCAAGTGATCCAATATTTAGGATCCAATACGAATGTTTTTCCTAAACAAACCTGGGAAAGAATGGAAAAGTCAGCACTACAATGGTCCCCAATTCAACTGCGAATGGCGAACCAATAGAAGATTATTCCGATGGGGCACTTACATGGAGTAACTGTAGATATTGAAGGGGCGGGTGCTATAGCTGATTTTGAAGTAATTGAAATAGTGGATGACAATAATCCCTACCCAACGCTACTTGGAATTGATTGGGCATTTGATATGAATGTGGTCATCAACCTGAAGAAGTGCAACATGATGTTTGAGAAGAAGGAACTGAGAGTCATTGTTCCATTGGATCCAGCCGAGGGTGCACGGTATACTGAACCAGCATGAAATTACTATGAGGATGATGATATTCAACAAATCTATAAGCTTACTGCGTGAGATGAGGACTAGAACAACCCTATGACAGATGGGAAAATTACTTGGGAAAAGGACAGCTCCTTTAACTCAGTTTCAGATGAGGAGCTTGAGCATTGGCAGAATAGATTGCATGAAGTATTGATGCTACGATGCAACTGGCTTACTAAGTCACTCTGATCTATATCTATTGAGGTACGGAATTTACCTTATTATGATGGCTTAGATGATGTAAATTTATTTTTGGATAAATTTGAAAGGGATGTACTGTAGGAACATTGGTTCCAAGCTATACATCATGCTGAGAGCTACGCCTACCAGATGATGGGGTACACATAAGAAAAACTTTGCAGACTGGAAAGAATATCGTAGGATGATGAAGCCATAGTTCGGATATTCCAATACCCGCATGATTAAAAAATATACAGGGAAGGATGATCCACACAAGCATCTGACTCATTGGAACAGAGCATGGGGAGAGGAACCACAACATGAATGGGTACACATATTCTGCCACACTTTGGATACTATTCCGATGAAATGGTATCTAGAAACAAAGATGTGACACAGAACCACAGAGTGAGATGTTCTGAAGGAAAGTTTTCTTCTAACTTTCAATTTTGAGGATGGATTCAAGTGTATTGATGAAGCATTATAGGAAAAGGCTGCTATATTCAAGATGTTGGAAGAACCTGTCACATGGGTACAACTAGACTGGAGTACACAGCTATGACATGTGCTGGAATGCTATAATGTGACCACAGAAGAAGGCAAGGAAGATCCTAGGAATATCAGTATCCCTGAGTCAAAGGGACAGAAAGAAGTCGCGGGGCCTAAGGCAGAAGTTCCTGACATCTCAAAACCCTCGAAAACCAAGCAAGTGAACATTGGGTTAGAAGTGTAGTTGAATTTCGCAAATATAGGCGACTACTAGGATGAGGACATAGTTGACAAAGTCACGGAGTTATTACAAGAATATCAGGAATTGTTTCCAACAAAGTTCTCTGATTTTAAGGGGATAGTAGGTGATATGGGTGTTATGAAGATCAATCTAAAGTCAGATGCAAAGCCAGTAAAGCAACGCCCATACTGGTTGAATCCTAAGTACAAATAAAAAGTGCGCGACGAACTGGATAAGATTCTTGCAACAGGAATTATTGAGCCTATAGAAGAATCAAACTGGGTTAGTCCTATGGTGGTTCAGGAGAAGAAGATGAAGGGTGAAATCTGAATCTGTGTAGATCTAAGAAAGTTGAATGATGCTTGTGTACATGATCCATTCCCTACGCCATTCACAGATGAAGTATTGGAGAACGTTGGTGGTCAAGAAGCCTACTCATTTACAGATGGATTCTCAAGGTATCACCAGATCAAGATCATGCCAGAAGATTGAAGTAAGACTACCTTCACCACATAATGGGATTGTTTTCAGTATACAGTTATGCCCTTTGGACTTAAGAACACCCCTGCGATATTTTCTAGGATGGTAGTCGTAGCCTTTAAAGAATTTATCCATAATTTTTTGGAGGTTTACTTTGATGATTGGATGATGTTTGGGTTAGTAAAGAAGCATGTTTCCAGTCTTCGTCTAATGCTGGATACTTGTAGGAAGTATCAGATATCCCTTAATCTAAAAAAGTGCATCTTTTGCATACCATATGGGATACTCTTGGGCCACGTTGTTTGTAATCAGGGGTTGATGGTGGACCCTACTAAAATTGCAGTAATTATCAATTTGGAGCCTCCAAGGAATGTAAAACAATTGCATGCAACATTAGGCCATACAGGCTACTATAGGAAATTCATCAAGGCATATGTGAAGATCACTTTTCCCATGGAAAAATTATTGAAGAAGAATGTGAAATTTTGTTGGGATGATGATTACCAGAAAAGCTTAAATGTATTGAAGGAGAAGATCGTTACAACACCTATTCTGGTGTTCCCCGATTTGAAGAAATAATTCCATGTATATGTAGATGTGTCCTGCATAGCATTAGGAGAAGTGTTAACCCAACCAGGCACAGGTGATATCGACCATCCGATTGCATTTGCAAGAATAAATTTGTCTAAGGAAGAGAATAATTATTCAACCACAGAGCACGAAGGGCTGGTGATGGTGTATGCGCTCCAAAAATTTAGGCATTATTTGTTGGGTGCTCACTTCAAAATGTACACAGACCATTCAACTTTGAAGTACCTGGTCAACAAGCCTGTGTTGGTGGGGGGGGGAATTTGCAGATGGTTACTGTTATTTCAGGAATATGACTTTGAAGTTATTGTGAAGCTGGGGAGATTAAATGTTGGACCGGAACACATTTCACGGATTGAGAATGGCGACGAGCCTACAAGTCTTGATGAAGGATTTCCTGATGCGCAACTCTTTGTCATGCGTGTTGCAAATGAATATTTTACAGACATAATCCAATTTTTGTCTACGGGTACAACTCCTAAAGGGTATACAACACAGCAGAAAAAGAATTGGTGGTCAGGGTTGCGGATTCTTTCATTATTGTAGGGAACTTGTATAAAATGGGATCAAATGAAGTTCTACGCAGGTATGTACAGGATTATGAACGATAAAGTATCCTCACTGAAGCACATGAAGGAGTGGCTGGAGGACATTATGTTGGGGGAGTGGATGGAGGAAATTATGCGGGAAGAGAAATTGCGTAGAAGATCCTATGAGTTGGGCTATGGTGGCCCACTGTGCACAAGGATTCCAAGGAATATTGTAGGGCATGCAATGTCTGTCAGAGGATAGGGAGGCCATCGCGAACGGATGAATTTCCTCTAAACCCACAAGTGTTGTTACAGGCATTCGATAAATGGGCAATAGACTTTGTGTGACTGATTCAGCCACCAGGAAAGAATACATGAGCACGATACATAATTACTGTAACCAAATATTTGACCAGGTGGGCTGAGGCGCAACCCTTAAAGGATTGCAACGAAACTACAGCTACGAAGTTCATATTTGAAAACATTTTGTCTCGGTTTGGCTTTCATAAGATTTTGATGAGCGACAGGGGTTTGTACTTCCTGAATGGAACCATTGCTGCTATGCTTGAAGAATTCTAGATGTATCATTAGAAAAGCATGTCGTATCATTCTTAAGTGAACGATATAGTGGAAGTCTTTAATAAAATCTTGGAAACTTCTTTGACGAAGATTTGTAATGCAAATAGAAATGATTCAGATGCGCGCATACCAGTTGTTCTTTGGGGATATAGAACTACCTATAAGAAATTGACTGGGCAGATGTCGTTTAGGCTAGGTTATGGACAAGAGGAAGTAATGTCGATGGAGTACATCATGCCCAGTTTGAGAATTATTTCCATCACAAAGATGGCAGATCAAGATACCATGGAAGAACGCCTCACGCAAATAGTTGAGTTAGAAGAAGATCGCTTCCTGACAGGTTTTCATCAGCAGGTGTAGAAGGCTCGAGAAAAGGTGTGTCATGATCACCACATTAAGCAACACACCTTTAAAATTGGAGATTTAGTATTTTTGTATGATAGCAAGTTCACGAAGTTTCCTAGAAAATTTCAGATGCATTGGCTGGGGCCATACATCGTCAAGGAGATTACGGATGGAGGTGCAGTTCAGCTCGCGAAGCTGAACAGGGAGCTATTTCCAGGAAAAATCAATGGGAGCCGGTTGAAGCTATATAGGGGTGATCCCACCCCTGCACAATGACTATATGGAAGCAAGCTGGTCTTAGTACTTCAGGCAGTTACAAGGAAGTACGGGACTATAGACTATGCTTCTAGAAGGACAATTTGGCGAAACAAAGGGGCTGCACGACGATTGGAAGAAAGGTGTAGAGGGAAGATACGATGAAGGAGATGTACTAGCATGGTGGGTCCTGCACAGCCTAGCCAAAAAGTGACCATTGGAAGCATTATAGATGATTTGATGGTTATTTTTCCGTTAAAGGGAGAGGGGGGAGAGAATTTAAGTAGCATATCTTTGGAAATATGCTGCCAAAAGGGCATTAATGATGGATATATGGAGGGAACGGATGAATTTGAATTTGAAATGAGCTATAAATACAACATCTCACTCCACATTCGAACACTTTTCTTCCAGAGAAATTGTCTTGAGCTTTTGTGCTTTAGTTTTCTTCAAGACGATTACTGCATGTCTCGAGAATATTTGAAGAGACACGAGAGAAGTTTTTGTAGCAAGGACTTGTGTGGGAGGCAGATTTACCTGAGTGGTAGAAAGAAATATTCTAGGAGAGAATGAATACAACACAACCCGTATCTACCATAGCATCGAGGTTTTCGGGGACTAAACCCATTTCCTCCGTGGCAGGAGAAAAGAATCAAAAGAAGCCCCAACAAGCGTCGGTGCGACAATCGCCACACAAGAATCTAGTGGAGATCAGACAGAAGGGTTGGATGGATAAGAGAAACCAGCGGATGGAACCCTTGGACTTAGATGACGAAGAATTAAATATGGGGGTTGAAGAGATTAATGCCGACGAACCAGTGTCGATTACTCAGCTACCACCTTATGTAACCCCTAGGAAATCCACAACAAAAGTTACTAAGGACCTAGATTCCACGAAATTCCAGGTCTCCACACCATTTCTACCATATTACGTACCTTTTGAGGGAAATTTGTTGGCCCGAATACCATTTTTGAAGATGGAGGACTGGGACCTAGGCAATCACACGAAGTTCCCATAGTTGGAACTGAGAAAATATCTAAAAACGTTTACTATGAGAAGTCAAACGTTATACAACCTGAGACAATAAAGTGGGAAGCCATAATTGAGCGTGCGGGGTTGCTTAACATGTTGTGGGTGCCACATTTTAGCTGCAACACCATTAACACTATTTGTGTGCGTCAATTATTGATGTTGGTTCACGATGGGTGCCTTTGGTTGGGAGGGCCCATTCCAATTACCGACATGTTGATCCACCGAATAACCTTGTTGCCTTATCAGGGCATGAACCCCACAAATGCTTTTGTGGGGAAATCACAGGAGAAGAAGTTGGAAGACCAGATGAAGAGTGACTTTGGGTTGGTGAAGAAGTCACGCGGTTACGCGATTAGCTCCATATCAGATGGCGCCGTGCAATTTTCTGCACAAATATTGGCTGGAAAGGTAATGAGGTAGTATCGTGTTGATGAAGTGCACACAACAGTATTATTTTTGGCTATGAAGTGCAGAAAAGGAATTCAATATAATTGGGCCAAGTATCTATGTCATGAGTTCTTGGAGGATTTCTGTGAAGCCCAAGATGATGGCAAGGCATTCCACTACGTGTGGCTACTTCTATTGATCACGCTAGTGGCATGGAGGACGCTTGAGGAGAGCCAGTTCCTGCAACATAATCTAGACTTATGTGAGGCTACGAAATTCACCTCATTGTGGGCGACGAAGGATCCTAAATGCTTCATGGAAACAAAGATATTCTGGGTCATGTTCGAGTCTGAGTGGTGGATGGTGATCAACCAATGGCCACATTTATCACCAAGCTTACATGCGTAGTATGCTAACATTGTGGACTTCAAGGAAGATTTTCACAATATGTCTATCTGCACAAATAAGGATGCCATGGGCACATGGCATAAGTTGCCATACTTGGTCATAGAAGATGATATTATGGGGGTCATCAGTAAATGGTTGAGCAAATGGCTCACCCCATCTGACACAGGCACAGGAACTAGTAAGGCTGTCGAAGGCAAAACAGGGAAAACCACAGCTATAACAATAGCAGATAAAGACAAGAAGAAATAAGCACAGAAGGCTTCTGCAAAAGAAAAGGCCGCAAATAAAGAGTAGGTTGTGCAGCAAGAAAATGCCTTTACAAAGGAGAAAGAAGTTCCAAAAGAGAAGGTGGTTGTGAAAGAGAAGGAAGCGCCAAAGGAGAAAATTCCAACCATGTCGCAGGCCACTATTGACCTCGATGAACCTAAAACAGAGCACACTAATGTGGAGGTAGAGAATCAGGATGAAGAGGAAGGGGGTGCAAACTTGGATTCCCCCTTCATACTCAAAAAGAGGCAGAAGCGAAGTTCCATGGGACCTCGTAAGAAGTAGAAGTCTGACAAGTCTGCGAGCGCAACACCATTGGTCCTCATGGAGGGGGACCTAGATGAGATTGGTGATGTGGTTTGCAATGCCATGGAAACTATTTGGGGACACATTGAGGACCAGTACCATCAGACATTGGAAAAGGTATAACAGGGCCTGAGGGAATTGCAGGTCCAGACAAGGGTAATTCAAGTGAGCATAGGACAAGCGAGTGTGACATCCTAAACAACAGAGATCACCATAGACCTCTGCACACTACAATTACCAAAGGGATCCTTGCACGTTGAGACTTCAAAGGGTAGGGCACACTGCATCTAAAGAATTTGAGCCTTAACCTTGTGACACTCCCCATTCAGTCATTGCATGAGTTGCATCAAGGAGTATCAGATGAGCTCAGGGTCTAGGAGCAACAAGCATTACTGGTTATCAGTGAAGTCAAGACTAACAACCAGTAAATGTTCTAGGAAAAGGCATAGACACTCAAAAAATGAGAAGAGGTTGTTGTGCATAGTCAACAACTAGAAGCAACGATAGCACAAGTCTACAACGAGCTTCCCAAGCTCCAAATTTTAGCAGAAGTGACCTCCACAAATAAATTCAAGAAGTTAGTTGCTACGGTGAAGGACTCAAAGGAGGAAATTGGCAAGGTCCGCTTTGAGTTGCAGCTGCAGATATCTGAGCTTCAACTTAAGCTGCAACCAACCACTCCTCCGGAAGTTAGAGAGCAGCGTGAGGCTGCTATTAAAGAGGATATGACTACTCTAGAGGTTGTAGTCAAGGATTGTAGCCAATTGTTTGAGAAAACCATGGAGATGTGGACCTCGCTGTAGGAGGATCCACACTTGCAAAAAATTGAAGCAGATATCTGAGAAAAACAGGTGCAGTTTGATGAGATCAAGGATACAGTGCGGACCTTAGCACCAGTGCAAAGATTCACCAGACTACATGAGGGAAAGTTCATCCAGACCCAGATTGATGAGTTGTGTCAGAATACCTCCATCATATCCTCAAGGACGTAGCCCTGGGCTAATGAGGTAAGCCAATTGTCACAAAAATTGCAGAGAAAGTTGAAGGCTATGCAGTAGACACATAGAACCATGGGCCTTACATTAGAAGACCCGACCACAAAGAAACTAGTTGAAGAGGTTCATTAGGCCACTATGCAGGGAGTAGTAGATCTTCAAGAATTGAAGACAAAGTTCAACAGCCTGCAATCAAATATCAAGGCAACACCAGCAGAGTGACTCGGGACGAATCACGAATTTGTGTTCGGGGCTTGTTGGGATGGGGTCCCCTGGGTGAAATTTTGTAAAGCTTTGATAATATTGTAAATTCTCCGCATTTTGAGGGGTGGAGAGCGGGTAGTGTAGGTCGATAGAAGTCAAAGGGGCTTTAGGAAGGTCAAAGCCCCTTAGTTTGTTAAGAGTTAAGTTTTTTTGTGACCTTCCCATGGTTTGCGGACCATGGTATTGTAATGAAGAAAGATATAAAAAGGAGTCATAAGAGAGTCATAGGATAGAGAACGAAGAGCATAGAAGTGAAAGTTTTGGGTCTATTTTGTCTATTATGTACTTGGGCGAAGGGGAAGGCTCCTACAACTGTGTGCGCGGAGACCTTGGTAAGTCTGCAACTCAGTGCGCGGGCCCCTACAACTATGTGCGCAAGGTTGGAAGACTCTGTAATTGAAGATCTAAGCATAATAAAGGTTGTTTTCAAGAGTTATTTTCATATCCGTTTATTATTGTCTACCTCTGAATTTACTGTATTTCTGATCTGATTGAATGCAATTAATCTAAAAAAGTACTTAGTAGATGCACAAAGAAGTAGATATGCGTATTTATATGATGTTATGAATGTTTAAGCACAATCAGCGAAGGGTTTAGATCCGTTAACTGTTATTTGTTGTAATTTCCAGGTTTTAAGAGTTAGGGTTCGTGAAGGTTAGGATAAAACCCTAAGTTTAACAGAAACACATCACATAGTCCTTTGGATTCAGAAACCTAGTTCTCGCATCCCCCAATACTGCCTCGGGTGAGAATGCAGCCTGCGCTATGTGGGTTGTTGCCGAAAGGGCTGATAGTGCAGGGTTTTTTTCGTTATCACAACTAACTCTAAACCTTGGTCCAAGCCCCCTCAAGCCAACAAATACTATTTAAAAAAGTAGTTTTTTTTTTTTTCCCTCCAAAACCTGATGACGTAATACAATCTTATTTTATTATTTCCACTATTATTTTATAATATTCCTTACGAGGCCTATTTTAGACCTCAAAATTTCTCTAATATGACTCTCTCATTAGGGCCCATCTTTATATTAGATATTTCAATTATTAAAGAGGCTTGAGTCTTGTCATTGCCAAATTTCTTTAGAATTTTTTCTTCAAAAGTATCCCAATTAGCACTGGAGTTCGCAATTAGAGAGAAGTACCAAGATATAGCTTTACCTTCCAAATTTTATGGAAATAATATATAAACTGCATTTCATATAGAAAAACGATTCAAATTAATAGCGAACATAAAGTTATGAATATGTTCTTTAGGAGGAAGACCATTATTAGAATTACATTTTGGTAACCATGTTTCAGGATGTCTAAGAAGAGGATGTAATGGATCTTGGAGATTAATCCCCTAGGGTTTCCCATGGTCTTTGTGTCATTCTAGTAGAAGTATAAGTTGTACCAATTGTATAAGCTTATGAAGTAGTAGCGGATGTTGATGGTAAAGTGGGTGATGATGGACCTGCTGAACTGGTAACAATATGGGTGATTATGGGTTGAGTAGAATGATGTGTAGATGAGGTTGAAAGAGGAAGAGTTTGTGATGCATGGGTAGTGGTTGAAGTATCATCAGTGGTTGAAGTCATGGTAGGTCTAGGTGGTGAACTAGGAGAGATAGTTCCACTAGTTACTAAATCATAACCTGTGATGGGTTTCTTTCATATGTGAGTGTCTAGAGGAAAATCGAAAGGTTTGATTCCTAGATTCTCACTTTGAGCTCTGATTAGAATGTGAGATCTTTTCAACGATGAGGTATCACTTCCTTCAAAGGATTCAAGGACTTGAGGATGCTCTCCTGAAATTGATAATCCTTCGATCTTTTGGATAATGCTTTGGATTTAAGGGGAAATAGGTGGATATTAATGGAATGGTGTATTAAGTGAAGGATCAGTGGAAGATATTCAAAAATGTTAGGAAGTCTATGAGAAGGCTTAACAAGTTCATAAAGTGGGGGAGGTGATCGTGAAGGAGATATAGAAGTTGGAGGAGAGATCAAGGACAAAGATGAACTCTTTGACTGGCTTGCAATTTTTTGATGAGATCTTCTTGCCATTCATAGTCTAATGGCCCTCCTTATAGTGCCATATATATTGATGGCCAAAATCATCCTCATCAACATTTGGGAGACCACCTAGTCAAAGCCCCAGATTAGACTCTTTTCCATTTGGGCTATTGGTTATGATTGGTTTTGGATTGGGTCCAGTTACCCATACATAGAATTCTCAATAGGATGGAAACTTGGAAGATGTGAAAGATATAAAGAAGGAATGAGAATGGATTGGTAGTGCTTAATCAAGAAAATAAATAGAAATATGAATTAAACTATAATAAATACTAGTAACCTAGTTGTTGATATTTATATGTGAGAAAGAAAGGTAACATATAAATGGAAGTATAGATTTACAAGTTATATCATCAATCGAAATAATTTGAAGATAAATTAATTCAAGTAAATAGGTAATTGAATTAAATTCATAAAACATTCACATATAATTACGTTCCTCTTACACTTACAATCAACAAAAAGAAATATATCGAAAATGAGAAAATCTCAATCAATTAATCATAAGCAGTAAAACATAAGATGAGATTCCAATTATAAATTGAATAAAAATAAAGTTGATAATAGTATCGATTCTACTTTACTCCTCATAGATATGGAATCAAAAAGTGGTTAAAATATTATATTAAATAAATGGAAGAATACAAAAGCGTAAAACAATGAGAGAGTCCTTTCAAAACCCTTAAAATCGTTTCAAAACAAAAGAGTAAAACAATTTTAGAACCCTTAAACCTAGGCTTTAGATTCCTTTAAGTAGTTTTTCAAAACAATGAGAGAACAATTACAACGTTGACATTCTCTCAACTAAAGTAAAAAAAAATAGGAGAAAATAGTTATTACATACAATTTGAAATGAAATATTCAATTTGGAGGAACCATGCAGAAGAGGAGCTAGTAGGAATTTTCCAATGTTTATGTGCTTCTAAAAGAGGTTCCAGTTGAGGAGGAGAGTGAGACCTTATGTTCATTTGAAATATGAATACTTGGGATTGAAAAAATGGTAGTAGTTGAGTTTCATGTTTGATAATAACCTTGGTTACTTGAAGACGACAATGTGGATTGATTAAAAATTCCTATGTTAATTAGAAATCAACCTTTGACAATTGCTGAATCCTTTTTCCGCGCCGGTTTTTCACAGACTGGTTTATAGTCCCAAGCCTTCTTTCAACTGCTCGAGGCGCTGAGACTATAGTTTCTATTGCTAGTCATGTGCTCGCACCTTTGGTGTGAGTTCAGACCGTCCCTGCTAGCTCGGGCTGCGAGCACCTCTGAAGCATCTGGGTCATCGGTCTGGGGGTTATGTTCTTCCGTGAGTGCAGGCGCAGCCATGATAGCAGGGTCGCAGCACGTTCCTAGGCTACTCTGCTTCGTAGCGCACTTTGTTTCTTTGGCCGTAACCACAGTTTATCAGTGTTGAGGGGCCTGCAGCCACTCTGTCTTTTCTGAGCTTCCTTTTATCGTCTATTACAGGCCCAACGAACCCATGGTATCTGCAACTTTCCTGAGCCCCTGCTACCCTTGGTGCCAGCCACTTGGGCACTGGTCTGCTGGGGTGGCTTCGAGCTCCTACTTCTAAGCTCGGTGGATGTCCACACCTTAAACACCTGTAGCCTATGCTGGTGAGGAACATTTACTTTGTTTCGCTCTTCCGGCCGTGCGTGCACCTTCCTTCGACATTTGTGCCCTGTCATTCGCATCTTCGGGGTTACACCCTGTCCGGAAGAAGTAGTTCTGTGGGATGTTTTCACGGATACCGCTGGCTGTTCCTTTGCTTCTATTGTCACCATCCGATTACAATTGAGCATGGTTACTTCGTGCAGTCAATTCTGCCATTGTTCAACCTATTCATCTAAGTCTGACGTGCAATAACTATCGTGGTCCCATGAGAGTTGACCATCTGTTGTTGGATTGACCCTGTCCTGATCTTGCGCTGTAATCTGGTATATACAGTCCAACTCTCCATCGTTGTCTTCGTCGTGCACGGGCTCGGTATATCGCACCCCTTCTACGGGGTCCAACGGGACCACCACGCGGAGAGCTTTCTTTTCGAATATCATTTTTCATTCCTTGAGGTTGATGATTCCATTCATAGTTGTTGCCCAATCTATCCCTAACAGTGCAGGATATAGTTTACTATCATCCACAATTTTGATGACCTCAAAATCAGTCTGGGTGTTGGCGCCATCAATGTCTACTGTAACTCCGTGCAGGCATCCCATGGGCAGAATCTTCTATTGGTTAGCCATCCGTAGTTGAATCGGCGACCATTGCAGTGGAGGCCTACCCATGCGTTCCCAAGTCTGCTTTGGTAAGACATTCGCGTCAGACCCCAAATCTAAGACGACCTGATCCATCTCATAGTCTCCGATCTGGACAGTTAGTCGCATTTCCCGCCCAGTGCGCAAAGCATGTTTACCTAATTTTTGGATCATTCATGGTTCATCCGCTCCCGTGCACCGAGTTATCAATTCCTGCAGCCCCTTTACTACTTTAGCATCCCTGAGTAAGTTCATGCAGGTTTCCAAAAAGGTGGTTAGCACAGATGTATCCTTCTCTGATCCTAATTGATCCTTACTTCCCGACATAGAAGCTTCCGCGAAGCTCTTCTTGGCTTCCATAAAGGTTTCCTTCGCACGCTCCAAGTCAAAGTCTGGTTGTTTTGGGGGGGCCTTATGGACCCATGCAACTGTCTCTAGTTGTTTCCCCTTATCTTCTACAGTGGTAGTGCCACTCCGGAGCATCATATTTACATTTGGCTCCTCCGCACGAGGTTCAGCCTTAATCATCTGGACGTTCTGAGTGGGGTCGGATGGAAGCACCCCCTTTTCTCGCATCTGTGCAATCATCGTCAGGAATCGACTGCTTCGTGGTCAAATTGGTAACAGTAAGGACAATAGGCTTTGGTCGGGTTTGTGCAATCCCGCGTGTAATGCCCTGGCCCTCCACAATTGTAGAAAATTAATTGCCCTTGTCTGCGTCCAGGTCCCATGCCTCCGTGGCCTCGCCTGCGTCCCTGGTACCCTCCCCGTATTAATGGTGTGGTGGGATCCTGCCTGCACGCCTATGTTTGCATCCTATAAGCAAGTGTTCGATCCATCAACATTTGGTAACTACGGCAATTTCTTTCCTCGTGGCCCACCGTTTTGCAAAAGTTACAAAATAATTGTTGAGGAGGGGGTTGTCTTAAGCTTGGCAATAGGTGACAATTGTCCGTGGCATGCTTTCCTCCCACCTCATAGATTGTGCACCAGAGTGTGGGTGCCATACTTGGCCCAGCTTGTACCTCTGGTCACAACGTTATTGGCCCCTCTCCTGCCACATAGTTCGCAAATATTGGACAGTGGTCCTTATCGTGGCCTGGTCCCTTACATTTGATACACCATACTTCTTCCCATACCTCTGTCCTAGGCACCTGTCCTTGTTTCAAGCTTCGCATCTTTAGACATAATTTTTGTATTTGCACTTGGATTTGCTATATTCCCAACCCTTGGTCCTATATTGGGGTTTCGTGCAACTGCATTGTTGCCTCCAGCGCTTCAGCTTGGGTTGCAATCTTTTGTTGCAACAAAGTTGATCTAAGATATGGCATTAACGATGTGACAAATCAAGCGTGGTGTTGCGCATCCATCAGTGTCATATTGGCCTCGTGGATGGTGCTTTTCAACCTCTAATCTAAATCCCATGGGGTTTCACCATGGAACATTACAATCTCCTTGAACCCAATAAGTAACTGTGCTTCCAACTTGGGTCGCCCAAATTCCTTGTTTAGTGCCTCCTGGATTGCTGTCATTCCTTCATTTGGATGATCACTTGAATATTTCATGTACCAGGTCAATGCACGGTCCTGCAGCGTGCTAACTAAGGTAGCCTTCTTGATGTTATCATCTGTGATGCCCTGAGCGACCCATACAGATTTTATCACAAACTAGGACTGGCCCGATTCCTCATTTCCCATCACTTTAAATGTTGGCAGCGGGACTGCGCTCGCCATCCTGACTTTTGGTGGTGGTGGGGTTGTTGGTGGGGTCAGTGTTGAGGTGGACAGATTCAATGTAGGTGAAGTAAGTGGTGGCGTGGACGGAGGTGGTATTAGTGGGAAGTGTTCCCTGATCAACCAAACTACACTCCCTAGTGAGAACCTCGCAAGCTCCTCCTCGCTTTCCAAGGAAATAGAAGCTAAAGGACTGTTCTCTATTCCTCCCGTTCTGCGGTAACCTCTTCCACTCTGCGTTACTCTAGACATCAATAAATGCGCATAATCTTTTTTTCACACAATAGCATCTTAATCGAAGTATTCAATGATTTGATATACCTACCCCGAGGTCCTTGAAGAAACCCCCTTTCCGCTTCTCTATAGCTCACAGTTGTATCTATTGCAAACACGGTAATAAATCCTCCTATTACCCGATCTAGCCAATGATCTACTGTGTGCACGATTTTATCTTCTATGGCTTATAGCCTGCGCACCAGTTTCGGGGTCCACACAATAGGTTGGTCCAATCTGCACCTTCCCATGCTGTCAGCTAGTCTTGCGATCCACTCGTACAGTTCTACCGGAAATGACTCGAAGAAGATTTCGTGAATATCTATGAATATATAATGGTCCAACCAATCTTCCTCTGATACTTGCAGGTTTCTGTTTTCCTGGGTGGCGAACTCGTGGAGTTTCAGATCCCACCACTCTTCAGTCTCTTTCTTTGTAGGGTTCCAGCGCCCCAACATCAGACACCCCTTAGGCAGATCCCGGTCCTAGCAACGGAACCATTTGTTGGCTTATATGGGCTTGACCCAGGTTCAGAAGAATTATTTAGCCAAGCAAATCTCGCAGCTACCGGCCCTTTCAGCAACAGTCCGCGGAGCCACGGACTGAGCTTTCACCCGAGGTAGTAGGGGAGGGTGCTGGAACTAGGTTTCTGCACCCTTGGGATGTCTGGATGTGGTCTAGGGGTATCGCACGCCGCTCTGCAGCCTCACGCTGCACTATATTCATGTAGATCTAGACCCAGAATGAGTTTAACTTTCTATGATCGCGTTGTTTATAGATCTAATCTATTTGATGAAGTATTGTAACTCAGATCTACTTAGAAGGGTCTTTAAGAAAACATTTAATAGATTTAACCAGTTTGCGCACTTAGAATAAACTTATATTCACATATATCTATAACATAAGCATATGCGCATAGATTAAACAGTTATATCAACCATTCATATAGTCAGATTTGCGATAACTCATATTGTAACACAGAATTTGCAGAAGAAACTTATCTTTATTTCCACTTATCACCAATACATCCAGATCCGCCCTGCGCACTCAGCTGCAGGGGTCCGCACACACAGCTGCAGACTCTTCCAGGCCTCTGCACACACAGCTGCAGAGCCTCTATCCACTACCCAAACCCTCGACTCGGACTTACAGACGCTTTCAGAGTGCTTCCCTCAAAAACCCATTACATTTCAAATCCAAGATCATACAACAAAACTTAGCTACCTCTACCCATAGAGCCTCGCTCTATTTATACCTTTCCATGGACCGTGATCCACGAGCAGGCCGACTCATCTTACATTTATTTACATTATTTTTGGGCAGACTACCCTTCAACTTATTACAACTTGCGCTCCGCGCTTCCCATGGAATCTTTACCCTCTCTTTACCCAAAATTGCGGGCTTCGTGCCCCATGACTGTTGCGTGGGGCTTCCGCTACCCAATAATTGACTTCTCCTTTTATCAAGCGCTTCAACTCACGTCGTTGATCTCACTTCTCCAGATCCAACGGATATTGCGTCCAACGGAACCAAAAGGAATTAAAACTCAAGTTCATAACCTTATCGCGTCCATTTTTAACATTAACCTGTTCGCACTTGCGGAAGCACTATGCATCTGATCAATCAACCAATGAACGGTCTTGATGGCTGGAACTTAGCAAGGTTTTAATCCCATTGTATAAAACCTTATCGCGTCTGAAATTTAAATTAACTCACATGCACCTTCCGACGCGATCATTGTCAGATCTGACCTGTCTAATCGAATGGCTATCCTGTCACTCGCTCACCAACTAGCTTAGCCAATCTCCACCGTTGATAAATCCCACTTGATCCAATGGCTATCATGTAATCTCACGTGAAATATTGCACGATGCATAACAAGTTGAGAGCGCATGAGAAAAGTGGTTTTCTCGTGCAATGTGTTGCCTGCTAAGGTTAATCGCGTGAAATTTTGGAATTCTTCTTACAACCTTTAGGGTGCACGAGATACCGCTTACACTTATGAATACCACCCATGTGCTTAATTCATATTTATAATAAAGGTGCACTTAAGGAAAGGTTTAGTGCTTAAACTGAGTATTAACGCTTAAACTCAGTATTAACGCTTAAACTCAGTATTAACACTTAAACCTGGTATTTAGCACTTAACACTAATTGACTGTGATTTATAAATAAAATGTATGAACAGAGAAAAAATACCCAATAACTAGCCGAACGTCTGCAGTAGTTGCCAGAGAGGGGTAGTAGTTGCGAGAGAGGGGAAAACCTGTAGAACGGTTATCAAATTCTTGAGAGAGGCACACCTATGGTCAGTTCTGCAAAATAGACAGAACATAGGTAGAAGGGAGTTACAAAGTAGAGAGGGAAGCCAAAAATGGTGTTGGCTCTGATACCATGTCAGACCAGGAGGTAACTCCTCAAATGTAATCGTCTTATTCATTCAAGTTGTTCATTATTATATACAATAGGGAGTGACTATTCAATTCATCTCCTGATGACTCTTCATTTCCTTTATTATGTATTTACACTAATTATAGTTGTTCACCCAATCCCTATGATTAGGTGTCAACAAAAATAATTTTCCTCCCATAACTTACTATGGTAAATGTTGATGGTGTTATAGGCCATTTTGTCGGATCTTATCAATGGGCCTACAAACCTGATCAATCATGATCTATGAACATGTTGTCATCATCCCTACACAAAGCCCTAAGCATTGCTTTTCTAAATAACTGAGTTTATGGGTCTAGCTACTTTAAATCAAAGCTTTTAATCCCTAGCACATCTTGCCCCTTTAGATAATTGCATTTAGTAGTAGGTTACTCCTTTCTGCACCTACGTTGATCAGCAACAACTTGCTGCTTACTGGGGGTGCGTTGATTCTAGAAATTCAGGAAAATTTAAAAGAATCACGAAGCTTCCTCTTCCAGAAGCTTTCAAAGGTTGTTTTAACCATTTTCCTTGGACAAGAAGTTTGAGCCCTATATGGCCCTACCTTGGAAACTTCACCCCTTATCCCTTGATCTCATCCTCCCATCTTAAGTGGATCTGAAGCCTAGATTGATAAATGGATAAGAATGCCTAAACTACCATCCCTCTCCTGTAAATTTACTTCCATCTACAACATCAGGGTTGGATTTTTGAGACTGATCATACTCTCATGTTGTTGCCTTGAATCTAAGAGAGTCATCATCTTACTGCATTAGGGTTACATTGAGGTGTGCTTTGTGACAAGGAAGGACAAGTCAACTTGGGGAGATCTCTACAAGATCAGCTACTATTCTTGGCTGTAAACCCTCTCCTATTTATATTAATACAAAGAGTATATTGTTTTCCTATATGTGTTATTTTACATTTACATTCATGTATTTCAATGCTTCACTAATCCATTGAATAGAGTAATTAAATTATGCTACGTAGATGTTGTGGGTCTTTGGCTTGTTGTGAATGTATGTGTAGGTTCTAATTATAGTAATCAGAAATACAATTGGAGCTTACAATCTGGGAGGAAAGTAAATCTTGTGACGAAATCCAAGTAAGCCTCTTTCCCATTCTTCAATTTCTCTCAGTGAAACTCTATAATATTTTATTTCTATTGTTCTAGACCAGTCCACTAGGTCTAGGGAAGATACTTTTGTCCGTAATCGTAAATTCTCCATAACCAATTGGTGACCATAATAGGGAACGTTTCTTTCCCTTAGTGGTTTCCTTGAACTTATCCCTTGTTTCACCTCTTGAACAGACCTTCATTGCCTCACTCAGCTTTGGATTGACCCTAGGAAGACATTTCTTTGAGACTGGATTGATTTTTGTGTCATAATCTGGATGGATCCACATCAGTGCTCCCCCTAGTTTGGAGACAGAGTGTTGCAATGCATCCTAGCCTTCTATGCATCTGTGCTACAGAGCACTGGTTCCCTTTCTGCACCTGCATTGGCCCCTTTTAGATGCAAAAAATTGCATTTTCTACCTTTCTCTCTGATTTTATTGGTTCTAGTTGGTATTCCTTCTATCCCTAAGTGTGTCTTGGTCTCTAAAAAGACTTCACTTTGTTTTATTTTGGTTTTTATAGCCTTGGATAAGAATTTTTTGGATTTTTCTTTATTCTTGTCGATTAGGTCATTAGCAAATTGTTGCTTGATAATTGATTGTTTAAAAGAATCACTATTGCAGTCATCATTCTGTATAGTTTATTTTGTCAGTGATTTATAAAGTATCTTAGTTTTCATCTCATTTGAAAATTAAGTGGATCGAAAAGAAAAATCTCCTACATTATGCATTGCATTTAGGCTTTTGAGCGTGAAATTGGAAATTGGAACAGTTGTATTAGGGGAATTGATTTAATAAATCTTGTTTGTTGCATCTTGTATGTTGCATCACTCTTTGTTCTCTTCCCTCCCATACATAGATTTTCATTGAAAAAAAGATTTCCTTTTGTCATACTAGATTGCATCTTTAGGATATTCAGGTGAAATTCACAGTGAACCATGAAAATTGAAACATAATTCAAGATGAACTTCAAAATTTATTGAATCAATCTTAAGGAGCATTTGAAAAATTAACACAAACATCTAAAGGTTTAGGCTAGAGACGTGTTTTGACATCTATAAACATAGGAGTTGTTGTTTTTTTCTAGCGTTGCATTCTGGGGGTGATATCTTGTTCCACATATGTAAGTGTATTATACCATTCTCCACATACCTTTGGGTATATTGGATGGCACTCCATGCATGAAAAGTATATGGGAAAGCTCCCATCATACAGTTTCGCATTAGATAACACAAACATAGACTGCACTTTCATGTACCATCGAGTATATTTTGGAAGTCCACCATAGGTTGTTATCCTCACCTTAGGTAACCAAGTGGTCACCTTGTATACTGTGATACACCAAACACAACATTCAAGGAAATTGCCTTCCCATACATAAATCCTTGGTTCTCCAAGGTGGTATATTGTAGTTCATAGTTTCTTGGTAAACCTTTATGCCTAGATTACCCTGTTTGATTTATTTTTGTTGTTAATTTTTAAAATTTATTAAACCAACGTGGAAGAACAACACCCTACACTCTTTCGTTCATGTAAAATACAAAATAAGCCTCCTCTTCCACCTAAGGCAACTCCTAACCATCGTCATATCCATAAAAAGATGCAGACTATCAAATCTAGTACTTTCATAGATACTTCTTCTGGTCCTCCACCTGAAATAGATCCACCATAATCATCCTTTCATTTGAGTACTAAAATCAAGAATACTTCTTCATTGGCTAATGAGTCTGACACAATGAAAACAAAAGCACCTGGAATCTCATTACCTGAGATTATTGAACTTGACTATACTGAATTAGAGGCAACACAACCTAAGGTTATACACTTATTACTTCAGGACCTTCCTCTCCTCTTCCTCTGTCTTAGACCCAACCACCACTTATATATCTTGGACTTGACGGTGAACCGCTTCCACCTAGTCTTATGAGTATCGAACAGATTCCTCAGGAAGTGCCTCGACCCTCCTCTCCTATTTAGGAAGGGATTCATTTTTATCAGGACCATTTGTTCCCTTCTCCTCATACTCCATCACAAGCTCCTTTGTCTAGTTCATTTCCTTTCAAATCACCCTTAAGTTTCCCTTAGCAAGCCCCTTTGCGATAGTTAACCATGACTGAATATGCTTTGGTTTCTCAGCCTGTATCTACTACTATGACTGATAGAACCCATTTTTCATCTTCATCCATGTTTGTAACATCGGCAAAGACACGTTTGTATGGTAGGTCGTCCTTCCCGCCTAGTTACCAATCATTGTCTAGTACCTTTTCTGGTGTAACATCTAGTCCATGGACCTCTCCCATGTCATCCTCTTCTGGGATCCTATCTGGAACTTTTTTGATGAGTGATACATAATTTTCTCTTACTCGTCCATCTACACCTATGGTTCAACAACAGGATGGTACTTATGTCAGTGGGTATGGACACCTACAACATCCCAATCCACTTCCTATTGGTAACCATCCTCCCAGGGGGTAGTTTCCCTTGTATTCCCCTCTTCTTTCGGCAGGGGGGAAACCTGTTGTAGGAATATTTCCATCTCCTCAAGTTAGTTCTCAACCTCATTTGAGTCCTCCACATTCGAGAATGGCTTCTAATGTTTGGAAACCTACCTCTCCCATACAACCTGGTTTAGTTGTGGCTTCATCTTTAATCTCTCAACCTGTTCCACCTACATCTTAGATTATTGTTCATCAACCTATATCTCAACATGTTCAAGCTCAATTTAATGTGAGCTAACCTTCATAGGTTGCATTTTTAACTCAACCTATTCCACAAGTATCTGGTGCCTCTCAAGCCATGTATACATATCCTTTTCAAGGTAACTTACAATCACAACCACATGTTCAGGCCATTCCTCAAATTCAAGTGGGTTAGAACATATATGGTATGGTGTAGGCACAACCTAACCAACCTTATGTTGGGATGATGCAAAATCTCATAGGGAAATAGTATCAAATGTATCAAGGTATAACTCAAATTCCTTACAGTCAACAAATCCAAACCCAGTCATTTCAACTTTTACAAGGTTATCCTGGAGCTAAGCATAAAGGTTATGTGTATTCTGATTATGAGAATCCTCCCTATCTCGAAACACAGATACTTGTTTCTCAAGTCATCCCATCTTACCCAAGGTATCCTCCACCGAACTCAACATACAGTTGCCATTCGTAACAACTCTTGAATTTCTAGATCTGACTCGGCTCACCAATGATCCCATTTCTCATTCTCCTTGGTGGTCAGTTATTCCCACAAAATTGTCTAGTGATATCCCTAAATTCAATGGAAATCCTCGAGAAGACCCATCTACACACGTTATGACTTATCATATGTGGTGTTCTTTGAACTCTCTCTATGATGAATCTGTTCGCTTGTGTCTTTTCTAGCGCACACTCATGATATGGAAGTAAAATGGTATATTGAACTACCACGAGCTTCGTTCGATAATTTCAGCACCTTGGCTACCACATTCCTAACAAATTTCCAGTTACCCATTCAACATGAGACTATAATTGAAATTTTCACCAATTTCAAACAAACTGATTCCACTCTCATTTCTGATCACATCCATGAGTGGTGATGTCGTCGTCATTTGGTTAAAAATTTTGTTCCTAATCAATTGTTATTTGAATTATTTATTAAGTCTCTATTACCATCCATCACAGAAGACATCTCTAAAGGCATAGTTTTGACCAAAGAGCATGAAATTTCTCATGCCCAGTATTTGGATCTTATTTATAACCAATCCATCTCACTTTATGATATAATACCAAATGCTATGTGACCTTCCATTATTGTTCCTCAACCTCCTAGTAAAAATCACATTTCATCGATGGCATGATAATTTCTACTAGTAAATAGTCGACGAGTAAACCATATTGTTTGACTCTAGTTGTGATTGCCCTAAGCCCTCCTTCCACTACTCCTACAGCTTCTACTTCTGAGATCAATGTTGTTCAATATTCCCAAGGAAAATCTCAGCAACCAGGAAGTAAGAGGAAAGGCAAAGGTAAAAAGAAAAAAGATAGTTCTCAGCGGGATAAAAAAAATAATCAGTCTTTTGAAGAAAAATGAAACCTCGTTATCCATGCTTGATTTGTAATGAGGAGCATTTCACTCATGATTTTCGACATCGGGCAAAAGTGAATCAATTCCTTAAGTCATCCACTACACCATTGTGTTGACATATCCGTTTCCGAATCAGGAGACCAATATGGTTGCCTAGGATCTCGCTTCCTCTAACTCAGTTTTAATGCTTTCCTCCACTAAGCTAAAAAATGATGTTATGGTGGCCACCCGAAATAAATACTACGGTAATGTGAATCCATCGAATGGTTAGGATACTGATCAATCTACTAGTTTGACTACATCTTCATCGAATCATGCTCCAAATGCATTTCCTACCAAATTGGCAATTAATGTTCCCAAAGGCATTATCCATAAATCTACATTCAACCCTCATGCAAGAGCTACTCAGAATTATAACATAGTTGAGGATCTAGCTCAGTCTCCTTCATCTACGTCAACTCTTGAGGTGCTACAAAATTTTCCCACCTAGAAGAACGCTTTGCTTTCCACAATTGGATGTATTGATCCTTCAGATTCTAGCCTTGTAACTTTTAACCATGAGAATCATATGCCTCGACTTCCAACCCAATTAGCCTTCATGATTCAAGTTATTATTCATAGTAATAATATTGATTGTTTCATTATGGACAAAGGAGCTTCAACCTATATCATTTCCCTTTCTTGCTAGAAAGCCATTGGTTCTCTCGAATTGAATCAGTCACCGACTACTCTAAAGGATTTTGTCAGAAGAGGCTTCAAGCCTTATGGAATTTTGAATTCGTTACAAGTAGAATTAGGCAGCAAGACAGTTCAGTAGAAGTCGAAGTTATCAAAGACCCATTAGATTATAACATTCTATTAGTTTGTTTGTGGGTTTATACTATGGTTGTTGTTGTTTCAACATATTTTAGAACGATTTCTTTCCCTCATAAGGGAGGTATAGTATCCATTGATCAACTCACTTTCTTTTCCACCAATTCTTAATTTATTGGAAGTGTCCCTCTTACGTAGTATTTCTCAAGGATTCTTCTCCCATGGGAACCTATTTTCTTCCTCCTCCTACTCTCGACAACTCTAATCTGGTTTCCCATGTCAATATGATATCTTCTTGTACTACTCCATATGATCCTTGGGTAGTGCTAGATGCATCCAATATTGACACTTTTGGTGATTGTATGTCACTCAGTCCCATTGAGATCAATTATGAAGCCATTTATTCGGCCTATGCGTCACACTCTACTCTCTCCTCTTCGATCAATTGGGTTGACCATTCTTTATATTACAACATGTCCTATGATTCCTTCTCTCGTACATTTTCTACCAATGAGAGCATCATGGAGATCATGATGCCATATGATACATCGTGGGATGATCATCATCATCGTTCCTCCTTGCCAGATTCCTTCGAGGATAATATTAATGAACTATATCAACCTAATGTCATTGAGATGTCTGCAAATTTTGTATCCATCAATGGTCTCGATGAGATCAAGACCTATAAAACCCTTTTCCAGGAGTTTCAAGAGGTTTTCTCATGGTCTTATGAAGAGATGTAAGGTATCAATCCAAACATCATTGTATATGAAATTAAAATGTATCCTGATGCTAAACTAGTTTGGCAGTGCCTCTGTCTAGTTCATCCCAAGAAGGTTTCCACTATTAAAGTTGAAGTTGAAAAACTTCCACGCATTGGTTTCATCTACCCAGTACCTATAACTTATTGCGTTTCAAAAAAAAATCATGTCACGAAGAAACAGGGAACAATCTGTGTGTGTGTCGATTATAGGGATATTAATCGCATTTGTCCTAAGAAAAAATATCCTACCCCATTCATTGACTAAATTGTTGACAATTGTGCTAGAGGTGAAATATTTTCATTTATGGATGGCTTTTCTGGCTACAATCAGATCAACATTCTCCCAGCAGACCAACATAAAACTGCATTTATGTGTCCTCGAGGCACATTTTCATATCGAAAACTCCCTTTCAGATTGAAAAATGTTAGGGCTAAATTTCAAAGGGCAATTAATTATGCCTTCCATGACATCAAACACATTGTACAACCCTATCTGGATGAACTACCTTCTCACTCGAAACATCTTGTTGATCATCCGATGCACCTTAGGGCTATATTTTTATGTTGTCGACATTACAAAATTAGGATCAATCCACACAAGTGTGTGTTTTTTGTTAGCTCTGGTCGACTTGTTGGTTTCATTGTATCGAAACATGGAATTTGTATTGACCAATTGAAAGTTCAGGTGATCATAGATTTTCCTACTCCTTCTTCCCTTCTTTAGCTTCAACGAATCCAAGGGAAGGCTAACTTTCTACAAAGATTCATTCCCAACTATGTCGACTTGACCAAAGGATTTACTCGCTTGTTAACGAAAGGGGTTCCCTTTCATTGGGACGATGCTTCTCAAAAGGCATTTGATGCCTTGAAATATGTTTTGATTCGGACATCCTTGTTGTACCCCCCAGACTACCAATGCAATCAATTATTATACCTCATTGTTCCATTTAATACCATCATTATGGTATTGGTCAAAGAGGAAGATATAGGGACTAAACATCTTATTTATTATTTGAGTCGAAACTTGAATGATACCGAGATCAAATATACTCATGTCGAAAAGTTAGCTTTGGTGGTTGTGTAGGCTATCCAAAGTTTTCGCCACTATATGCTCTGCAAGACTATGGTTGTTTCCAATTACAATCCCATGACGTACATCTTGTCACAAAAATTTCTGGGGGGAAAGTACTCCAAATGGATTTTCATCCTTTAGGAGTTTGATTTGGAGTTCATCAAATCCAAATCGAAGAAATCCTTAGTCTTTGTTGAGCTGATCTGTGACCTTCCCACTATTGAAATTGAGACAATTTCTGGTGATTCTATTCCAGATGAGTCCTTGTTCCTAATCATGTCATCTGACTCGTGGTATGGAGACATTATCATATATCTCCAAATACATAATTTATGATCTGATACCTCTCCCTTTGACCAACGACGTATCTAATATCAAGCTAAAAACTACGTTATAATCATCGACACCCTTTATCATTGTGGTATCGATATGATTTTCCGAAGGTGCCTCACCCATGAGGAGGCCACGAAGGTCCTAAATGAATGCCATGCTAGGGAATGTGGTGGTCATATTTCTGGTTATGCCACCACACAAAAGATTTTGTGTGCTAGCCACTTTTGGCCTACTATGTTTCGTGATTGGATCCTTGCGGTTCAAAAGTTTCATGCTTGTCATATTTAAAATCGTAAAACCCGTTCTCTGCCCAATCCCTTACACCTTTTTATTAGAGTTGGACCATTTACGAATGGGGCATTGATTTCATGACATGTAACCCTCACTCGGATGGGGGGCATGTTTATATCATCATAGCAGTAGACTATTTTACCAAGTGGGCTAAGGCGATGCCTACATATAATAACACTGATGAAACAACTGCTCTCTTCTTTTTCAATCATGTCATTGTGAGGTTTGGTGTACCACAGGCTATAGTTATAGACCAAGGGGAACATTTCTGTAACCACATGATGTCTGAACGAACTGTTAAGTTGGGTCTCTCCCATGAGAGTCCAACTCCCTACTACCCTCAAGCGAATGGGAAAATTGAAGCCATCAATAAAGTTAAAAAAAAATGATTGAATGCATGATAGGGGTCAACAAATCGGACTGGCATGTGATCCTTTATGCATCCTTGTGGGAATATCAAACTTATGTTCAGAATGTTACCAGGTTTACACCATTCCAATTGGTATATGGTATGGAAGCAATCCTTCCTATTGAATGTGAAATTTTCGTCTCTTAGACTTGTTGTCGAGCTCCTCCTTACAACTTTTTCAGAAGAAGAGAATCTCTTACATTTTATGTTCTTAGATGGAACTCGATGTGATGTTGTAATGGATAATGAAGCTCATAAAAAATTAATTAAGGCACAATATGAAAATAATTTCAAGCCTCATGTCTTCTCATAAGGTGACCTTGTCTTGCTATATGATCAAGAGTCTGAAAATTTGGGATTGGGGAAGTTCGAGATAATGTGGCTAGACCCATACATTGTTAAACGTGTTCTTTATAAAGGGGAATATGAACCTTTTGATTTCAATGGCGTTCCATTGGCGTAACCTAGAAATGGGTTGTACCTTAAAATATACTATGCTTAAGTGATTTTGCGTAGTCCACTGTGTACATGTTTTATATAGGGATTTTGAGTGTGTTTACAGTGTGATTCCCTTCAGAGTTTCTTACAGTTTCTATTAATCTTGTTTACATTTGGTTTGTAGATGTCGGCATCCCTTCAACCATATGTTGGTTATGTTGATGGTGCTAGTCGTATTACTCGAAACCTTTATTCCAAAACATGGGATATATATGCTCCCAATGGAGATTTAGTGAGTTTACAAGGGATTTGCATTGGTCTCTCTACAAATAATATTGTTGAGTATAGCACAGTGATCGAAATATTGTCGGATGCTATTTCTTATGGTATCCACCGTATAGTTATCAAACTTCACTCACAACTTGTATTAATACAACTAACTAATGTCTATTCAGTTAGATGCCCAACTATGCTTCGTTTTTTCTTAAGGGTTCACCTTCTGGAAAGATATTTTGATTATATCCAACATCAACACATTTCTAGAAGTCTAAACACATTGGCATATGTGTTAGCTAATCATGTTTTAGATAGACATTTCAGATGCATGTAAATTAAATTCAAGTCACATCACATACATTGAATGAGATAATAGAACATATTAAGAAACATTGATAGGTAGATGATATGAAATGATCGTACATTAAACTGAAGTAGAAACATAAGAAACATGAAAAAAGAATTAATAAGCAGCAAAAGCACAGTGATTCTAGACAACAAGATTGATTATGGAGTTCGTCCCTGATGGACTACGTCTCTGGGTCTGCTTTCAAGATGGGCATCCGCTTTATTAGGATTGAATCGGAGTAGGTTGATTACACAAAAAATTAACCAGACTGATTGTGCACTCAAGAACTTCTGGTCACCACCACAATAAAGCTCTCTAAATTAGCTTTCCAACGCCTGTCACAGTTCCCAATTCTGACTCCGGATGCTCCCGTTACACTGAAAACAAATCAGCCTATGTCCTCCAGAATCTGCATACAAAACTCTAACACCACTCCAATACCTTTACATGAGTAAATAATGTATTTATAAGGTTACAGGTACATTCGAATCCTCCCAAGCCAAGATTTGCATGAATGAGTTGAAATTAAGGTTTGGAGTTAAGGTCTTGTCTAATTGTGACACCTTAGGTTTTGGTTACAAGGTGTTTTCATTAAAATAGCACCAAAACTACAATGAAAACCCACTTTTAGACTTTGGATAGATTAATCCACTGGCGGTCAGGTTAATTGCATGGAGGTTGGAGCTGGATCATGTAAATGGTGTGGTCTAATCGTAAGCTGCCACCTGCAGGTTAGGCCCGACGGTTCCAGCTAACAGTTAGCCACTTTCCATGTGAACGTAGCTTCCTCCTGGCGGTTTCATTGCCTACTGATGGTTGAATGTGCGGTGAGCTGCTCTATCACATGTCCACGGTTACGGTGTTGTGCTAACTCCGTGGTTCCGAAGACCTGTGCTACGGTAAACCTCGACGATTATCCCCTTGTCTGCTCACATGCTGCAGTTTCTGATGCGGTTAGGAACAAGGTTAATTCCTGTGGTTTAGGGACTGTGGTTAACCTAACGACGCTCATGTGAATGAGGCTAAGGTTCCGACGCGGTTTATGAAACAATGGTCAGGAGCTATGTGTAATGTTTATATGGTTTGTAATGTGTTTTATCATAGGTTTTGTAATGTTTTATGGTCCGAGAGGTCTTTAGACTTAGGTTAATGCATTTTAATGCATGGTTTTAGGTATAGATTAGGTTTAATGTGTTAGGGTCTTAGTATGATGATTTTAGAGTTAGTCTTTTAGAATTTGTCACGTGATCTAAAAAAACCCTTTTACAACATTTGTCACAATGTGACATAAAACCCTATATGAAGATACATGTTTCCTCTTTGACAACCAAACCCCGGCGGAATTGACGACACCCACATGTTGATAACCAGGTACAAAACCATATCCTTTGAACACCATGAAAACCATATCAACCATTGACATCACCAACAGAACTGAAAATCAACACTGGACAACCTAAACCTTAAACATCATTGTCGAAGCTGAAGACATCAGACACTGAATGCTGACGACGAATACTGGCAAAGTTGATAAAGTTCAAGACCTCATCGACCATGATCATTTGAAGACCACTTCGAATTTGAACCACTAAAGACTTCGCTCATGCTGGATTGACAAGATCCTCCTAGATCAGTAGATAATTATATATATATATATATATATATATATATATATATATATATTTTAAAGTTTGGTTTTACAAAACTTGTGCCCAAGAAACATATGAGCACATGGCTTGCCATATGAAAATATTCATGCAATAAAAATATGGCTATATATATAATCCTCCTAGTAGACTAATCATGATGTTCATGATAACAAGCAACTACGCGAGCCATCTTGCACAGTAGTCAGTTGATAACACCAAGCATGCGAATAGTATGATGATGTAGTCTCATAGGGATTTGTTCAACCCTAGTCTCAACTATGCCTTAGGTCAACCCCTCCATGTATCGCTTGACCTCTGCAAGAGTCTTGGCCACATTGAGATCCTGCAGTACCTCTCATCCCCATGCAACAACCTTTAATCCTACTAGTTCCTATTGTGGTTCTCCAGCACACTTAAGATAGGAGGAACCCACAAGTCAAACAGGTCCAATGTTTGCATGTGAAAAAATCAACAGTTTAGTCTCTGATACATAGAAAAATACAAAAAAATTGTAAAAGTTAAAAACTCAAAAGGTGATCAAAATGTTTCTTGTTTTACCTATGGCACCCCATCACTCACCATCAAGAAGCACGAACTCTGGGTATCTACGAAAATCCATCCCTGCATATGGATAGTCTTTCATCATAATGAGTTGCATGCACAACCATCAAAAGAAGACTGAGGTGAAGCTCATAGATGACAGACCTGCATGAATGGACATGAGATGCACCCATCTCCTAATCCGTGGGACTCTTGGATCTATGGGCTCGAGTGAGATATGTTGTGTCCATAGCAATGGAATCTTCGCTAAGGAAAATGAAATTAATATTGAACCATAACCAAAGTTATTTAATCGTCCATCCCTTGCCTTGGTCAGTTGCTCCTTCATATTTTCCAGTACTCCCTCACTCTAGTTGAATATTGTTGCCTCCATACGCTCTAGAGCATACTGCATATGAGACCTATTGTCCAAATGTATAGTAGCACTACCGGCCAATATAGAAATTATGAATAGGATCATCCTCAAAGGCAAACATACCACATCCTTTATCTCGATTTTCCCATCCTTAGTCGGTTAGGATCAAGGTATACATTGTGTGTTGATGTAATCCTTGACTATCTCTCCACCCCTCCTCGAACCAAATAATGAGATGGGGACACCTCACCTCAATAGACCTATCAAGAAGTATATGTCATCCACCTATATCTCAAGCATATGTTCTCCAAGTCTAGAAGCTTGTGCCAAACATTCCATGCTCGAACAAGATACTCCAACAACTCCATATGTTGCCTCATCCCAAGTTATCACTCCGTAAATTTCTCCAAGCTGAGGAGAGAAATCCCAGAGGTAACCACAAACCTTTTTTAGGCTAAGGTCTAGCCACCCTAGCCTTGGAGAGGGCTCTCCTGCTACGTTCTTCTATAAATCAACTAGATGAATGATAGGATCTAGATTTTAGGCTAGTTATGATGATCAAAGGATGATTTTGAGTTTGATTTATTAAAGGTGGGTGAAGAGGGAAAGACTACTTAAAATCATAGCACTACTATAGGTCTAAATGAATCATGGATTTGGTGCAATCCACACATGGGCAAGGTAGGCAGATTTATGGGTGATCGAACAAATTCATTATAGTAGTAGTATGAATGGAGTAAAGAGCAGAATGACAACCTGAGCATCCATACAAGGATGAATTCAACTTTCCATGGAAGAAAATGACACACATATAATGATTAGCAGAATTTGTCAGAGCAACTCATGAATTCTGAGAAAAATTTTCAAACTAAACATGAAGAAATTTACTGTATGAATTTAAAAACTATAAGCATATCTAAAAACAATATATATCATGAAACAAGAGAAACAAGATACCAATAAGCCAGACACATGTATCATTGTCTAAATATGCACCTGCCTTCTTCAATTCATTCAGCAAAAGATACAATACTTGCAAAAACGTAGTCTAGCCTCTAACACTCCCAACCCGAACCATTTTTCATGTCCTTACATCATTAAATACAATAAGGAATTCGAAATTACCACTCTAGGTGGTCAAATTCATTCCACATAAGTCTAATAGGCTAGATACAATGCATCTGCAAAAAAACAAGAACTACCATATTGAAGCTATCACAATTTAGAAACATCATTGATTTAAAACTTCAAATAGTTTAGAAACATCATGTCTAGAAACTCAACTAAACTAAATTATACACACTTATCTGACCACCAAAATCACTTCTAGAAGGTCCCAATATACAAATTTGTAAAAATAGCCATGACTGATATACTTGTGTAGCAGAGTGAAATAGGTTTCCAACTCAACATTGTTTCAGGTTGTACTAGATAAAACTGAGAATATGGGTGTGATTGAGATATTGTTGTGTTGGTGTAGAACCTCTGAGATACCCTCTTCATCCTTTACAGACCTCCCAACTGACTGATCGCAACTTGTGTAGTAGAGATGGAATTTTGAACTTGTATTAACAAATATTGCTCCAAACTCATTGTAGTGACTAGTCAACCATCTCATTCAACCTTATAGCACCCAACATACTTCCAACCTACCAAAATATCCACATTTTCACCAAAATATGACATTATTTCACTACATAATAGGCCCTTAGTTACATGGATTTAGCCTTCAACAAAAGGGAACAGAGCATATAACTTCAAAAATGGCAACATGAACAGGACCTCCTTATGCCACCTTAGTTTTGGGTAGCCTCAGCCAAGATGCCAAGGCTACCTCCTCCTCCTCTTACTAGATAAATTTTTGACTTCCTTGGATTGCTTTGGAACCATGGCCTGCTTGTTATATGAATTCTTAGTTTCCTTGGATGACTGTTTGGTTCTTTGGAGTTGTTTTCTAGTTTTGGCCAGATTTAGTTTCATCAATCTTAACCTTCTTCTCATGATCAAATTTATTGTGTAGTATCTCTTTATCTATTTGTGTAAAGGTAGAGTCCACTTCAAAACTACCCTGGATTTATTAATTATATCAAGAGCTTCAAAAACTTGATCATAGAGTTCCTCTTTGTACCTTTCATTCCTTTCTGTCACCCAATCAACCTGATGTTGGAACTCCTCAATTTGCTCAAACAAATTTTGATACTCTTTCCACTCATCAAACTTTGGATTTTCTTTTGCTGGAAGGGTCTCTTTCATTTTTTCTTCCCTCTTAGCTATTGATCTCGTCTTGGGTCTTCCTGGCTGTTCTGGCACAATGAGCCCTTCCGCATCAATCACTTGCTTTCCTTTGTCTTGATTTGTAGGTCTAGAAGGTTTCTTGGATGACTCACCTTCACTATATTGGGTTGCCTCTGCTACTTTGTGTCTAAGCTCTCTTTTTTCCTTCTACAAATAAGCCACCATGAGATGAGATTTTTCAAGGTTTTCCTACAACTCTATGACTTTTAGGTCATTTTCCTCCATCAGAGCCTCTTGGCTATCTCCCCCAAATTCTTGCCCACCTTCCTCCAATTTCTCTAGTGCGTCATCCAGTGGTTCAATTGTCTTCTTAGATGTTGTTTCCTCAATCATCTTTTTTCTAGTTGACCTGGTTCTTGGTCTATAGAGAAACTATGTTTCTTCTTGGGTAGCTTGTGGCATCTTACCTTTCCCTTTATCTGCTGCTCTCTTATCCTTCAATGACTTCTCTATCTTTTCAACTTCAGGCCTACTGATGGATTATTCAACTGCAAGTGCTCCTTCATTTGTGCCCACTGAGGGAAGGTATTCTTGAGTTTTAGAGCTGTCTGAATGGGCCAAAAAACCCGAGGCTAACAAGAAAGCATCCCAAGACCTCTTCCTCTTCTCTAACTCATTCAAGACCAACAATTTAATTAGTGAAAAGTGGAACAAATTGGGCAAATGTTTCTCTCCCTTGGACTGAACCTTTTCTGCCATTTTTCCCAAGCTTTTGAAGAGGTAATGAGGTAAGTTAAGGATATTTTTGCCAGCGAAGTGCTTGGGTAACCTAATATGGTATTGGTATACTATGTTAAAATGTCCCTTACATGTGAAGTATCTTTGTATCACCTTCAATAGTTTGTTATGGTGGTTCAACAGGTAATTCCTTGGAAATGTAAGTCCATGCTTGCCTTCATATTGAGGTTTTACAAATTCTTTGTAGTGTGATGCATCAAGCTCCATGCCTTTGAACCAAATTTCACCAAGTAATGGTATCCCTGTGGCTTGGGAGATGTTTTCCTCTAAAACTGTGAACTCCAAGTCCCCAATATTCACTTGGTTACCTTTGAGACTGAGAGAAAATAAACTAGCCAATTGAAAGTGGTAACCATAGGTTTGAATTTTCTCACAAAATGCTATACAACCTGTTTTTTCAAATGCTACTCGGATAGCTAGGTCAACATTGACCATTTCCAAACTCCTGGGTTCAAATTGGACCACCTCTCCTCCCTTTGTTTTCCTTTTGTTCTCGGGGTTTTTCCATCTGATTATGTAGACTGCTAAACACCCTTTCAAATCCAATTCCATGTAAAACATAGAGTCTGTGGACAGGGGATTAAGTGGCAACACAATGAACAGGGATTAAGTGAAAACATGATGATATGTGGTAATTGAGCCAACTGACAGTGATTTCAATGAGATGAATGACTTTGGGTTTTGAGAAAAACAAACACTGACAACCTTATATGCCTAAGTCATATCATAAAACATGGATTTACACATGAAATACGTGCCAGATCAATGAAAAACTTAGCTGAGAGGCTA